>JADMNL010000023.1:595182500-595755000 GCA_016271365.2 Neoceratodus forsteri | reverse complement strand
TTTTTTTCCCTGAATCCCTGTGATTGGTTCCAGCTCAAGAGACAGTAGTTGGCCTATAGTTTAAAGGTCCTGACTGGTTATCTTTTAAGGGAATGACTGACCCTTAAACAGGAGCTACTGACTGGCCTAAAACTTGCATGGGTCTCGGTACCAGACAGATCATATGTGAGATGATCCTAGATGGAGCAAACTGTAACAATATTAGCACAATTGCTAATGCTCTTAACTCTCACTTCAGGAACCTATGTAAGCTCACAAAGTTGACCGGTCAAGGCTCTGAACCAAATCTATCAGAGTTGGTACCTGATACCCCACAGTTTAACTTTTGGTCTTTGACTAAATCTGAGGCACTTTGACTCCTGAGGACCATTCCTGTGTGTGTGTCTCTGCAGGATCTGAATGACTAATACCACAATTTCTCAAAACCACTGCCCCACAACTGGCAGTGCCAGTTACAAGGCTGTTCAACCTGTTTTTGTCAACTGGCAAGGTCCCAATGTTATGGAAGATCACCATAGTGGTCCCAATACATAAAAAAAGAATACAAAACATGGAAAACTACTGCCCCATCATAATATCAATCAGTGCTTGACAAGCTATTTGAAAAATTAGCTGCCTCCCAGGTGATGCAACATCTTCAGTTGCACAACTTGCAATCCCCTGCTCAATACAGTTTTAGACAAGGACACAGCACTACCACTGCACGCATAAAATTTACCAGTGACATCAAGCTGGCCATGGATAAAGGCATGTTAAAAGGGGCAGTTTTCATTTACCTTACCGAGGCATTTGACCTTGAAGACCATTCACTGCTGTTGTCCAAACTAAAAGCACTGGGTTTCTCTTCAGACATATCTAAATGGTTTACTGGATACCTGACTGGTAGGCAGCAATTTGTAGAAATAAATAGATCCAAATTGGAGCTTGCCCATACCAGTGTCGGGGTTCCACAAGGATGAATTCTTGGCCACTTCTGTTTTCCTTGTTTCTTAAAAATCTACCCAAGAGGCATGGTGCTTGCTCCACCCTTCTATATTGTATGTGGATGATATAGTTCTATATAAGTGTGCCACAGACATAGCCATCATCAATTCTGAATGAAACAAGGACTTTAATAAAATCCAGCACTGGCTAATCAAAAACAGATTACTAATAAACACTACAAAGACAGTTATTGGTGCTATTTGGCTTGGGACCAAAACTCAGGGCTTGTACTGCCACCCTAGATATCTATGAGCTAGAGGGCTCACCAATAGATTTTGTTGACTCTTTCAGATACCTAGGAATCACTGTGGACCCCTACCTAGGTTTTAAATTGTCATCTTAACACTACCTCTAAGTGCACAATAAGCTTGGCATCACCTACAAAATTAGACATAATCTGACTAAGGCAGCTAGGTTGGTAATCACACAGGGAGTGTTATGGCCCAGTCTGACTTATGGACTGATATCTTTTGCAGAGGCAAATAAAGGGGTATCAAGCAAACGGAACACTTGTTGTAACAATATCTGCCATTTTGCTCTATCGGTGCTGAGACATTCCCATCACTGCGTACTATACTCAACCACTGGGTGTCTCTCTCCTAAGACCTGAACTTTAAGAGGGTAGACTTTAATAAAATGAAGGAACATCTTAAACAGAACCTTCTAGGCACAGTAAGAGGGGGAGGGGTAGAGGAACACTGGATAAGGATCAAGATGGCAATAACCGAGACCTCAAATCTGTGCCTAAAAAGAGTGAGTAAAATGAAAAGAAGGAGAAGAGTACTTTGGTTTTGCAGGGAAATGGCTGCCAAAATCTAAGAAACAAAGGCAGCTTTTAAATAGTACAAAGACACTAAAACTGTTCAAGACAGGGATACATAAAAGGAGAAGTTGAGAGAAGCAGGGAGGACAATCAGACTCACCAAGGCATCAACAGAGGAAAGGATACCTAAAGGGATGAAGAAGGGGGACAAAGCTTTCTTTAGATATATCAGTGAAAGAAGAAGGAAGGTAGAGATATAGTCAGAATAGCAAAGGAAACAGACAGATGCACAGAGGAAGATAGGGAAAAAGCAGGGATACTAAATTGCTACTTTTGCTTGGTTTTTACTAAGGAAAGATATAGTAACAGACCCAAGCTAAGGGGGAACAGAACCTCTGGTAAGGAGGTAGACTTAGGACTATTCACAATGGAGAGAGTTCTGGAAGAACTAGGGAAACTCATGGTAAACAAAACAAAGGGGCCTGATGAAATACATCCCAGGATACTCAAGGAACTGAGGGAAGAGCTGGCAGAGCCCCTGGCAGAACTCTTTAACCTATCAGGGAGTTGTCCTTGAGGATTAGAGAACAGCCACTGTGAACCCTCTTCATAAGCATGGGAGTAGGGAAGTCATGGGTAACTAGAGGCAGTGGTTCTATGTCATAACGGTGACCAATGAAAGGCAATCACCATTAGGGCAACTGTACATCACCAAAAATAAATTCCAGAGATGTATCCCCTGCAAACAGCAAAATGGTGCTGTGGACTTGGTTTTTAGCATTCTATGTGGGTTGGCTGTGCCTCGGGCACCCCCTATGGGGGGCTTCACCCCCGTACCCCCCCAAAGAAGGATTCTTAACTCCAGAGGGGTTGCATGTCGGGGGGTGCAAAACTGCAAGAAAAAATTGGGGGATCAGGCACAACAAAACATACCTGTGCCCGGATCCAAACCCAGCACCCTCACATCCTCAGCCCTGAACCCACCCACCATGCCACAGAGCCAACTCAGCAGCTCACTGTGGTACCACCCCTCACAAACCCTCCTCCCTCCTCCCTCCCTCCTGTGCCTCGCTGAGTGTGCTCGCTCCTCCATCTGCATAAACATGTAGCAACATCCTGTCACTATATGCATCAACCCTCCCATCAGGTCACCTTCCCCAGTGGGTAGCCCCGTTAACATGTGCCACTATTGAGTCACCTTTTTTTTTAAATTCAAGTTTATTGAAGTAATGTTGGCACAAAGATGATAACAGCATCTTGCAAATGGTAACCTGTAACCTTGTAGTGCCACTTACAATGCACCATCACAGAATAAGCAAAACATTTTTAATAATATAGGCCCCCCTCTGTTTAGTTACCTTGCCTATCCTCTCACTCCCCCCCTAAAACTATGAGGGTTAAGATAGATCTGCTCATCAGCGTACATGCCAGGGTCAACTAGTCTTACAATGGTCGACTAAGATTGGAGCAAGTAGAGTGCTTGGAAGGGACTCCATACCCGCTCGAATTTTGCAAGGCTACCCCTTCTCATGGCCCCAAATTTTTCCATATTTAAATTAAAAAGTAGTTCTTGTAACCATTTTACGTAATTGGGTGAAGTATTATCCAGCCAATGTTTTAACACTATTTTCTTGACCGAAGACGAGATCAAGGCCATATAGTATCTTCGGACTTTTACAGCGATACCAGTATAATCACCTATCAGGCAGATTTCTGGGGTAAAGTAATGTTCGATGCCCAGCAGAGGATCCGCCTTGTGTTTAATTTGGTCCCACAGCCCTTTTACCAGTGGGCAATCCCAGAAAATGTGAAACAGGTCTCCATCAGCCTGCAGACAATGGTAGCATGACTTGTCAGGTCTACGTCCGACTTTATACAATTTGGAAGGAGTCCAGAACAAATTGTTTAAAAAATGGTATTGCATGATGCGTAATCTGTCCTGGGTGATATACTGGTATGTGTGTCGCCATATAACATCCCAGTTCCTTCCTTGGTCCCAAAAATGACTCACCCAGAATCTAGGTTTATTATTGGTGTCCGCATAGACTTGATCAAACAGTGCCTTATAGACCTTGGAAACCGCATGTGGCTTCCAAGCCCTATGGGCCAGGGATTCGAACCATTCCCCATTAACTTTCCTCTCCTTTAAATTGTTCTTGAATTTCTCTAACAAGTGTTTGAGTTGGTATATTTTGAAGGTTTGGTTAGGGCCTATATTATACCTTGCTAGAATTTCTGCCACTGAGAGACACCTGTCTCCTTGCATGATATCTGCAATCTTTAACCCTTTCAAGAAGGGAAGCCAGGATTCACTTCTCATTTTCCCCCCAATCCTCAGGTTGAGGTTATGACATATTGGCTGGTATCTATCTGCACACGGAGAATAGTGGAGGGAAGCACATAGCTGTATGTGTGTGCATAAGGAATCTTTAATTGGGGTAGCTGCTAATCTAGAGGGGAGAGTTCTTAACGGGGAATGAAGGAGAGCTTTCGGGTCTACACCCACCTGCTTTATCAACTCTGTTTCCAATTCGATCCAGGATGGTACATACGGTAGTAGTTCCAAGTCTCTGGGGGGCAGGAACCAACGTAAATACTTACAGAGACTACTTGCCCAGTGATATAACCCAAAGTGTGGCAACCTTAAACCAGCTTTCTCCTTGGGGGTGGCAAGTTTGTGTAAGCTCTACAGGGAGATTTCCTTCCCCAGATAAACTCTGAGATAGTTGAGTGTAGTGCTTTGTGCCATTTTAAAGGTAACCAAACGTTGAGCATATTTAAGGGATAAAAAATCCTCGGCAGGACATTCATCTTGATTATATTAATCCTTTGCCAGAGAGAGAGCAGAAGTCTGCCCCATCTGTCCAGGTCTTGTTTTATAGTTACCTTAAGGGCGTCCAAATTAAGTCTCACCATTTTGGCCTCTGATCTTGCCAAAACAATACCAAGACATTTCAGGATGAGTGGGGCCCACTGTATACTCAGTTCCGAGATATCAGACTTGTAAAGTTTCATATTAAGGGGGAATATTTGGGTTTTCCCTATGTTAATTTTGTAGTTAGATAACTTACCATAATTCTCAATGGTTTCTAGCACCGCTGGTACTGAGGCTCGGGGGTGGCTAATGTGGAGTAAGATGTCATCCGCGAATGCTGAGATCTTAAGTTCCTGCACCCCAATTTTTATCCCCATAATCCTGGGATCCTGCCCAATCTTACATAACAGGGGCTCTAGGTATATGTTGAACAAAAGAGGGGATAAAGGACATCCCTGTTTGATGCCTGATAATAATGGTAAGTTTGCTGAAAATACTCCATTGCAATATATTTTTGTGGATGGAGAACTATATAAAGCAAACACCCAATTAATGAATAGAGGAGGGAAGCCAAATTCCTCCATAGTCAGGGACAGAAACCTCCAGTCTACTCTGTCATATGCTTTCTCAGCATCGACAGACATCAGTCCGCATGGGACTTTGCTATCCTTAGATGCTGAGAAAATGTGGGATAGTTTACGGAAATGGTCTGATGCCATTCTACCATTCATGAACCCCACCTGGTCTTGGTGGATTAGACTAGGAAGGACCTTAGCTAAATGGGCTGCTAGTATTTTCACTAATATTTTAACATCATAACTAATTAAGGCTATGGGCCTATAGTTTGGGACCTTGTCAAGTTCTTTCCCTTCTTTGGGGATAAGCACAATCAGAGACTCAAAAAGGTGATTATCAACAATTTCAGAAGTAAGAATACTATGGAATAGCCTTTTTAACCCTGGACATAGCTGGTTCCTAAAACTTTTGTAAAAGTTCAGAGAGAAACCATCCGGTCCAGGGGCTTTGTCTGCTGGGAGCATCTGAATTGCGTTTAAAATTTCAGATTCTGATATGGGGAGGAGAGCATCTCCTTCTGGTCCATGTGCACTAGAGGCAAATTACATGTGGAAAGATAGGCCCTCACCTCCTCACTACTTGGCCTATTGGGCTTAGGGCTATACAAGTCTCTGTAATATTCCTCAAATTCTTTTACAATCTCGTGGGGGGTGGTTTTGATGGACCCGTCTGTAAAGGAGGATATACTTTGAATAATTCTGGATGTTTTGGTTGCTTTGAGTCGCATAGAGAGAAGGCGACCTGCTTTCTCACCTTGATCTAGATATAGGGCTTTCGTTTTATTCATGGCATATTCTGCTTTTTCTCTCAGAGTCTCATTGTATTGGCACCGGAGTCTGACTAACTTTTCCCTAGTTTCCGCCGGAGTGTTCTTTGATAGGGCATTCTCTATTTCTCTGATCTGGCTCAACAGTTGTCTGGCTCAACTCTCTCTCTTTTTCTTCCTTGCTGCAGCAATCTTGATAAACTCCCCCCTTAACACACATTTCAGAACACTCCATTCTATATCTCCCCTACCCGTCGTGTTGCAATTTTCCTTCTCGTATTGCGCGATTCTCTGGCTTATACTAGCTCTAGTCTCTGCAGAGTGGAGAATTTGGTTGTTTAATTTCCAGATGGTTTGCTTAGATGTGTTAGGGGCAAGGTTAAGGGTACAGCAAACAATGGAGTGGTCCAAGATGACCCCTGGAGTGATTTTACAATCTATCAAACCAGGAAGCATGCACTGACTCATCAAAAAGTAGTCTATGCGAGACCTGGTTTTGTGGACCTCTGATAGGAATGTGTATTCCTTTTTAGAGGGGCACAAAATCCTCCACGGGTCACATAGGCCCAGATTGTCTGATAGATCTCTGATGGCTCTCTGGGCCAGAGAGAAACCCCTACCTCGCTTACCTTCTCTGTCCATTTCTGGGTTAAAAACAAGGTTCCAATCGCCACCTAACAACATAGGAAGGTGAAGAAAGGGGGACAGGACTTTTAGTAGTTCCGTAAAGAACCAGGGTGAATCCCCATTTGGGCCATATATACTACCCATCATGATCCTTGTTTGATTTATGTGACCTACTACTATTATGTACCGTCCCTTGGGATCTACCAGTTTCTCCTCACACACAAAGGGAATATTCCTAGTTATTACAATAGCTACCCCCCTACTGGCGGTACTATCACCGGCGGCGTATACCTGGCCCACAAACTGATGCCTCAGTACATTAGATTCCCTCTCCAAAAAATATGTTTCTTGCAAACATATTATTTGGGCCTTTTGCAACTGCAAGTGTCTCAGAGCCTTGTATCTCTTTAACTCCTTCCTCGCCCCTTTAATATTCCACGTGATGAATTCGTATATACTACCCATTATCCATATATTCCTTATGAAATCCATGTGTGTTTGACCACACCCTAGTTCTCCCTTCCTCACCTGACACCCCCTGACAAGCAGATCCATCTGAGCAGTTTCACATTGACCACCTATCAATCAACCCCCCCTCCTCCACTCTATCTCTTTTTCTGAGACCAGGAAGACTCCTAGTAACTCCCTTATCCCCTCCTGCTTCTGTTACCTTAATCCTTAAATTTGCCCAATAAAGATTCCCGCCCTCCCCTCCCACCAACAAAACCTCTTCTCGACCCATGAATTTCCAAGTTCCAACCCTCCCAATCCCCCTCCAGCCTCCCCCTCCCACTGACAATATAACTGCCTTCTTGTCGGGTGAAGACCTTTCGTAATACAAGCCCCTTGACATACACCTCCCAAACCTAAATATATAGTACAACACCTGAGAAAATCTACCCAACATCCCTAATTGACTCTCCCTAAGGCAAAGTTAAACTTAGATCTGCTACCCGCCAGAGCAGGCTACTAATATTTTTAGCCATCCCAGGTAGTACTGAGCTGGAGAAAAATGGTTCTTCATTACAGTTTAGGGAGAAAAGTCACTACCTTAAATTCCTTGTGATCACACTACTAATCCCCCTGAAGCAGAGCCTCCAATCTTTAACCAACTTTTATCATACATATAAACATATAAACATTACCACTAGTTACACAGATCCCCCACAATTTGAACAAAAAAGTCCATGTGAAAACAGTCCAGAAGATCGAGCGCCCCAAATCCAAAAACGAGAGACCAATCGGGGGGAAAATTAAACATAAATCAGTTTGCATGACTCTCAAAAAGTCTGATCCCTCTAGGCGCAGCTGCTCCTCGAGCCCCTATTTGAGAATGCACATTCTTAAGGGAGAAAAAGAAAAAAGGGGAAATAGGAGCAGTAAAAGTACGGGTTATATGATGGAAAGGGAGCAGGATCGATCAGACTTTCGACCCCCAATGTCAAAGGCTCCAGAAGGTCCAAGTAGTACGGGAGCTCCCTCTACTGGTTAATGTGCAGAAGATATGGGCTGTCCGCTTAGGAAGGTGTCCAAAGTGCTACAATTGGTGACTTTCCAAGATAGGATCCCTCTCCGATCTGGTTCCAGCTGATTGGGTGATGCTGCTAGGGCCCACAGGGAGCACCCCCTCAACCTTCCTCCAATGCCCCCAAGCGGAAAGTGAAGCAGCCCCCGAGGACTCCCTAGGAAATAGGAGCCATATCCAGGTATGGAACGAGACGCCTGGAGAGAGGTGCCGAGGACTGACACGGGATACGGGGCTACTGGGAGCAAGATAAAGACCATGTCCAGATTTCTATTTGGTGAGTGGTGATAAAAGCAAATCGCTGCAAGTGTTTCATACATTAAAGCCAGTGAACATCAAGGTGTGGTATTTTAGAGCTTGCCGATCACCACCTTTCCTCTGCCTTCCAATATTACTCTGGGATCTCGATCGAGCCCCGAACTCCACTTTCTTACTAGTTCGCCAGAATCGTAACAAAAAAAAAAAAAAATTACTGCCAGTGTAGCTTGGGCTTCATTTGAGTGAGCAGCAGCCCCCAAGTATTACTATTATTTAGCACCAGACGCCTGATAAGAGAGCTCTGTAATTTCCTGTGACCCCCCGGTTCTTTGTATCATAGGGAGAACCTAGGTTGCATCATTCTGTACATTTGCCTGACTTGATTTTATTCTTTAGTACCCTCCAGATCGGGACTCTTTATGGGCTAAAAACACAGTGTTCACTTTTGCTTGAACAGATCTGGAAGGGCTTCCTGCAACCCTTTAGCCGCTGACTGGGCATTCTCGTAGCTGGACCACTGGCTGAACAGAGCCACTTGTAGCTGCGCAGGGTACCCCATTCTGAAATGGATGTCAGCGGCTATTAATTTAGTTACAATGTGATGGAACTCCGCTCTTCTTTGGTGCACTGATAGCGGGAGATCCTGGGTGATTCTCAGCAAGCTACCCTCCCATCTCACTTCTTTAAGTTCTTTAACTTTCGCTGAAACAAACTGCCTCTCTTGGAAATTTAGAAAGCGAAATATCAGCGTACGAGGCGGAGAGCCAGTGGGAGGCATAGCCCGCAGAGCCCGGTGCGCTGTCTCAATTGTGTAGTTCTCACCAAAGGGCGTGGGGCCTGCCATCCGATGGAGGAATTTTCGAATGAAAGCGACTGCATTGGATCCCTCTTCCTTCTTGGGGAGACCGATTATGATCATGTTGTTCCCCTGCTTCGTCCCTCCAGATCTTCAATTTTCAGTTCCATTTTGTTGATTTTCTGTTTCAACTGAATTAACTCTGGTTCTTGTTTAGCCATCCGTTTCTCCAGAGAGGTAACTTTTGCTTCTGTATCTCCCATTTGGCGAGATAAATCCTCAAAAGCCTGTGTCACTGCCTTCAGCTCTTCGGTCAAAGAAGCACAATTCAGCATGAAAAGACTTAAATTCTGCTAGAAATTGTGCCAGCATCAGGGGCTCGTTCTCTGGGTTGCAGCTTTCACATTCTAGGCCTCCTGGAAGCGCGGAAGTTCTGGCTTTTTTCAGCAAGGCCTTAGCTGGGGACGCCGGCAGAGTATGTTTTGGCGGGGATTTTCTCATTTCTACTTCCATCTGCTCCCGATTTCCTTGCAAGGTGTTCTGGCAGCTTTCAGGTGTACAGATCAGAGACAGCACTTGATGTAACTCCTTCGTTACAGTATAAAAAAGGCTTGTAATGGAGCAGGAGGCTGGAGCAGTTCAATCAGGCAGCTTTCATGGAATCTGCATCACGTGACTCCATTGAGTCACCATTTTTGCGGGTTCACAATTGCGGTCATCTATGTTACAGGATACCATACAATGGTAAACCTCACATCGATTGTGGGCAAGATTATGGAAGCCGTTCTCAAAGGAAGAAAGAATCATCTCCTATCTGGAGGAGAGCACAACATGAGATCCTATACAACATGGGTTTAAGATGGGGATATCATGCCAAACAAATTTAATAGATTTCTTTAACTCGGTGTCCAAGATAGTGGACCAGGGCGAAGCAGTGGATGTAATCTATCTAGATTTTAGTAAAGCATTTGACTCCATTCCACACAGAAGGCTGCTAAACAACCTAGCCAACTTGGATGTAAAAAAGGGTGCTGGACAAGATAACATGAATCATGTTTTTTATAAAATTGGTGCACCCATTTTGGTGAAACACGTAACCTATTTATTTAATTTCTCTTTACATATGTCTGAACTACCCTCTGATTGGAAAATGGCCTGTATCCTTCCGACATTTAAAGGCAGTAATGATACAGAACCAGAGTGCTACCAACCTATCTCAAACCTTTGGCCCATTACAAAAAATATTAGACAAATTTATTTCTAAGCAATTATCCAAATTTTTAGCAAAATACAAGGTATTGACTGATTACCAGTCTGGATTTCTTAAAGGCTTTAACACTACCTTTGTAACCTCCAGAGTCACTGATTACGTGTTTTTTGCTTTTCAACAGGATATGTCAGTTCCAGCAATTTTTTCTGTATCTTTCAAAAGCATTCAATTCAGTGGACCATATTACACTATTTAATAGATTGAAAGCCTCAAGTCTGGGAATGGGTTGATTGTTCTGGTTCTTCTCTTATTTAACTTCTAGGATACAATGTGTTAGAGTTGGTGAACATTGCTGTGATTTTGTATCTTTCCACAGGGGTCGGTCCTGGGACCCCTTTTGTTCCTTATTTACATTAATGAGTTACCCAAATGTGGTTCAGTAAACACAAGCACATTTCCATATGCTGACAATACAATTTTGTATACTCAGCGTAAGGACATTACTGTTGCAGTAGATATACTGCAAAATTATTTTACTAATTTTCAGCATGCACTCATTAAATTATGTCTATTGTTGAATGTTTAGTAAACCCCAATAGGTGCTGTTTTCTAGTAGGGCAAGGAAAGACTATGCAAAACTAAGTAGAAAATCTTTGTAAGGTAAAGAAGTCTGTAAACAGTCCTTATATAAATACTTGGGAATATATCTGGATGAGTCCTTGAAATTTAGTCTGCATATTCAAAAATTATCTATTAAACTTAAATCCAGAAGCAAATGATTTGATACCTTTTAATGGACCAACATAGATGTAACAACAAGAACAAAGTGCTCTAGCTTTCGAACCAACCAGTCCTTCTTCAGCAGCTAATGGCAGTTGTTTAGAAAATACAATACTTTTAACAGCTAGATCATGCAGAAAAAAACAGAAAAAATCTCCATTGGTTTAAAATACTCATTTAAAAAATACAGAAGATGATGTCAGAGAAGTTTAACAGTACCATACTACCTTCAGCCAGGAGGGTCCTTGGGTCAAAGGTGCTTGGTAGAACACACATACAAAGAATCCTACTGCATATAAATTTAATTGACATAAGATAACACTGCTGGAGCAGATGACTCTTAAATCAAGCTATGAGTGTCACAGTTTGTATAAGGATGTGATTACTGAAAAACAACCCCCACCCAGATTAAAGACATACAAAGATTGTCTTAGGACTCCAAGAAGTTTCAATGCATGCATTATAGACAAGACATTACCAGTAAATTGTCTTAAAAACATCAGTGCACACTGTATGATGTGTAAGACCTAGCTGGACCTGTTACCCAGCTGTACTCTCCAGCTAGATACCATGCCCATGCCCCATACATTTCAAAAACTTCAAGTGTAGTGACAAGACTTTATAAATGATAATCTAAATATAAATTGACAGTATTAGTGTCAAACAAAAAAACTCTAGTCGAGGACCATCAAGGAATTAAGACCATGTAGCCTGATATGTACTGACATCAATATATACTGAGAATGTAACAACTTGATGTACCAGAAGTGTCTAAGAAATCTGAAAAAGAGATAAAAATGTAACTTCTCTCCTCTTCTTCACACAAACAATACACCCTACCCCACCCCACTTCACCATAATGTGTGGGGGTATGGGGGATACCTAGCTTTAAGAAGATGCTCTCTCTCTCTCACACACAGACACACACAGGCACACACACACACTCTCCTAGTGAACCTTTATTCACATCAGTCACTGCAATTCTTCCCCAAATCATGAAATCCTAGGTAAAAGGGCTCATGTATCCTAATACCTACAGAGCAAAAATGTGACACTATTTAACCGTACTACTATCTGCATAGTAACATTTACAAGGATTCTGGACAGAACTACAATGAAATAAAACTGCCACCCTCCTCGGGATAAGGTAACTAGAAGTAAATATAAAGTATGCATGTAAGACCAGAGGGCTAACATACCTACATTTCCACAAATTACTTCAATATTAGCCTAATGTAAAAAGATATGTCAAGGACCCCGATGCAAATGAGATCTTGCACCCTAATATGTACAGGGTTAAAAAAAATATGTGACAGCCTATGATAACACTCCTGTATGTACAGCAACAGGCTAGGTAATCTGAATATGGTGCAATGGAATCAACCCCACTCTCGGGCAAAGATAAAAAGTAAGGAGGAATTAATATTCATTTCTTAAACTTAAGAAATTATTTTCATTTTTATGGGCTGTGGGCGGAGCCTACAGCTATTTTGCTATCTGTAGCTTGAAAATGGAGTTTCATGGAACACATTTTTTTGGATTTTTCAATGTATCCTTCCACATCTACAAATCACTATGACAACTAAAATAAAATAATCCCTCATTTCTGTTTAGAATGTTGGAGATGTTTTTTTTTTTTATTTCGTTGTTTAACCACGTATAGCACACTAAGCTGAAAGCTTTTTTACAGGAGCAACCTGGGAGCACAAGGAGGTTAAGTGACTTGCTCAGGGTTACACAGTATGCAAGTGGAAGCTGTGGGATTTAAACCCAGGTCTGGTCTGCTGGATGTCACCAGATTTGCAGCTCAGAGCCTTAGACCACTGCGCTATACTGCCTCGTATAGCTATAGCTATGTAGCTCAAAGCTGCCTATCTGATGGCCATTAGGTAACTGAAACAGCTTGTTAAATATTGGTTGCCTATTAAACTTGAGATTTGTCTACCCCCTTTGAAATGCAACAGCTTGCACATTTAAATGATTAGCATGTAAAACATTTTTACTACTGACTTCAGAAAAGCTAATTAACACCAGTCTGCTTTTAGCTGAAAAGCCCCTGAAGGTCAAAGGTTATCAAGAAATATCAGCAAGCAGAGAGTTCTTCTCACATAAATTTTAAAATGTCTCAGTACCTTTCAAAGAAGCATTCAATTGATAACAAAACCTTGGAATTCTATTCTCCCTAATACATGTAAGATGAGCTTACAACTTTTATTGCAAGTGTCCTTGTGTTTGAAAGAAACAAGTCAGTGAAAGCCAAAATGCTGAAATGAGGCCTAATTGCAATTTGAAAACAATCCCCAAATTAAACATACACACATATATACACATACATAAACACACATATACACATATATATATATACACAAACACACACACACACATACTGTATATGTGTATAAATGCATACATATACACATACATATATGGCATACAGAGGGTTTAAAGTGAAGTTTTCTCAAAGTTAATAAATGTTTCACACAAAATGTAATATAGAACTTAGCTTGAGACATTTTCCCAACTATACTCTCAACTAGTTAATACATTGCATAAACTTTAAAGCCTTCAGTGTTGTAACAGGATTTAAATCATGATAATAGCAGTTACAAGTATAAGTGCCAAATAAAAAAACCAAAAAAAACAAAACTACTTGTCAAGGACCCCCAATAAAATGAGACCATGAGCCTGATATGTACAGATTTCAACACAGTGTCAGTGTATAACAAACATGTTCAGAATCAGTCTAAGGAATCTAAATAAAAACTTATAGGAATAAAATCCCCCAGCCTCCCCCTTTCCCTGGGAAAGATAACTAGTAGGAATGAGATATGTGTACAAGAGTCCTAATACATCATTATTCACACCAGTCTTTGCAATATTTACCCAAAGGAATGAAACCTTTTATGAACCCCCAAGTAAATGAGATATGCATCTTAATAGGAATAGATTTAAAAATGTGACAGTATGTAATCCAACCGCTGACAACTAGTAGAAGGAAGTAAATGTTCACTATATATGAGAACTAAGAGTCCTAGCTGCTGTAACATCATTATGTCATCTGCATGAATAAATGTCTATCTAAATATCACCACAATAACCACACCCACTATACCCACAAAAAACACCCCAACACCCACATAAAATTGCCCCATGCCACACTCCCCACACATACATGTGGATACACACACACACACACACACACACACACAAACAACGTAATCAATACACACAATAACACACACACAAAACACACCACACACACACACACAAAACAACACACACACACACACACACACACAGTGCTAAGGTGATAAGCCAACATGCAGATAACCAGAAACTAACAAAATCAAAGACTCGTTGAAGAACTAAAGTATTTATGCCCATCCTTTAAAGTACAGGTCTATGTAAGTTTCAGTGGAATAATGTGTCATATATACATATATTTTTTGACAGTAAGGGCTGCGGCCTGCTTCCCAAACATAACAGATAAGAGCTATTGAGATCTCTTATAGTAAGAGAGTGCGCGTGTGTCTGTGTGTGTGTGTGTGTGTGTGTGTTTTTTTGGGGAGGAGGGGAAAAACAGTCAAACTCTGGCAAGGGAGATCTCATCTAATGAATTAACTGCTGACAAACCATGAGTGATACAGAAGCAAATGATTCAATAAGTTTTATTGGACCAACATAAATGTAACAAAAATAACTTATACCATTTATAAAATTCCTGATCAAACAACCTCAAACAGAAGACTGTTTTTCGTCACTTTATAATATGATATACTGAGTGTGTATTTACTGAGTTGCTGAATCAGGGCATTGATTAAATAATAACATTTACTTAACTCATTCAAGATTCCATCAGGTGGACAAAAAAAGTCTGTAAGAATTTGTCTGAAAACTAACATATGTATCTATCTATCTATCTATATATATATATATATATATATATATATATATATATATATATATGTATCTCTCTCTCTATATATATATATATATAAATATATGTATCTATATATATATGTGTGTGTGTGTGTGTGTGTGTGTCTATTTGCATCACTAGTATCTTTTGAAAGATCATCTGAGTTGAGATTACTAATTTTGAGTATAGTTCATCAAATAATGAGCTTGATATTTGTTATTTGATATAGTCCCCCATTGTGCCTTGTGCAGAGAGCATATAAATCCAAATCATTCCAAGGCCATTGTGACACATAATATTAATACTGAGCAGCAAATCAGAGGTCTTTTGCTAATAAAAGGCTGCTGATATAGTAAAGAACAAAGTCATAAATAAGGAACCTGTGACTTATGGAAAAATCTACAGGGATTTACACAGGGATTTGATTCTGCCTTTGTGGAGAAAACACAGGGAAAATGAAGGATTTTTACAGAGTAATAATTATTTGGATCTCTAAGCACTGAATATTTCTTATCCTATATTTTGTATCCTGGATAGGGCATGGGAGATGCTACATCTCATTGTCACAGGGATGTTCATCTACACATTTTTGCACTGTATTTACTCAGGCTGTCCCAGATTAGATGCAGTATCTTGTTTTCAGTGTGGTCATGATTTTACCATTTTTATAATGTATTTATTCAGGCTATCTAGTCCAGGGCTCCCATATTCAAAGGGGATACACAGTGCATCCATGTGGAAAAAGGAGATGTGCTATACAACTCCAACAATGCACAGCAGTGTGATATTCAAACATGTGGGATGCACCTGCCACAAGGGAATGGGACAGGACACACACAAATGGTATGCCATTCAAGTCGAGGGGGCAATCCCATGCATATGCCATGCTGCAGCATATTCCGTGGGAATGTGCCCCTCACAGTCCAGAGCACAGCAGCCTACAGTTAGGCCACAAATAGCTGGCCTAACCAAGCCAGCCACCCAGAGACAGGCTGCAGATATGCACCCAAGTGCACAACAACCTGGCATCCCTGGTGGACTAGAGAGGTATCCCATTTCCATCCTCAATCTAGCCAACTCCATCCATGAAGAGCTCCATAGTGTAGGGCCCCCCCAGACCCTATTGCACCAGAGGAAAGCATGGTCCAGATCCATAGTCTAGTGGACTCCCATCCACTGCCCCTATACACAGACACCCTCACTCCCCTCCATACCCAACCTGTTGCAAAGATTGGCACTGCCCTCCACACCCTGCTGTGGCCAGCTATTGGCTGTACTGAACCCAGGCCAGGGACCTGCACTCTAAAATGACCCAACTGGCTGTACTGTGCATTGGGGCACCATGCAGCTGCAGATCCATCAATGTATGCAGCCATGTGAACATCCCTGGCAAACTGAAGAGGTGAATTTATATACCTCCAATGCATGCCTTGCCAATACTGTATTTTCCTGCTGTCATACACTGCTGCAAGTCCACACTCTCCCTTATTTCCTTGTGTAACATGCCACCCTCTGGACTGCTGAAGTATCCCGGGTGCCATGGGGTGCGATATCCTGTAATGCCATTTGCAGTGTGAGCTTTAGGCTATAGATAGTTCATCTGCAGTTTCCCAATTTTACAAACAAATGGGAGGTCAGCTGTAACATGCTCATTTTGGGACCTGTGTGAGTGGGTACAGCATTGACCATCACCCACACTGAGAAGTACAATGGCACCGGGATGATGGATCTGCATGCCAGTGCCTGAGGTGTATGGCTTCTGGGCGTTATCACCCACACACAGCTCATGCCTATGTATAACACATTCCAGCTTCCTACTGCGAGTGCTTCACCACCAGCCGATAGAGTGGTATGATCCCATTACAGAGCCAGTTGTCGCAATGGGATGGGCGGGGGTGGCAGGGAAGGGGGTGTTTGTGCACCATTGAGGGGAAGCAGGGGCCACTACACTATGGACATGGACTGCAAGTGTATTCAGGTGCAATTAAGGATGGCATTGGGGTCCCTTCAATATAGAACCAATAGATACTGGACTCCGATACAATCGGGGCTGGTTGAATGGGTGGGGGGATACCACTATACCACCAGAGACTTCTGGTCCTCTCCCACATGGGAGCAACTGGGGTCAGGGCTTGGAGGTGAGAGTTTCTCTGGCGCATTCATCATCATGCCAGCATGCAAGTGGACTGGTAATGAGCAGGCATAAGGTCCCTTTGCACCCTGCATGCTCAATTAGTTCATGTGCATTCCAGGGCTGTATATCACTCATGGGGGCTGTGGCACATACCGGTATCTGCCACGAATTCTCCCTGGAAGGTATTCAGTCGGGGGTCACCCTGGATGCACTCAATTGGTGGCCACCTGCACTGTGACTCCCATCCAAGGTCACATTTTCAACAGGAACAATGAAGCCTACCAGGATGAAGTGCAGTGTCACAGGTTTACTGCATGACAAAAGGGATTAATTCCCTTTAAAACTGCATTGTTTGCTGTAGTAACTGTACCACAGAATTCTGCAGTGCTGCACTTCATCCTGGTGGGCTTCACTGTATCCACATCCTGTACCGGTGGTGCATTCTCTTTGAATATTGTATCAGTGCCAAACAGCACACCCTCGTTGTGCAATGCATCTTTCTGCTCATGCATTGATCCAGAACTTAATATGTCCTCCCAGATGTAAAATACTGTTTTTAATGCATTCTGATTTTACACAATGCAGCATAAGATTGTGTAGATGTAGCGCATCACCTTTAAATAAGATCCCATTTCTTCTGTGAACTATCCAGCCTAAATGAGGCATATTTCAATAAAACACATTGCAAAAATGTGTAAAAGGAAGACCACACTGAAACTGCCTCTCCACAAATCTGCATTTTGTAATTCATTAGAAATAATGAGTAAAAGCATCCCAAAAGCTCTTCACAGCCATATCAACTCTGACCAGAGTTAGTTTTTATAGAAACAGGGCAAGTTTTAGTTTTGCCATTAAGAAGCAATTGCTTAACTCTTGTTAATGTTGCAGATTGATTTTGGGGACTGTATTTATATGAAGACATCTAACACTGTACCAGGAGTATTGGATCCATTGTATCATAGTGCCCTAATATTTGTCTTTGGCCTGCCTTGGAAAACCTACCACTGCAACCTGTATGCTGCAGTGGGTTGGCAGTCCTTGGCAGCCCAAAGACAAAATCACTGACTAATATTTGCTTAAAAATTTGTCTTAAAAGTTCTTCCTCTTTATTTACTGGAATTATTACACATTAAACAACCTAATAAGTATGTGTTAAGATCAACTGCACTTCCACAGTTCACGACTCCAAGATATAGAACAAACCATGGAGAAAACAGCTTAGGAGTTACAATGCCTCACACTTGGGTTTCTATCTAAAAGAAACTGAAAATGGAACACTTTTATCAATTTCCCATTTTAAAACTTATGTTAAAGGACTTGGGACCTGTAAGTGTGATTGTTTTGTGTGATGACTGGTGAAATACTGCGTCATTAATTATATGTTACATGTCGTTTATCTAATTTGTACAATATGTATTTTATTGTTTAATGTTATATGTTGGGTGTAACTGTAAAGGACAGTGTACTCTCAATTTGCTTTCCAATAAATGAATTGAATCAAAAGCCAACCCATGGGTCTGAAAGTAGTAAACTGGATACAGAACTGGTTGAGTAGGAGAACCCAGAGGGTACTAGTAAACAGCACACTATTGGAGGAAAGGGAGATGACCAGTGGGGTGCCTCGGTGTCAGAATTTGGTCCCATTCTATTTAACATCTTCATTAATGACATAGCTGAAGGTTTAGAGGGAAAAGAGTGTCTGTTCACAGACAACAGAAAGATCAGTAACAGGGTAGACACTCCTGGGGAGGGGGCAAAGGATGAAGTCTGACCTAAAGAAACTGGAACAATGGTCTGAGACCTGGCAGCTAAATTTCAACACAAAAAGTGCAAGGTTATACACTTGGGGAAGGGAAACCCTGGGGCAGAATATTTCATGGGAGGAGTGAGACTGGAGGCCACGTAGCAGAAGAGGGACCTGGGAGTGATTAATACGTATGACCTAAAAACAGGCAAACAGTGTGAAAAAGCAGCACTTAGGACAAACAGGATGCTGGGTTGCATAGGTAGGGAATCTCCAGAAGGAAAAGGGAGGTGGTGCTCCTGCTGTACAGATCTCTAGTGAGGCCACACCTGGAGTACTGTGTACCGTTCTGGTGTCCACATCTCAAAAAGGACATAAATAGATTAGAGAGGCTTCAGTGCAGGACAGCTAAAATAATACAAGAGCTGCATGAGACACAGTATGAAGATAGATTGAGGGAACTCAACATATATTCTCTAGAACAGAGGAGGGATATGGGGACATGACAGAGACCTTCAAATACCTAAAAGGTATCAACAAAACTCAGGTGCAAGATGTGTTCCTGGGTAGGAGTTACACAAAAACCAGATGGCATGATATAAAGATTGAGGGAGGGAAGATACGGGCAATGTGAGAAAGTTCTTCTTCACTGAGAGCGTGGTAGACCCATGGAACAGTCTTCCCCAGGATGTGGTAGGGTTCAGGACAGTCAGATGTTTCAAACATGCATGGGATAAATACAAAGGCATCATAACACTTGGCAGTAAATGGGAAGGGGGTAATTACTCTAAAATGGGCAGACTAAATAAATCAAATGGTCACCTTCTACTGTCACTTTTCTATGTTTCTATGTAAGTCACACCAGATGCTCATGGTAGGTTATTTCATTGACAAAGTAATTAGAACAGGGTCACCAGCTGTCCTTGCTAACATGTTCACTCCAGTCTCACAGACTTATCCTTTAAGTTCCCTGTCCCAGTCACTTATCGTGGTACCTACCGTATATACTCATGTATAAGTCGGTCCGCGTATAAGTCAGGAGGACTTATATGCGAGTATAAACAGGCTGATTACTCATTGACCCGTGTATAAGTCGGATCACTAATGTGCACATCCACTCCCCTGCCCTCCCAAATAAATCATCAACAAAGTTTGTCAATTTATTAATTTTTTTTTTTTCAGATTCTCTTTTTGTCCCTCCTTACTGTCCTCTCACCCTACTCCTTCGGACATGATCATCCCCTGTGGATCCCACCCATGGAGTCTGCCCCTAGAGTGCCTGGCTAACTCCTGTATCTCTCCTACCTTATTTTTCCTCCTTCGGAGTGCCTGCACATTGGGGTCTTGCCCATAGGTAGGTGGTCCGGGGGTCGGATCAGTCATCATTCAGGGATGAGAGAGTGTTTTTCCATTTTTCTCCTCTGTTGTCCCCTTTCCCCTGAGGACATCGGTATATAGGACTGCTGTCAGGTGCCCTCAATGTCCTCCTCCCTTCGACTCCATAGAGCCGCCTGTACACCGATGCCCATGCTTCCACAGGCACTGGAGCATCGGGTGCATAAAACACCCCAGGGTCCCGCCCCTGAAGGAGGAGAGCATCAGTTGGGATGCTCAATCTTCCTCCTCCCCTCTGACCCCCGGCAACCCAAGTCCTTTCCTGAACCCATGTCGCCGGCGTGGTGCAGGATGTGGCATCCAGCACCACAACCCTCAGTGCCACCGGGCAGGCCATCAATTGATTAATTTTTTATTTAGTTTTAAATTAAAAAATGTATTCGCAAAGCCAGCAAGCAACTTCTGTGCTTCAGGGATATAGGGCACTTCTGAAATCCAGGTCTGGTCAGGCCATTTCAGGGTTTGTGTCTGCAGCATTGTTTGGGAAAAGGAAAAAGAAACAGAAATAAGTATAGGTCTACTTGTGAAGGAACATTTAAATTATTTAATGCAATGCTTACCAGATCATTCGAAACCCCAAAAATTCTCAGCAGCATCATCATCTGAATCAAACAAAGCATGTAGCTGTAGTTGAGACTGAGGAGTGTCATCATATCTATCTTCCACCTCGTTTGATGGTATTTCCTTCTCTTCATCTACATTTACATATAGCTGTCCCTCAGTATCAGCAATGAGATCATCATGTAACAGGCGGTCTTCAGTTCCGTCCATGCCATTTGAAATGTTGCACTTTTTGAAAGATTTTATGGCTGTTTTTATGGATATGGAGTCCCAGGCATCTCTCACCCACTGGCATACAAAAGCGAGATTTGACTTCTTGATGTTCCCACCCACCGTAAACTCCTTCTCCCCTGTAATCATCCACTGCCTCCACTGTTCTCTCATTCTGCTCTTAAAAGGCTTATTTAAACTTACATCGAGTGGCTGCAGTATTGCTGTGCAGCCACCCGGTATCACCGCTTGGTATGTCTTCTGTTTCCACAAGTTAGCTTTTACTGAGTCCACCAGATGCCCTCTGAACATATCTCACACTAATAGACATTTTTTTATTAATCAGAGCAGCTGGTCTTTTAGCCCATATCTCTGTTAACCATTTGTTGACTAGCCCTTCGTCCATCCATCCTTTCTGGTGTACTTCAACCATAGCGCCAGGCGACATCTTTCTTTGGGGTTTATTTTTCTTTTAAAAACTACCATGGGTTTTAATTTTGTACTGTCAGTGAGGCATGCTAAGATAACAGTGAAATATGATTTTTCAGCACCACATGTCCGCACATTGACTGTTTTCTCCCCCTTAAAATGAACAGTATGGTTGGATGAGAGATCAAAGCTAACAGCAGTCTCATCCGTGTTTCCTATTGCTGACAGTGGGAAATCATACTGTCTGCGTTCATTTAACATGAAGTCAAGGAAAAAGTCCACCTTTGCATTTACATCTGCAGGCTGTTTCTGGGCTACGTGTGTATGCTGCCTAAGTACAAGTCCATGCCTTCTCATAAACTGGGTACACCACCCGGCAGAAGCATAAAAGCATTTTCTGCTCAACAAGCCATTTTCTTTAGTGGCAAGGGTTAGTGCGTAAAGGCGTATGGCAGTTCGAGTTACAGTGTATACCTGTAGCCGCATATCAATTACCCAGTTCCTCAGTTGTCCCTCTGTTGCCGACACAGGGGATGGGTTCTGCTTTATTCTCCTTACTGACTTCTCTACGACCATAAGATCAGCCTTTCTGGATCGGCAGTCCAGTATCAACTTCTCATTAATGCAAAATTGTCTCTCAGCAGCAGCATTCGACTGCGACTCAGCAAATGCAACAACTGTGAGTTTAAACTCAGCGCTGTATGCGCTTCTCTTTCTTCTGTGTGCTGACATGTTGGAGGAAATAGCAAGTGAGGGCTAGGTACATGTACCTAATTTAAATGATAATCCATGCTAATCTATTAATTGGAAAAAGCTGCGAGGGTCTAGTAGTCAGTTAATAATGAGTGGTTGAAAATAATGGGCTGCAATTAGAGCTATAATAAGGTCCACAAACAGGTGTGGAACTCTGCGTAGAGTGCGGAAAGCGGGGAATGAGGTGTTAAATGCCATTCTGAGGGGAACTGAGTTAGACCAGATCAATGAATTTTAACTTACACTGCGATAACTTACGTATAAGTCAGACATGGTTTTTGAACACTATTTTCAGTTCTCAAAAATCCAACTTTATACGCTAGTATATACGGTAATTGTTCTATAAAGATGGGAGAATATTACTTCTCAGCATTTTTGCCTAAGCTCTATAACTGTCTTCCAGGGCAGTTAAATAAATTGAAAATCCCACCATGCCTACAAAACTGGTCTTCATAGGTTCCTCCGGGAAAATGATAAATGCTCCTGTAACCGATTCGGTTAATGCTGATCTAACTGGAGAACTCATTTCTGTAACTCCAGTTCTTCTGGCACTTATATGGGTTCTACAGTTACCTTTTAATATGGTGTTGCTCTGTTATTGCTTTGTAGTTAGTAGTGTCTACTTAGTCATGACTCTTTCCTGTACATTTCTAATGCTGCATTATCTTCTGTACTAATGTTTGTAATTTACTGTCAGCTTTGTTCTGTAACCCTGCCAGATCATGCCTGAAAATAGGCAACTTGCTGTTGTCTAGTGCACTTACCCTTACCCGGTGAACAAAAAAAAAAATAATAAATAAATAATGTTTTCCCTAGTTTAACACTCAGATGGTCTGCTGTGTATCCTCCTGGTTGCTGCTGGTTCTAGGCCGTCCCCTCCTTGTCCCTATAGCATTTGCCCACCCCACTTGTGTCACACAGACAGTTGGTGTGGCTCCTCTTCAGTCCTCCACTGATCTCCTCCATACTCATCTTGTTTCAAATGCAGTGGTGGTGGTGGCCTGATCCCTGCTGAACTCAGAACCATGGGGTCAGTAGGGAAAAATAAATATAGAGAACTAGAAGTTCTTTTTATCCACCCTGTCAGCTCACTGCACTGCCCTCCCTCATTTGCCATGTCATGCACCCGTCCTAATTACAATTAGCTCTGAGGATGACTCCGCTCAGCAGTGGTGGCAGTCCTTAATTACTGTTGAACCCAGAACCATAGAGTTGGTAGGGAAAATCGCAAGCGAGCCTTAAGCATGCTCAGGGGGGTTAACATAGCATGTGACCAGAAATGGAGCACTCCAAGAACAATGAACAGCCCACATCTCAGTCTAGGCCAGCACGGGAAACACAATTGGAGGACCTGGCCTGGCAAACAATTACTGGGGCTTTGCAATTTGGCGTTTTGTGCATCAGGCAGCACAACCTACCAGAGGCTCAGGAAAACAGATCAGCAGGACAGTATCAATGAATGAAGAGTCTGAAAACCAGGTGATTCGGTCAAAAACTGACTAGGTAAAAGCCTTATAATGCCTCTCCAACTCCCCCAAAGTCAAAGCCATCACAAATTTTTTGAACAAGCTACACTTCTCCAGGATTTCCCTCAGCAAGTGACAGTGCTGGACTCTCCCATAACACAGCAGGAAGTAAAAAAGCCATTCAAGCCCTCATTAGAGGAAGGGCAGCAGGTGGTGATGGCTTACCAGTGGATTACTACCATTTAGTGTGTGGGAAGTTAACCAGGCACTGGTAGACATGTATCAAGGTGCTCTGCTTTCAGGCATGATGCCCCTGACTCCAAGGGAGGCCATGATAATGGTATTTTCAAATGCTGGCCTGCAGTAAAAGCTACCACATGTGATGCTGGCAACCCTGGTTTAGGGGCTGGCTTGGGTACCTGGTGGGCTGGCCAATGGTATAAGCACACCTTCCATCTCTGGGTGGAAGAGGGGGTTGTGTCCTCTGGTGAAGGGACCGTGAGTGACCACAGGAAGTCCTGCCACTGGTGACCTAGCTAGAGCATAATAAGTAAAATAAATAAGTAAATAAATAAATAATGGTACTTCCAAAAAAAGGGGGAGGGGCACTATAGCCCAGGGAGAAACACAGAAACATACACTATGATGGCAGATAAGGATTGCTTGGCCCACCCAGTCTGCTAATTTCCCTACCTACTGGATAAGCTGCAGATCCTACTTAACCACCAGCCTACTTCCTCCTACCCCCACTAGAA
Organism: Neoceratodus forsteri; assembly: GCA_016271365.2. Lineage (NCBI taxonomy): Eukaryota > Metazoa > Chordata > Ceratodontiformes > Ceratodontidae > Neoceratodus > Neoceratodus forsteri. The sequence goes on along the minus strand of JADMNL010000023.1, from coordinate 595,730,534 downwards.
TTGCCTTATGTCTGTCCCATGCATTCTTGAATTCCCCCACTGTGTTTGACCCCACTACCTCCTCAGGAAGGCCATTCCATGGGTCCACTGCCCTCTCTGTGAAAAAATACTTCTTCACGTTGCCCCTGAGCTGTCCCCCCCATCTTCAAAATGTGCCCCCTTGTTCTTGCACATCTCTTTTTCTGAAAGATGCTACCCTCTAGGACTCTGTTGATTCCACTGAGGTACTTGAAAGTTTCTATCGTGCCCCCCCATTCCTCGAAGGTATACATGTTAAGCTCCTTTAGTCTCTCTTCATATGGCTTCTGGTGCAGACTCTGTACCATTCTAGTTGCCCTGCTCTGGACTGCCTCCATCCTGTCTATGTCCTGCAGAGATGGGGTCTCCAAAACTGCACGCAGTACTCCAGATGGGGTCTCACCAACAACCTGTACAGAGGCATAACAACTTGTTTTCTACAGATAATGCCTCTCCCTATGCATACAGGTATCCCCCCAACCCTCCTTACTGCCTTTTCACATTGCTTGACTACCTTTAGGTCATCTGATATGACTACTCCAAGGTCTGTTTCAATTTTTGTTGTTGTTAGTACCTCCCCCACCCCCCACTGTGTACACTTCCCTTAGGTTTTTGTTTCCCATGTGCATTACTTTGCACCTCTTTGCATTGAATCTAAGCTGCCATACATTTGACCATGTCTCCAACCTTGCCAAGTCCCTTCTCATCATTTCCATACCTTCTTGTGTATGAACCCTGAGGCAGATCTTTGTGTTGGGAGCTACAGACCTATTTCACTCATCAACAGTGATGCCAGAATCTTGGCCAAAATACTGGTGACAAAACCTGAACCAGTGCTTCAGGGGCTGTTCTCCCCAATCAAAACCAGATTCGCCAAAGGCTGCCATAGCAAAGTTCACCTCTGTACCTTATTATCCATGTGGCCCAAGGGACCCCCACACCAGCAGTGGCATTCATAGTGGACTTTGGGAAGGCATTTGATTTGGTGCAGTAGGTTTCCTCCTGGGCACCATGGAAAAGATGGGGGTGGGCTTGGTGTTTCTGAAATTGGTCAGAACACTGTATAAATCCCCTATAGCCAATGTCCTAATGAATGACATGTGCTCCACCCCACTCACCCTACAAAAAGACACCAGGCAGGGATGCTCTCTCTCCCCATCCAGTTTATCATGGACACAGACCCATTGTCCATTGCCATATGGAACCACTCTAGCCTCACAGGAATATGAACAGGGAGTGAGGAACATAGAACCCTTCTATACTCATAGAAACATAGAATTTGCTGGCAGAAAAGAACATGGAAACATAGACAATATAAGCAGAAAAAGACCTGTGGTCCATCCAGTCTACCTGTGGCTCCCTATCTGTCCTCTGGATCTAATTGTTATCCAGGGTACTAGCCCTTACTATCTTCCCCGATTCTCCTCCCTGCTACAATTGACCTAAGTAGCTACAGTAGTCTTCACTCTGTCCTAACCGTGCATGAAACCATTTAGGATTTTGGCACCTACCACCTTAGCTGGTAGACTGTTGCAAGGTTCCACCACCCTCTCTGTAAAATAATAATTTCTCATATCCCTCTTGAACCTTTCTCCTTCCAAGTTTCCACATGTGTCCCAGTGACCTCAAATTTTCGCTTATGCTAAATAACTCCTCATGGTTCATCCTATTTATTTCTTTCAGGAATTTGAAGGTTTCTATTATGTCACCCCTCTCACATCTGGAATCAAGTGAGCAGATGTTTAGTGCCTTGAGCTGATTCTCGTAATTTGCACTACTGGCCCTGTATCATCCTGGTCACATTTTTTTTTCCAAGTGCCTCAAGCCTATCCTTACCTTTCCTGAAGTGAGAACTCCTTAACATACTCCAGATGTGGCCTTACCACTGCTCTATAAAGAGGTAATATTACCTCTTACCTTCTAATGTCAGTACCCCTCCCAATACATCCTAACATCCCATTTGCCTTACTAAAGACCTTATTGCATAGACAGGCTTGATTGTTTGAGGGTGTTACTAATGATGACTCCTAGATCTCTTTCCTCAGACATAGTGCTCAGCTTAACCCCTTCCATCCAGTACTCCATCCTGTGGTCTTGCTCCCTAGGTGCATCACCTTGCACTTTTTGGCATTATCTTTTAACTGCCAGACCTTAGACCACTTCTCCAGTCTATGCAGGTCACTCTGCATCTCCTTAATTCTCTTGTCACTCCCACCCTCCCACAAAGATTTATGTCATCTGTGAAGAGACACGACTGCCCTGTACTTCTTCTCCAGTGTCACTGAAGAACATATTGAAGACAACAGGCCCAAGGACAGATCACTGCGGCACCCTGCTTGTGCCCTTCCTCTCTTCCAATTTGTAAATACCTGTCTTCCAATTTTACCCCAGTGTCTGCCCTCTCCCCCTCAGCCAATTTGCTACCCATCTTACTATATCCCTTGCAACCCCCAGATCCTTCATCTTTTTCAGCAATCACCTGTGAGGCACCAAGTCGAAGGCTTTCCTGAAATCAAAATAGGGTAAATCCACAGTGTAGCCCTCATCCAATGTCCTCATCACTCTGTCAAAGAAGACTATTAGGTTTGTTTGACAAGACCTCCTTGCCATGAATCCATGTTTTTTTACTATCCTGGAGGTCATTGCTCTCCACGTAGTCCACCAGGTCTTCCTTGACTAGCGACTTCATCAGTTCCCTTACAACTGTGGTAAGAAGAACAGGTATGTAGTTACTTGCTTGCTCCTTTCCCTTTCCCCCATAGAGCAGAATATGTTCACTACCCTCCAATTCTTTGGAACTACCCTTGTCTGTAATGAGTTATTAAATAGCCCTACCAGGGGTTCAGCTAATTCTGCTGCCAACTTCCCGAGCACCCTTGGATGCATCCCATCTGGTACCAGGGCCTTATCTTTTGCTAATCTCTCCAGACCTTTTTGCTGGCAAATACTGGTTGCTTCATCTCCAGGATCCCCTTAGTGACTGCTTTGATGCCACTCTTTGGCAAGGGCCTGCTCTCTTCTCTGTTGAAGATTGAGCAAAAATATTCATTAAAGATGGCTGCCTTTGGTCTATCTTCCTCTATTACCCTACCTTCCTCGATAGCTTAACAATTTCCCCATCCTGTCTTCCTCTTTTCCCTAATATACCTGAAGAATTACTTCTCTCTACTCTTGATCCATTCAGCAATGTGTAGTTCAATGTATGCCTTAGCCTCCCTAACTGCCATCCATGATTCCCTAGTTATTAGCTGGTATTCTCCCTATTCTTCCTTGATCTGCTCGATTTGTACTTTATGAAGGCCTTTTTTTGGCTTTACTGCATCGCTGACTGTTTCTGAGAACCACATTGGTCGCTTGTGCATGTTTCTCTTGGTTACTGTCCACAAGCATATCACTGATGTCTCAAGAATGGCCCCTTTTATTGCCTCCCACCTTTGCTCCAACCATTCTACACTTTCTACCCCAACAAACTTGTCCCAAATCAACTCCTGCACAGCCATCCTATGCTGTCTACCCCAACTAACTTGTCCTGAACCAAGTCCCTCAACCTGTTGAAATCTGCCCTACTAAAATTGATGACCTTAGCTTTTGATTGGGGTTTACCAATCCCCAGGGACAGCTCAAACCAGATAGACTTATGGTGACTGTTCCTTAGGGGTTCCCCTGGCAGCACCACGCCTACCATCTCAGAGTTGGTAAGCACCACATCGATGAAGGCAGCCTGCCTGGTATGTTCCCTAACTAGCTGTACCAGCAGGCAGTCCAGGACTGCATCCAGCAAGGTCTGACCTCTGGTGCTCCTGGCAGCTAGAATCTCCCACTTGATGTCTGGTAGGCTCAGGTCTCCCACAGCCACCACCTCCCCTTTTGCAACTTTCCTGAATAGTTCTTCCCTAGCTTCCTATCCCTCTCCTGGATGTCTATAGATCACCCCACCTGTATTTTCTTGGCCGAGGCTGCTGTGGGCTGCTCCCATAGTGACCCTTTCTCCCCATTAATTTCCCAGAGGACCACTTTGTCTACCAAGTCTGCTTCTTTTTTCCCTGCTTATACATTCTCTGCAGACCCTACCTGATCTCTGGCAACCTCCCCCACCCTGTCAGCTGAGATTCTTTATGCCTTTCCTATGCAAGCATGAAGTCCACCACTGTTGTCACCCCCACTACCTCCAATGGAAGACCATTCCAGGCATCCACCACTCTTCAGTCAAGAAGTACTTTGCTAAATCCCTCCTAAATTTTCCCCATTCCAGCTTCATTGCATGTCCCCTTTTTCCTGTGCACCGTCTTCTCTGAAAAATACTCCTCTCCTTTACCTTGTGCAACTCAATGAGGTATTTATTGGTCCCTATCATATCCCCCTTTCCCTCCTCAGTTCGAAGGTGTACATATTAAGACCCCTTAGCCTCTCTTCTTTAGGACTATGAGGCAGCCTTTGCACCATTTTAGTTGTCGTCCTCTGGATAGACTCCACAATCTCTGTGTCCTTCTTGAGATGTGGTTTCCAGAACTAGACACAGTACTCCCAGTGGGGTCTCACCAATGATCTATACAGTCACAACACCACTTCCCTTCTTCTGCTGGTGATATCCCTCCCTATGCACCCCAGCTTCCCACTGGTCCTACTTACTGCCTTGTTTCACTGCCTTGCTACTTTGAGGTCATCAGATATGATTACCCTGCCCCAGGTCTCTTTCCTGTTTGGTGACCATAAATATCTCTCCACCAATATTGGATTTATGTGTACTAGGTGCATGATTTTCACTTTTTTGCATTAAACCCTAGCTGTCATGCCATTAACCTCCCCTCACATTTTCCCAGGTTTCTGCACATTCCCTGTACCGTCTCTGGGGTGTCCACCCAACTGCAGATTTGGTGTCATGTTCAGAGATGCATACCTTCCCTACCATCTCTTCTGCAATGTCAGTTACAAATACATTAAAGGGGAATGGACCCAGTGCTGAGCCCTAAGGTACCCCGCTGGTCACCCTCTCTTCCCCTAAGTGAATTCCTTTTACTACCACCTTCTACCGCCTATCCATCAACCAACTTCTTACTCAATTTACCACTTTAGGATCCACCCCTATACTGCCCAGTTTCCCAGTGAACTTTCTGTATGGTACAGTATGGTACCACTATTTTGCATTAATGTATTGTGCTGCTGTTCTTCCACTGTCCCTTTCCCTGAGTCACACCGGGAAATGAGCCTTGGCTCAGTGTGCATCTCCCAGGTACCAGTTTTCAAATAAATAAATGAACTAATCTATTTTCCTGGTAACCCAGTCGAAGAAATCTATTAGGTACATCTAACATGACCTCCCACCCTATGAATCCATGCTACCTTGGGCCTTGTAACTCGCCGGATTCAAGATATTCTACAATCCTTTCCTTCAGTACTGACTCCAATAGCTTCCCCACCACTCTTGTCAGACTTATCAGCCTATAGTTGCCAGCCTTCTCGCTGCTTCTGCTTTTATGAAGCGGGAATACATCTGGAAGCACTCCTATCCTATACTAAGACTTGCTATGTTGAGGCTCGTTTAGTTTATTTATACTGTTGTTTATCATTAACAAGTAGTTAGCCTGCTCTTCCTATGAGTATTTAACTGTTGCCTTGTTCTTAATTGTCTATATACTATCTTGCTATGCAATCTGAAATACGTGTTATTTGTACTTGTTGCTATCCACTGACCCTTGACCCTATGTAATCTCCCAGAGCATTCCTGAACATAGGCGTTGAATTGTCTAGTGCACTTACCCAGTCAACAAAAACTAACTAATTAAATATTTCCAGTGAAATGTTGAATAGGCCTGACAGAGGTGCAACCAGTGCCTCCCTAAATTTCCTCAAAACCCTTGGGTGTGCCCTGTCTAGCTTATAGCTTTGTCCACTTTCAGATTTGTGAATCCTTTCAATACCCTCTCTTCTGGAAATGGACTTGTCTCTACCTCCTCCCTCCCTCCCCTAGTGTGCCTGCTGCTTTTATGTTATCCATCCCTTCAACTGTGAAGACTGAACAGAAATATCTGTTCAGAATAACTACTTTTCTGATCCTCCTTGGCACAGTCTCCCCCTACCCTTTTTTATCTCACCCAGTACCTGGTTATCATCTCTGATTTTGATCATTTCAAAAAAGAACTTTATAAATACATGGGTTACTAAATATTAGCCACAAAGTGTGAGAGACAGTCTCGATGGGCTCATGACTCTGTATGTCTTCAGCAAACCAAGAAACCAAGAAAATCCTTTCTCTTGTCTTCCTTTGATCTCTTACATACGTAAAAGAAAAGGTCTGGCCCCTTAGATACCGCTTTGGCTATCCTTTTCCCAGTTTTTTCTTTTGCAATTCTCATCACTTTCTCTGCTTCCCTCTGCCTTTCCTGACACACTTCCCCATCATTTTCTGTATCATCTCTTTGTAGCTTCTGAATGCTACCACTTCCCCAGTGAACCATAGTGGTCCCTTTTTTCTTTTGTTTATACTCAATTCTGTGCAGAGGTTTACTGCCTTCACTATGGTCTCCCTTAATTTTACCCATTTTTCCTCCATCCCACTCTGGCTATTTCTCCCTCCTTGGTCTTCTCGAAGACATTCGCTGATTTGTTTAAAGTCTCCCTTCATAAAGTCCAGGAACCTCGTCCATGTGTGATTTGCTTCAACTGCTGTCCTTATACTAAATCATACTCTACTGTGCTCACTGGTCCCCAGGGGCCTCTAACCTTGACATCTGCAACACTGTCTCTATTAGTCAGTACCAGGTCCAGTATTGCCCTGTTATGAGTGGGCTTTCAGACTAGTTGCCTGAGAATTGACTCCTGCAGGGAGTTGAGGGTTCCCCTGCTTCTTGCTGAGGCTGCAACAGGGAGGTTTAAATCTACATCTGACAGATTGAAGTTCTTCCTCCCCTGCAACATCTCCCCTGTTTCTGCCATTATGCTAATGGCTTCCACTAGTGCCATGTCCAATTATTTTCCCTGTGACTGAGCTCTGTAGATCACCTCAGTGTGAACAGAGGCTGCAACTCCTGTCTCTCACCCTCCTCCCTTCCTCCATACCCTATCTTTCCTGAGCTGAGTATAGCCTGGCATGGTCATATCCCAGTCATGGTTTCCTGTGCACAACAGCTCAGTAATGGCCACAATATCAAGGTATGCCCCCTCCATGACAGCTTTCAGGTCTGGAACTTTATTTGCAAGACTCCTTGCATTTGCTCACATGGCCTTACACACCTTGTTCACATTTTGCCTACTGCGCCCCTTCTTTCCCTTTTGGCCTGCATCCTTCTCCCTCTCTTTTCACAACTTTTGTTCCCATTCCCTTTGTCTACTACCCCTGTGCTGTTTTCTTTGTCCTGCTCCCTGGGAGAATTCTCCTCCCCATGGTCTTCCCCTCTTTCTGCTTCAGTCTGAGGGAGAGGGGAGTTTCTGCCTCCTTTTTTACTTCCACCCCCCCAGCTAGTTTAAATGTTCATCAAAGTAACATTTAAACCATCCACTGTGGACTGTGGTTCCCATCCCAGACTGATGCACACCATCACCTCTGTATAGGCTCATATCCTTCCAGGCTGGTCCCCATTCCCCAATGTAGCCAACTCTGTCTTCTCTATATGATTCCATCAAACACAAATTGAAGCTCTTGGTGTGATGAACCCTATCATCCCCCTGCCATAACCAAGAAGTGTCTCAGTGAAGTCACTATGCATGTCACCTGTCTATGACTCCTCCTGAGTTCCCTCAAATCTCCCTGCACAATCCCAGCTATGTCTCTAGCCAGGTATTAGTCCCCAGGCTGCCATGACATCCAGCTCCCTATCCTGCCCCACCACCCTAGTGATCCTTATAATCTGCTTTCCATCCCTCCTATCTAAGGTACCAGGTCAGCACATTACTTTCCTCCCTCTCTTCCTATTCCCAAATCTACCCCTGAAACAACTGTGTTTCCCACCAGAAGTTGATTCCCCCTCTGATGTGGTCCTCTACCTTCCACCTTGGGGCATCCCTCTGGAGGACTCCCACATCCTCCATAGCCACTACCACTGGTGCCTTTTCATGCCTTCCTGTCCTACCAGGATGACAAATGAATTATGTAATGACACAGGATGAGGAATGTGTCCCTAACCCTCTCCTCTATCTGTCCCAGAGCCCACCACAGTTCAGCATACACTTTGGGACAACAATGGTAGACTTGGTGGTTGCTAGGTAGGGCAAGAGGCCCTCTGGATTCTAGCCAGGTTGGTCCAGAGTCCAGCAGTCTCCTCCCTCAACCCAGACAGATGCTTGTAGATTGGGCATCTCCTCTGTCTCCCAAAGGTCTCCCTAAAACTTGTAGCTCGACAGCCAATGTATTGCACCACTCCCAAAATTCTTATTGCTTCTCTCTCTACTTCTACTGGAAATTACTTGTAACCTTACCCTAGACAGGATGTTTCTATTTTCTCCCCCTTAGTAACCTTACCCTAGACAGGGTGTTTATAGTTTTCAAACAAACAAACAAACAAACAAAGACCACTCCAGATATGGCTACAGCACACGATAAAACAAATTGGAACCAAAACAATGAACCAGGCTGAAAACAGCTTTACCAGAAAAAAAGTTATATGCTGACCATGAAATAAAGTTTATCAATTGCTTTTTTAGGTACAAGCAGTGCGCAAGACTGGAGACTAGCCTCTTGATGTTTTGCACCCACTCCAGGTGCTTAATCATGGGAATGTTGCTTCCAAATGGTGAAGCATTTGTTGAATGTTGTATTCATTTTACATATTTGTAATTTGTGATGTATTTATGATGTCTTTTTTCTATATCAGACATGACTGAAAAAGGGCTGTGCCCAGTCATTTTCCTGGTTAAAAATAATAAAAAATAATAAATAAACAAAAACAAGTACATTTATGTTGTTAGTTTAAAGGGTATACATAGGTCCCACAATGGCCAACCTTTTCAGGATGAGGGTTTAAAATGAGCAGCAGAAGGAATTACATACCTTAGTATCGGGGTCCACAGATCACTCAGTGAAATAGTGACCCTTAATCTGGCCCCACTGATGGAAAGGACTAGGACATAGGTAGACAGATAGACGTGTCTCACCCTTTCCCTATCTGTTAAGCTGGAAGCCTTTTAGGATGATTCTGGCTCAGAAATTCAATCATGTTTTTGCCCACCTGCCTATAAAGATATATAATGACTGGTTAAACAGAATGGGCAAATTAGTGGGGAATTTTCTGTGGGACGGGCAATCTCCAGATACAGCAGAGTGAAGCTTTGGAGCCGATGGAGCAGAGGGGCTGGGAAATCCCCTGGTTCCTAGGCTACCATATAGTATATATCATCACACAGATTATGTAGTGGTTTACACAAGTGACATTAGCATCTCCACAATGGATTAGCATTGAGCAGGAGGTGGCTAGGGCCCCTGGCCACCTCACTGATTTACAGTTAGGTACCACCTCTCCATAATGGCATCTAGGGAAGCTTGGAATAAAATATACAAATACATGGCTACTGATCTCCCCCAGTTGCAGCACTGTGGGAAAATGAAATGTCCTGCATAAGAGCCAGCCCCCAAATGGGAAGGCATGGTCTCAGAGAGACAGAGAGAGACAGAGAGAGAGAGAGAGAGAGAGAGAGAGAGAGAGAGATCACTCAGGTGAAGGATCTGCTGACCTTAGACAGACATCACAAAGAATCCTCCTCTAACTTCCAAAAGCAGTTTGAACTGCCCAGACAAGACTTCTGGAGGTATCCACAACTTCAGAGCATGCTTGGCCTTAGTCTCTAGGCTGCCTTAAAATCGACCAGCCAGGAATCAGCAGCTCCCATAACCATCATTAAAAAGCTCACTGGACACTAAACTAATTACTGTATATATACAAACTCCTCTGGGATGGGTTACCTATTCAATCCAAGGCCTTCAGATTGGCTTGGGAGACAAAACTTGACACACAGATACTAGAGGAGGAATGATCCCATGCTCATGTTAGGACCCAAAGGCCTGTAAGGATGAATGCAGCTGCCTAATCAAGAACAAACATCTCAGATGGTACCCAACAGCCCTTACAAAATGGGGACTAGTAACAAATAGTGCTGGTGCTGTTCACATCCCTGGGCACACTTGACACATGTCTTATGGGACTGCTCCAAGATAAAGGAACAATGGCATGACATAAGGCTACAGCTTGGTAGTAGGCCCCCACATCTGACTTTCTACTAGGGTTCTTGTCAGGGAACCTTCACAAGCATTCACCCATACTGCAATGTCTGGTGGCAGTCAGCATCTCTGCAAAATGGTTCCTCCTAATAAATTGAAGGTCCACAGATTACCACAGTACAGTTAAATGGCTAAATGCAGTGAGACAGCTAGCAGCATTGAACTATCTGTCACACACAAATGCTGGCACCCTGATGACCTAGTATAGTTTCATAGTTTCATAGTTAAATACATGTTCAGTAGGTATTTCTACCTTTTACGAACACGCCATCCTTCATGGATGGAAACAGAATTTAAGGTCTCCTTTTTCTTTGTCAATATTTGATTTGAACATAGTTATAGTTTCGCTGTTGACTACACTGGATGGTAAGTTATTCCAGAGATTAACAATCCTTTGAGAGAACCAATTATTTCTTTTTACAGTATTATTGGGGGTTCCTTTAAGTTTTTGTATATGAGATCTGGTATTTTTGTTACTATAGTTTCAAACATTAAGTCGTTATGGAAGGCTTTATAGGTTAGATATAAATCACCACGGAGTCGCCTATAGTTAAGAGAATAGAGATTTAAATCTTTTAATCTACTTTCGTAATCTAAATTTTGCAATCCATATATTTTCTTAGTTGTTTTTCTTTGAATATTTTCTATAAGTTTTTGGTTTTTAATTAAGTAAGGTGATACTACCGAACTGTAGTATTCTAGATGGGGTCTTACTAAGCTTGAGTACAAAGGCAGTATAACTTTAGCCTCCTGCTTTTAATATTTCTAAAATGCAGTTTAGAATTCTGTTTCCTTTTTTGGCAGCTGAAATTGTATGTTTGTTAAAACTAAAGTCATTGGAAATTATAACTCCTAAGTCTTTTTCATAAGTAATTTACTCCAAGTAAGTCTTATTGATCTTGTAAGGATAACAAGGATTATTTTTCCCCAAGTGCATCACCTTGCATTTGGTCTCATTAAATAAAATACTTTTTTCTATGGACCAATCTACTAGATGGTCCAGGTTTTTGCATTTCATTATTATCGCTTTGATCTTTTATTATACAACCTATTTTGCAGTTGTCAGCAAACTTTGCTAACCAGCAGGAATTATTAAGGGACACATTGTAGAGATCAGAATGTTAAACAAGGTTGGGCCCAAAACAGACCCTTGGGGAACTCCACTTGTGACCTGGCCTGATTAGATAAACAACCCTTAACAGACACTTGTTGGGTTCTATTTAGTAACCAAGCTTGAATCCAGCCTATAATTTTAGAATCTAGTTTTAATTTGACTAATTCGGATATTAATATCCCATGTGAGACCGAATCAAAAGCTTTGGAAAAGTCCAAAAATTACATCCACTGAGAACTCTTATCCAATGCATTACTCACTGGTTCCAAAAAGTACAGTAAATTTGTTTGGCATGATCTGTTCTTTGTAAATCCATGTTGATGATTGTCCAATATGTTAGTTTCAAGATGATCAGTAATTCTACCCTTAAGTACTCTTTCTAGAAGTTTGCACATAACATCAGTTAAACTAATAGGTCTGTAATTTTGCTCAAGGTGTTTATTGCCATTTTTAAAAATAGGAATAACTATAGCTTTATTCCAATTAGTTACTGTTTTTTCTGTGTAGACTGACAAGTTAAATAACAAGGTTAATGGCCCAATTAGTTGATCTTTTAAATTTTTGATAAATAGTGGAGGGATACCATCGGGACCCGGGGAACTGCTATTTTTTAGTTTATCAATAGCTTCCTTAACTTCATCTTCTGTTATCTATGGAAAAGATGATGTTATAGTATGCTCCATTACTGGATTAGATGTATTTTTTGGAAAAATGTTTACAAAATATTCATTTTATTTGCTATTTCAACTTCATTAGTAATTAGTTGTTGGGATGCCTGTAATGGCCCTATGGTAGGACTGTTTTTTTTTAAAGAACCAATATAGTTGTAAAGGGTTTTTTTGTTGTCTTTGACATTAACAGCTAATTTTAATTCTAGATTTTTTTCTTTTATAATCATGTTTTTACTTTTGTTTGATATTAGCTTGTATTTATTCCATTTTTCAATTTTTTTGGTTTTTATATTTCTTGTATAAACGGTGTTTCTTAGCTAAAATTTTCTTTATTTTATAATTCCACCATAAGGGGGCTCTTTTGTTTTTGATATATTTATTTCTACTGGGGACCCAAAGTTTTATACAAGTGTTTATTTTTAACATAAATTTGTTGTAAACTAAGTTGATATCCTTATCTTTCAGGTCGAAGCCCAGTTCCATTTAGATAAGTCTTGCTTGATTTTGTTATAGTTTGCATTAATAAAATCTTTTACAGTAGTACAGCCAGGTGTTGTTGCTGAATGACGTAGATTCATTATTATATGGACCATGTTATGGTCACTGTTAACTAATGGTTGATCTATTGTGACTTTTTCTTCTGTATTGTCAATATTGGAAAATATCAGATCCAGAATGTTATTACCTCTAGTAGGAGAAGTTACTAATTGCCTCATGTTTTTGATGCACATTAGATCTAAAAATGAGTTTTCCAAAATGGTATTTGCTTTTAAATTTATCCAATCAATATTGGGAAGGTTAAAGTCACCCATTAATAAACAGTTTTGATCTAATATATTGTTTTCAATATTGTTTATGAATTCTAAGTTTTCTTTTGAGTTGAGATTTGGGGCCCTATAACCTAAGCCTACCAAGACAGTATGTTCATGTGTAAGATTGATTTTGGTCCATATTATTTCACTTAATGTAGTTTCATTGTATTTAGTTGCACTATAGCTTTTGAATCTATTATGTATATATAGTGCAACACCTCCACCTCTGGTGTTAGTACGATTTTTCTCGTATTTTGTGTATCCCCTTATTTCAGTTCCCCAGTCCTCATTTCTAAACCAAGTCTCCGTCACGTAGTATAGTATATGGAGGTCTTATTTGGACTCTGTCTACTGCCATAACAGAAAAAAAAACTGATCCCTCGATTTTAGACTGAAACAGGTCTTACGAACACCGAACACCTGTACCTCCCCCCAGTGTACACAGCAGACATTTAAGTCACTGCTGCTACACCCTGAAGACACTAGGACTGTAATATACAGGTACACCTCACCTTGACAACCCCTGGTTTAATTACTACTGTATGCAGTATTACAGTAATACACATAAGGTTTTGACAAGTTTAGTTCTGTTTAGATTTTGTATATGTACACAAGGCAACAATCTCTGTATTAGCTATACAGTAGATGGATTTCTAGAGATACCCAAAGTTCTGTTGTTTCATGTACTGTTCTTATCTATTGATGAATTTTAGTAAGAAAGATTAAGTGAAAGAAAGTTATTAAAAATGACAAAAATCAATATATTTGTTTGAAAAGGATCAACTGGAGGCATTCTTAAGATCTTATTATTGCATTCTGCTGCTTCAGATCAAGATGCACCAGAATGTCCTACAGGCTCTGAAAAAGACATGCTAACATCACTGGAAAGAATGGAACTTTAAATACAGCTAAGAAATCATTCAGTCAGTATTGCTGAACAATTGATTTTGTTTGTTGTCAGTGCTTTGTATTTGGAGTTGAGGGAGTATGTTTTTGTTTTGTTAATAGACTGAATTTAAGAAACCTACAGTGGGGACTGCATTGGATAGTATGTTTTCTGTTTCATATTGTAAGACCCACTCCAGAATGAACTGGACTAGGTTATTTACAGATTCAACCATGAGAACTTATAGCTCAGTGGCAGAGTACTGTAATGGTATTTTTGGGGGCCTGTGTTCAATGCCCAGAAGGTCACTATTTCTCTCCCACTGCAATTTACATTGTACATGAGAGATTGTTATACTTTGTAATTGAAGGAGGGTAAGTTTGACAAATTTGTTTTCTCTTTTACAGTTTATTTACAAAGGAAAACCAAGCTAAGATGCAGCATCTTGGGTCCTGTGTGATCCTGCTTTCACCCATTTTTGTAGTCAGGTGGAATGGAGCACTGGGAGCTTTTACTCCAATTCATAATCTTTAAATGTGCAATTTCACATCATTTCATTGTTCTCTAGCATAAAATACAGTAAAAGATTACTAGAAAAGGCAACTTTAAACATGCAACATTATTGTACAAAATGCCATTCAAAACACAAGCACAGTACATGTCAGCGAAAGTCCCATGGGGAAAACATGACTATATACACTCTAATGATCAGATATTAGGGGTTCTAGGGCAGATATGATGTACATGAAATTCCATGTTTTTTTGACACATAAATACACTATCTTGCTTATAAAATATGTACTGTTAATGGTAATATCTTGGGTATTACAAATGTTTGTCAAGTAAAATTAGAGATGGGCGAAATCCGCAAATTTTGCTCCACAGAATATTTTGCAAATTTCACACATTTCACAAACTATATTTTGAGGCTGTGAAATGTAAAAATCCACCAGTGAAATGTGAAATTTCATCCGTAAATTATGGAATTTCACCTGCGAACAGTGGAATTTCACCACTTGCAGGTGAATTTGCACCGTTCGCGAGCACAATTCTCCATTTTGCACCCACAAAATATTTAGTGAAATGTGCAAAATTTGCAAAATATTTTGTGTGTGCTAAATTCTCGATGTTGCCAGAATTTCACTGGCAAAATTACATGTTGCTGCATCTCTAAATAAAATTACAGTTCAATTGTGCTTACGCAACCAGATGAGATGATGCTTGTGTGACTTGATTTACTTTGTGGCTTTCAGCCTTTCTATCCATGGGATATACCACCCTGTAGAGGTATGAAACAAGAAGCCCTAGAGGAGGGTTCCCCCCTACAGATGCTATGGGATGATTGCATCAGCTAAAGGTAGGGTAGGAAGAAGCCCATGGGTAAGAGAGTTGAGCCACTGGAGGAGGAGGGGTGGATGGTGGGTAATGAAAAAATTAATCCTGGAGAGGCCCAGGATGAGTGACCTTTTAAGGCTGATGGGGGAGAGACGTAGTTGCTCTGCTCATTGAACCTCAGGTTTAAAGCTGTCCCATTTAATTGTGCTTTTGCAACCAGATGAGATGATGCTTGTGTGACTTGATTTACTTTGTGGCTTTCCGCCTTTCTATCCATGGGATATACCACCCTGTAGGGTTACGATGCAAGGCACCCTAGAGGAGGGTTCCCCCTCTACAGGTGCCTTGGGACTGATTTCATCGCCTAAAGGTGGGTTGGGAAGAAGCCCAAAAAGAATACCCAAAGGTGTTGAGCATAGAAGAGGTGAGGATAATGAATAAATGAATTCTGATAAAATTATAAGAACTGACTTCCTAAGGAGAGAGAGGAAAGCTGAGGGCTACCGTCTGCCTCCATCCAACAGTGGAACCTAACTAATTAACCTAAGGAAGCCCTACCTCTAACTAATATTATGACCATTGGCACAGAGGAGAGGAAAAAAACCCTTTGAGGAGGAAATCTCTGGGGATCCTAGGCCAAGGTCACCTTCCCCCCAGGCTGACGACATTTGATTTGAGGACACATGTCATTAAAGAGAAGGATTTGTTAACTAGAGGGATATGAGTAGGGAAGATGATGATGAGATAGGGAAGAAAAAAAAAGAAAGTGTGGATCTAAGAAGGAGCATGAGTCAGCAGGGACCCAAGAGGGGTATGCTTGAGTAGTCGATGGGAAGGAGTAGATCCATGTAGAAGTCAGAGGAGCAAGGGGTATCCAGATGTGCTCATGAGGAGATCAAGAATAATGCAGACTGATGATGATGATGATGATGATCGCCGCAGGAATGCAGCAGTTAAATATCAGAAGACTGAGGAAGAGGAGACAGGAATTCAACTTGAAAGTGAACTACAACAATGGTGGAGAGCAGCCAGCCAAGCAGCAGTTCGATGAGCACTGATGATGATGGAGATGATCCGTGAAGGCTTGAAAGGTTGACCAGCCCATAGCAAAGGGCAATGGACAGGAAGGCATGTCCTTGATTGAATATACTGAGTCGATTTGAGATAGCAGGGAGAGAAAAAGAAATATCAAATGCAGGCTATGACTGAAGTGAATCCTTAATTGCCAGTGTGGAATGAGAACTGCAGTAGGGCGTGTCAAATGAGGTACTCAAGACAGGTATGCCTCAGGAACCTGTTACGTGCAGCTTGATTGATCGATGCCCGCTCAAAAGAATTCTCGATTGTAGGCTTGAGTCAGTGCTTGAGTAAATGATGGAAATAGATTAACCAAGAGGTAAGGATGAGGGAACAATGGGCGGAGTCATGAACCTGAGACATGCGGCACGAGGGCAGTGGGTCGATGAGGTGAGTGGCCTTGATATCAACATAGAGGTGGTATTCAAGATATATGAGCAACCTGGTTAGGAAGTGCATGAGGCCATACGGAGCCAGCCTGCCAGGAGAAGGTTCAGCAGCCATAGGAGTCATGATAATACCTGGGTAGTAGAACCCCAAAAGAAGAGCAGCTGAGCTGATGTGAGGAGAGAGATGACACCAATAATTTGGTCAATTTGGTATGGTCCTATAAAGAAAACACTGAACGAGAGTCATTTAGTACACATATGGCAGGTCCCAGCTGGTAAGAGGAGGATACAAAAAGATGCGCATGATAAGAGATGGAAGCCATGACTGGAGTGAATCCTTGATGGCTGATGATGGATTGAAGCCATACTTGGAAGCTTGATGAGTTAAGAAATGGTTACTGTGGACCGAAGTCAGGAACCTGATACATGTGGCAGGAGGGCCGCGGATCGATGAGGAGGCACGTGATTTGTGATAGGTCTGCCAAAAATAAATATTGATTGCAGGCCAGACAGAGTCAGCCAAGGCATGCAGATTGATTGATTGAAATAGATGAGCAGATTGAGGCGAGATATTGTGAACCTGAGAGGGCTATGCTCGAGAAGGCAATGTGTCGGAGTAGGCCCATTTAGAGGTCGGATAAGAACAGGTTGCAATAGGGACGAATGAGCAGAAATACCGAGTGAGCTGGTTAAGATGGCAGGAACAGGTAGAACTGACTGAGGCTGCATGCCACAGCATGTGAAAGGAGTCACTGATAGCCACAGGGGGCTGAGGTTGAATGTTTCATGAAACAAAAGCTTTAGGGCAGAGGCAATGCAGAACAAAAGTACCTAAAATAATATGCTTGCATCTGAATATGTCAAGGTCAGAGAGACCAGAGATAATTGCAGCGGCACTAGCAGAGAGAGTACCAGGGGAGCAATAGACCCCAGGAAGGAGCAGGAGAAGAAAGTGGGGAAAGCTGAGTATTCCAGAGAGCGGCCCAGGATTTTTTTTATTTTGATGATACAACATTAACTGTAAAGTTTCCTGAGCATTTGACTCCGTTGAGATTCCAAGTCATGTAACAGACAAAAGTACATACTGATAGGAATATACAGCAGAGAGTGCTCCAAGTGAGCAAATCTCTGTGCAGAGTGCTGTGCCACAACTATCCAAACAAACTGCTTACCCTTGTCCACGGAAGCTGGAAATGGGAAAGGCTGAAACTGCATTAATTACCATATCAGAAAATTGATTTAATGCAAGTAGCAGTTTTCCAGGCTATGGGGAGAAGAATATTGTGGGAGTGATGATTGCAGAAACAACCCAAGTGTACAGTTGAAATCTGAGAAGCCCTGGAGGGAACAAAGCCAAGTTTGACATGGCAGGCTGGAGAAACACTGGTGCCGCAGAGCTCGGCTGAAAAATGAGGTGGGCCAGGGAGAGCAGGCTGAGAGGGAAAGGGAAGAATAGAGAAGCGGAGGTGAGCCAGTGAGTGATGTCATACCCAAGAGCTGGCAGAAGGAGGAAGCACTTGTGAATTTCATCTCCACATACCTGCCAGAGTACATAATGCCCCATGAACTGCCATGCACCCGAGTGACTCCGCCATTTTTTTGAATTGGTTCAAAAGGCACGTTTGAATACATAAGTTAGTTATGAAGTCCCGACTGGTACAATATGTGATTTGAGTGTGGCAGCAAGAGAAGGAAGGCAGGCAAGCACAGCAGCGCAGAAGGGGAGGGAGACCAGGAAGTAGCAGCAGAAGCCACAAAGAAGCTGAGGAAGGAGGCCGCCAGCATGGAGCACCATTGAGGAGGTGAGCGAGAGTGGCAGCTAGGCAGGGGGAGTGAGGCATGTGGTTGGATGATAAAATGAAGGAAGGGAGGAAGAAAGAGATGAAGGGGGTGAGGGGAAACCTCAGGAGGACAGAGAGGAGAAAGGAGGCAAGGTGTGGGGTGAGGTGGATATGCCCCAGAATCATCAGGGAAAGAATGGGTAGGTAAGAGTAACAGGATACCACATGGGAGCAATGTAAGAGGTATCAGGGACTGGAACAGTGAAAACATGACCGATACGGGGCAAGCAGCAATCGGGAGGCATACCGTAGAGGAATGAATGGGCAGCTGGAGGCAGCTGCACAAACAAGAGAAATTGCAGCATAAATCCAAAGGTAGAAGAGAGCAGCGCTTCCAGCTGCAATGAAAAAACGAATCCTGCAGAGGCTCAGGTGAGTGACTTTTTAAGGCTGATGAGGGAGTGACGTAGTTGCTCGGCCCATTGAACCTCAGGCTTAAAGCCATCCCATTGTCTAAAACAGAAGATCCTGTTTATATAATTATTTTACAACTAATATCAGCAAGCAAGCCTTTTTCTTAGAATCCAAAATTAGCAAATATAAAAATTTCTGCAAAAGTGAACTTTCAACAACAGTCCGTGTAGGGCGGGACTTCAAATACACAAACATTTGATGCACATACAAATTCAAGCCAAGCTAAATAGCAAAAAACAGGCATTTATTGTGGCAAACAAAACAAGAGAGACTACATTAGAGATAACTATAACACTTTGAACCCAAAGTGATTCTTCAGTCTAAATACATTAAGTGCTCGCCCGGGCCCTATAATTCAGATGGTGGCTGGTAGAGCTGTGGATGGGCAGAATATTTCCCGAATACCATGCATAGTAGGTTTCCCGAATATTCAGATGCCTTTACCGAATAATTCAATGTTCAGTCACTATTTGGGAATTACTATTTGGTGAGATTCTCAACTATCGCAGAACTTTGTTGGCCAGTCAAAAGCTGTTTCTAGAGCACATGGGCAAGCACACCATGTGACTTCACTCTGCGTTGGTAGAGAACAGGAGACAGTTGTTTCTGAGAGCTGGCTTTGCAGCATTTCTGAGACCTTAAACTTGCCAAAAAAGAAGTCAATTTTTGCTCCATAAGCTTTTTTGATCTGTAGTATTTGTTTGATCAGTATCAGAAAAGCTAGGTTTGGCTTTCTGAATGGGTATTTTGTCCTTGTTGCTGTGCTCAGTTACAGGGACCAGGAGGGCTGTGTGCTAATGCTCCTCCTCCACTGGTCTCTGATGCACAACTCCAGTGATTTTTGGTGAACCACATTTTGCTTTTGTGTTTTGTTTTCTGCTGTTTTCTTGTTTCAGGCTTGATTCCCTGCATGACTAAAGAGGGTGTCTGCTTACTCCCCCTCTTGTAGCTCACTGTGCATGATTTGCCTGTATGTGCATAATATTTGATTTTATGACACTGTGCTCTGCATGTGCAGCTCACTGCACACAAGTAGAATGTGCATGCGTTATAAATAGAATAAAGTATGGAGTGGTGTGTGTACCGAGACGTTTACACCCCTCCGTGGTGCTAGATGCTACATAAACCCCGAAAGCAAAGCTCGAGGGGGTTTATTACAGCATCTAACACAGAGGGTGTGTGTAAACTCTGAGTTTACACACACCACTCCATTTTGTATTTTATATAATTGCTGGGTTTCCTTTTTTTGCCACAGCAATTATATAAGATATTAGCCATTCCAGTGCAGCCGCATTCCAGTTCTGTTTTCCACCACTCCACACATTCGTTCTGTCTGCATTTTTTTAAATGATATGTACTGTTTTCTTTTCCCTTGTTGAGTTTAAAATTAGGTAATTTAAAAAAATAAATAAACTTACCACCAAGTTCTACTGGTCTAGCAGTTTCATTTTCAGGCAAAAGGTGAGCTAAGATGAGGGGTCAGAATGCGAGGAACTGCAGGATGCACATGTGCAAAATGAGGGAAACCATGCATGAGAATGCAGTAATAAACACTCCTTCATTACGGCAAATTACACCACGGTTTCCCTATGGGAAAAGGGGAACCCATTAATTATATATTTTGTTATGAGGCTGGGCCCCACATGTGTACAGCTCTGTGCACACAGTTTTTGAAACAAACTTCTGAGATTCTCAGCCAGACAGGCTTGACTCACTGAATTAATATTGTTAGTCATCTAGTTCTGGGCTTGGATCCTTGTACAGCTGAGGAATGTGTTGGCTGATCCCCCCTCCCCCTTCTACAGCTCATTGCACATGATTAACCTATGTGGGCGAAATATATTTTTTCATAAGTCTGTGCCAGGGTGGGACAAACAAGTTAGCCAGGTGACCAATGGCCACTAAAATATTGGTTTAGCTACTAGATTTTTTAATTTACTGGCCATACAGATCACGTGATGCCTGCAGACAGGTAGCAGCCTTCTTGTGCAGCTCTCTCCTCCCTCTGCTCCATCTAACTTAATCTACAGCTAAAAACTACTAATTTGAGCAATAAACGCTATTATCCAGTACCTGCCTATCTCCTGCAACTTCTGTGAACATTTTCTCATCGCTATTGGCAATAGACAAGCCACGATGGATGCCGAAATGTGGCAGGCCCCGCCGCATCACACACCCCCAGCTTCGCCTCTGAAGGCCCCCAAGAAGTCTAAAGGTCAAGGAGATCCTGCTGCATGTTTTCCTGCACAGTCATCCTCAGCTGGGCCCCTCATCAAGGATCGCTTCCTCCAGGAACTGCTTCCCTTTCAGGAGGCTCTAGCTGACATCTCCTCAGAACTTAAATCACTCAGAGCAGATATGGGGGACCTAGGCCACAAAATAGGGGATATGGATGCAAGAACTACATCTCTGGAAGCCTGGACAGACAGGATGGACCCAGAGATGACCAAGTTGAGACAGCAGATTTCCAAACTGCAAGCTAAAACGGAGGATCTGGAGGGCCAGAGCCACAGGAACAACATTCTCATCTTCGGCATACTGGAATCAGAAGAAGGCCCTAACATTGTCACCTTGATCCAGAAACTGCTAGTTAAAATAGTAGGGCCCTCTCCCTTCAATCCGGTATACCAGATCGAGAGGACACACCGATCGCTTCAACCGAGACCCCTCGAAGGTGCGCCTCCGAGACCGCTCATCTTAAAGTTTCTGAGTTATCTCGAGATACAGCATGTGCTTGCTAAGGCCCATGAGCTCCAGTCAATTAAGTAGGAAGATAAACCACTATGCTTCACCCAAGATTTATCTTTGGAGACCAGGCAAAAGCACAGCGCCTTTCACCCGACGGTCTTGAAGTTGATTGCCACAGGAATCAAGTTCCGCATGTCCTATCCTGCACATTTACAGGTCTCCATAAATGACATCTGGCTCTCATATGACAGCCCCGAGACAGCCAAAAAGGATCTGACCCAGCTCTTGCCTAATCTATTTGCGGACACTTGAGCTGCCTAGTTGGAATGTCTGGACTTAACAACAATTTTTTTCAAATACCTGTAGTTTTGTTGTTTCTGCTGTTTTGTTGAAGCTTTGATCTTCTTCCTTAGCCTCCTCTGATGGTGGAATTGAGGGTTGGCTCCCGAGGGTGAAGTAGGCTGCATTTGGCCCCCAGCTTTTTTCCAACTGGCTACCCTAGGCCCACTCTCAGGCGTTTCCCATGGGGTAATCCTTCCTACTGCCAGCGGGTTAACTCGCTCCAACTGGGCACCTTTGATAGGGACAGGGTTTCCAGGGGTTCCTATTAGGTGTGTACCTGTCCAGGCTCGTTTATCTTCCCCAACCCAGTCCCTTCCATTCTGGATTTAAGTGTCACGGGGTAAATTTGCTCATGTCTGGTTAAGACATTGATGCCGTTCTGTTCCCTGGGATAAACTTGCCTGCCTGTCTTTAGGTCGGATTCTCAACCCTCCATTAGTCCTGTTCATTTTGGCCCTGGGAAACATTCCTCTGTCTGTTCTTTTTCTTGTGCATTTTGTTTTGCCATAATCCTGCCATTAGTCCCAAAATGGTCCGATCCAACTGCCACAAGATCGAAGGACCAAGGACTGGTATTTGGTTAGAGCAGCAGGGAGATGGAATATCCACGATTCGAGCATCCAGATTGGCTGTCCTACTTCCTTACTGCTGGGCTGGGGGGTAAGCAGTTTTTCATCTTAGGATGTAAATTAGCACCCAAAGTACTCTGATTGATTTGGGGGGTCTGGGGATGGGCTTGCTGACTATGCTGTGTCACATTGCATTCTGGGTTCTTGGGGGGTTGGGTCTGCTTCTGTTCTCAGTAGGGGGTGCACAGAGTCACTACAAAGTCAGTCATTCTCCTTTTGGTGGGAGTGGGACCAGGCACAAGGGGACTAGCCCTCCCCTACGATCTGTCTGCTATTCACATGTTTGGATTTATTCTGGGGAAGTGTTTTTTTTATATAGTTTTATTGCTGGGGATTTTTTAAGGCTTCGGGGGGGAATTCTTCACTCATTTACTGGTACATACAGAGTAACTTGGGGTGGGGGGATGGCAAGATTTTTTTTGGTGTCTTGTTATTGGGAATTGTACAAGGGCTGGCTATTTACCAACCTGGCTCACTAATCATGGGCCCATTATGTTTGTTCTCTCAGGCCATTATAGGTTTCTATCTGTCTGTTGGGTTAGACAGTGGGGTGGGAGTTGTTTGGAGGATGGTTTGGGGGGTGGGCTGGAGTGTAAGTTGTTCACTGTTTTTCCTTTTTCATGTATCCATTTCTGGGTTCATAAGCCAGGATGAGTAGCATAATCAAAATTGTGACCTGGAATGTCAGGGAGTGAGAGACCCCATTAAACGGTACCAGGGTCTGAAACACTGCACCCTCCTGAAAGTGCATATTATTCTCCTACAGGAGACTCATTTTTTAACCCAGGAGACCAGCTGGCTCTGCCGACAGGGAGTGAGTCAGATCTTTGCGGCGGGTGGCTCTTCCTTGAGCCGGGGTGTCGCTATTTTACTAACGGGGAATGTCTCCTTCCAAGTGGATCTCTCTATTTTGGATCCAACAGGTAGATACATTTTGGTCAAAGGTCTCCTGAATGGTAAGGAGGTGGTCCTAGGCAGCGTCTTTGGTCCGGTGAGGGTGATGCCCCCTTCCTCATGGATCTTGTTGACAAACTTGTGGCACTCCTGCCTACTCACTTAATCTTAGGGGGTGACTGGAATGTCCCACCTATGCAGGACTTAGACCCAGACTTATTTACCACTCAAACCCCCCTCCCCTCCCCAGAGAGCTTTGGGAGATTTTATGGACATGCTGGGCTTATGTGACCCTTGGCAGATCCTTAATCCCTCCCTCTGTCTCTTTTCCTTTTATTCCACTATCCATCAATCCTGGTCCTGTCTAGACTATATTTTGATTAGTCTTTCCCTCCTTTCTGGTCTCTGCAATTTAGGCAGTGAACCAATTGTTATCTCAGATCATTCAGTGGCTTGGATAGTAATTTCTCCTGATCCTGACATACAGAGAGACACCACATGGAAGTTAAATACACAGCTTCTGAAAGACAAGGTTATTACTTCCAAGGTACAATCTCTCATTCAGATTTTCAATACATTTAACAGGGATTCAGTGCCCAGAACTGACTAAGAATGGTGTGCACTCAAATGCTTTTCACGGGGTGAATTTATCAAGCTCACTTCCAGAAGGAGGAAGCTACAAGAATCCCAGGCCTTGTCCCTCCTGTCACAAATCTGATCCTTAGAATCATTGCTTTCTTCTTCTACCTCACCTGATTTCCTAAAGAACTTACTTTGTTTAAGAAACCAATATGCTGAGCTCATGCAAGAGAAGGCAGAATATGCTATTTTACACACCCGGTCCACCTATGCGGATCAGGGTGAAAAGGCTGGGAAATTATTAGCTCTCCGTTTAAGGAAAATAGAGCACTCCAGAATAATTCCCTCTATCACGGCTCCAGATGGATCCAGTAAGACTCTTCCTAGAGAGATAACCTCTGTTTTCAAGGAATTTTACTGCAAGCTTTATGGCAAAATCCTTTCACCTCTGAATCCTGCAGAGATAGATGCATACTTGGACACTCTTGCTCTTCCAACTCCCCTTGACCACCATCAGCTATCATTATCTTCACCGATTTCCCCTTTTGAAGTTGAGGAGGCCATTAAGGACCTGGCTTTGGACAAAGCACCTGACCTGGATGGCTTCCCCTCTAATTTTTACACAACTTTTTCTAAAGCGCTAGCCCCCCTCCTGCTCTGTCTGTATATGTATATCCTTAAATCTGATTCTCTGGACCCCTCACTTTTGGATGCTACTATTGTTCTCCTCCTTAAGCCAAACAAAAATTCCCTCTCATCCTGCCAGTTACCGGCCTATCTCTCTCTTAAATAGCGACATTAAGATTCTCACTAAAATTCTTGCCTCTAGAATAAAGAAAGTCTGGATTCACCTGCTTAGTCCTCAGCAAGTGGGGTTTGTCCCTGGTAGGTCCTCAATTGACCTCTTATGTAAATTAAATGATATTTTCCAGGTAGCTCAGTCTTCCCTCACTCCCATGGCCCTAGTATCACTTGACACGAGAAGGCCTTTGATAGGGTGGACTGGAGTTTTTTATGGGTAAACCTATGAAAAATGGGCTTCCCTCTATTTTTTTGAGTCAGCTTAAAGTCATTTACTCATCTCCCTCAGCCAAGATATACTGTAATGGGGTTTTTTCCCCTTGTTTTCCTCTTTTCACGGGTACTAAACAGGGCTGCCCACTGTCACCCTTTCTTTTTAATTTACATTTGGAGCCTCACCTCAGATACCTTAAAACAACTCCCCAGATACATGGAATCCAGGTAGGTGGCTCCGAATTTACTATATCAGCCTATGCAGATGATATTTTACTGCATCTGGAACATCCCTCTGCCTCACCTGCATGCGCTCTCAAAGTGGTATACCAGTTCAGTCTCCTGTCTAACTATAATTTGAACCTTTGCAAAACTGAAATTTTGACCCTTAATCACTTGATGGTTTGTTTACTGTGGAAATTTGTATTTTAGGTCTTTATTCTCGTATCACTGTCGAGGAAAGAAGATTTCACATGGCTATCATATCAATGGTCATCAAGAAAGTAGTTCTCAGGCACTGGATGGACCAGTTAGCCATATCATACAATGAATGGCTAAAAGAACTCACCTTGTGTTTCCAGACTGAATGCCTATTCACCAACACTTGTAATAGATTTACGCTTTTTGATAAAAAGTGGGGCAAGTTGTATGCTTTGTACTTGCATTAATCTGTTGCTAACTCCTCGGACTCCCTTGGAGTCAACTCAATATTGTTGTATGTGTTTAGGAAAGTTTTTTTTCTTTTGAGGTCTTTGGAGCACACTTCTGGGGGGAATAGGGCAGGGGGGCTTAGATGCTGGGCAGTAAGTAGTTGGCATTACTCAGTTTTTACTGTTCTGACTATGTATCCAAAGTTGTGGTTGTTGTTCTATAAAATTTAATAAAGCCTTTTAAATTTAAAAAATAATAATTTACTGGCCATCAGGTTACCTGCTCACAAAGTTATTTTTGAATCTTTAAAAAAGATAGGCACTAAAAATAATGAGTTGGCTACCAGATTTTGAAAGCCAGTGGCCAAACTGTCCACCCAGCTCTAAACTGATTTGTGCCCCCTGGTGTGCCTTGTGTGTGCACGGCTGTGTGCATGTGACTTTTTGTTTTTATTGAACTGTTGCAGTTCTTAGTTGGAAGGATTTACTCACTGAGTTGAGTGTGTGTCATCTGTCAGTTCCTTGCTCGGTTCCATGTTCGACTAAAGAGGTTGCCTCTTTTCCCCCTTCTTAGTAGAATTTTTTTTTATTTGCTGCTGCTTTTTGTGGTACAGTATAACTACTAGGGTTGTCATGAGTATTACTGTAGTTTAAAAATGGGCAAAGACAATTTTCTCTTCTGATTCGCTGACACACTTGTTAGGTGGGCATCGATCAGACAACAATGCCCACCTAAAACAAGTCCCTTCTGTGCCAACCCCATCACTAGTATCCTGGTACCAGTGATTTCCACACAAACCACCATTTTTGCTGCTCAATAAGTGACAGAAAAGAGAAAGTCAGTCAGAAGTAAAAAAAAAATAACAAACTGTACCCACCATCAGTATCCAAAAAACTCAGTTAAACACTTTCTCATCCGCAGTCTACCATACCACATATTTTTTCTTTTAAATGATGAACTGCAAACATGGTGCCAAACATTTCAAACCAGCCTTCCCACTATAATGTTCATCCTGCGTATCCCGTCTCTTATAGAAATCAGCCCCACAACAAAAACGATCTCACTTTTTAAATAAATGAAAGTATCTCCTTTTTTCCCCACTGTGAGACTTCTTCAGCTAAATTCCATGTCCCCTCTCCACTCACATCTGAAACAAACTATCCCATTCTCGCTCCAGCGCTGAGCCACTCGAAGCGGTTTTTCTCTTGCCTCACATATCTAAATGAAAGACTGCTATTGGTTCAACTTAAAAACTCCTACTTAAACTTAAAAAAATAATAATCCCCGCTGCCATCTCACACCATATTTCTACTTCCTTATTTCCTAGTTTAAAGAAGCCGGCTACAGTCATGTGCCTAACACCTACATCAACAGAGAAAAAAAACTTGTTGCAGGGACAGTTAATTGTGTTTTATTTTTTTTTAACCACCACAAAAATGATGCAAACAAACCACTGGGTAAAACACTGCAATGTGTTATTCTTCCATATGAAAGTGTGCTACGAGGGGGGGAATAACTAGAAGAGTATGGCTCTGTGGAGGGGGGTGACAGCAGTACATAGAACAGCACACAACTAGAGGAACTATTTTACCCCTAAAACATGTTTTCTTCTTATTATATTTCTTTTAAACTTATTTCCACTCTTAATATATTACTTAACTAAAATTCACACATGCACCCAATTTTCTAAGTGCAATAATACCTTCCAGGGTGGGTGGTATGGGCTACACCCACCCTTCCAGGAGCTATAAGGCCCTCCAACTGCGGTGTTGGGCCTCATTATGCCCCTGGGTGGGTGGGTATAGCCCAATACCACCCACCCCATCTGGTATTATTGCTTGCTCTACAAGCACTAAGTAAAACATCACACACACAGGCACTACCAGTAGTTTGTGTTTTACACAGTAACCACTAGTCACCGGAAGCCATCATGTCTTAGCTACCTTCCAAACATGCTTGGTCCAGCCCCAGCAATGCATCTGCACTGTTTGTCTCAAGTGGTGAGTGACAGGATGATAGACACAGAAAAGTACAGCCCGTCCAGGAGATTACTATTGGTGTATCCCTGGACTGCCAAACACAGTTAAAAGCAGAGCATAATAATGCCAACACATTTATTTATGCTGACGTTGGAAGATGCCAATAATGCCCCGTAGGTTTGACCAGAACCTGGTCTTTATCAGGGGCATCTGAGTAGCATACAAAAAAAACTGAGCCCAATTTTCAAAGGTGGATACAGCGCTTGGGGCAAACCCTGCATCTGATGCAACGGTGGTCATGGATGAGCCACACACCTTGGACACTGTGCAGTCCAATTTTACAAGGTGTGGCACAATTTACAGCAGTTGACCCTATTACGGCACATTGTGCCCAATCTGTGCTGCAAGTTCCATTGAAGAGGCCACCTAGGGATACAAAGTTATGGTGGGGAGGGGGGAGCTGCTTCAAGGGGTTTTCATCAGGGAGTTGTGGACATCAATGTCCGAAAATTGCAAACTCCTATCCACAAGTCTCTTGCGGCATTACAACAGGGTTTTAAAATTGGGCCCACTATGAATATTAAACACTTAAAGAAACACACAACATAAATAAGTGACGCTATAAAAAATGAGACAGAGATGCCGTTCTAACAAAACAATCTTAATGTAATGGGCCCAAGGATGAAACACTTCATCAAGATTACAAAACATCATAAGATTAATTCATACAGTGGTGACACACAGTATGCTACTGCTGCTAGTGTCACCACCTGTTCCATCTACACGTTCACTGTCACATTCTTCTATGCCAGTAGTAGGAGGGCATTAGAGTTTACATGCCTTGTGCAGGAAGCAGCAGACACCACCACCACCAGTGTTCCCACTGCTACCACTAAGGCTGCTACATCCACAGCCAGTGTAACTCCCACCACCACTGATACCATTCTTGCAGCAGCCACTCTTTCAGTTGTCACTACCACTTCAGCCACTGTTGCCACTGTTCCTATGTCCATGGCCAAAGAAACTTCTACCCATGTGACTGTGCCCATGAACACCCAACAGTGTGGACCCAATGCAGTACCTGATATTGTTTTGGCAGTACTATGTGTGTGGTGTGGTAGAGCAAGTGTGCCACATGTAGCTTGTGTTACATTAGTGACAGCTCTGTTTTGGTAGTTGGAAGTGATTATGAAGTGTATATGGCACACCAGGTTTGAAGGGGGATTAATGGTGTTGATTAAGTGCTTTTAAAGCTGTCCTTAAAAAAAACACCTTTGGTGATTGAATACCGAATAACGAATATCGAATACCTGGGACCCGAATACTGAACAGTCAGCCGAATATTCAGAAAAAGGTATTCACACAGCCCTAGTGGCTGGCCAAGGTGGTAAGAGGAGGGTCTGTACAAGTCTTCATATACTTTTCTGCCCTTTTCATCCACTGGCCTTTTTTATTTTATTTATTTAACTTTTGTTAGCCAGGTAAGTGCAATGAGCCAAGACCCTTTTTTATGCATGACCCAGGACTGTAGAACAACAGCCATTGTGTTACATCAATAGAACAATGCAGTTAATGCAATACAGGACAAAACAAATACAGACTTATGACTAACAACAAAAGTACATGAAATACAAACACATTTACAGCACAATTAGCATCAAAATGATAAAAAAATTCACATTTCAATTGACTAAAAAAATATTATTTCTTTAAATGCTTCATGTCCAAGCCCTCTCTGTAAAAATCCAAGTAAACTGTTTCAATTTTTTGCTGCACTAACTGTGAAAGCATGCTTTTAGGGTGAGTCAGATCCTTGAAAGGCAATGGAGGGTGGTGGGTGCTGAGTGGGTAGGCTGGACTGGGTAGGGAGAAATATCAATTATTTTACAGCAGGGATTGGGGCAGGATGAGGTAACATTGGACTAACAATGTGCTTCTTTTCACAACAAGGTTCAGTGTGAGAGGTGGGTACCACTGGACTACCAGTATAATTCATTTTCCAGTCAGGGATAAGGGTTTGTGGGGGAAACTGAAAAAAATGACAGACTCAGACTGCTAATCAAGCAACAGCAGTTATCTCTGATCAATCACACAGTGAAGTCACTGATTCAGCAGCTCCTGAAGCCGCAAGCTCTTCTCAGGGGATTTCTTTCTCTCAGCAGAAAACAAGCAATAAAGTAAGGAAAAGTTCAAAACAGCTCCCCCACAGCAGAGCAACACAAAAAGAAAACAAGGAAGGTAAAAAGAGGAGGCAGGACAAAAGCAAAAACATACACAGAAGCCAAAGACCTGGAGTGGCAGATAATAAATCTCACAGAGCATGTTATAACTGAAACACAATGAAAAGTTCTGCAAAAAAGGCTTTTCCTTTGCCACCCACCTCCAACGTGGCAAACCTGACAAGTCTAAGATTTATATTACTTACAAAAATTATATAAGATAATTGAATTGAAGGACTATTTTGTGAAGTACCCAACTCAGGACCACACAATTGGAGGACCATTTCTGAATAAACTACGGACATGGATGCATCTGTACTAAATTGTTCATTGGACTCTGAGTTACCTGATTTTGTAGAAAACTGGACAAATGATGACTGATATAACTTTTTGTGTTGCTTGCACGCATGTGCAAGAAACACATTATCCTTCACAAAAGCCGATTGTGGACGTGTGACAGTGTTGTGTCGAATGGCAGCAGTCCATTCTGGGGCTGGTTTCTGCCTCAGCGAATAGAGGAGCATGCTGTCAATGAAGGCAGTTAATGGGCATGCCACTATGATCAAAAAAACTTAGCCACTGCAATTAGAGACTGCCCTGTCACTACACAATCAGCTGTTTTTGCTGCCGGGTGTCCCTGACTGCAGCAGCCAGTTACAAGCCGCATTGCGTGGTGTCCCCATGGCAACAGCTTCTCCATCAGTCTCTCACAGTCCCCATGAAGCCGATGGAAAGCAGTCACCCGCTGTTCAGTGTGCCTTTCTGGTGAAGCATTTCAATAAATAAATAAAAGCCAACAGGAGGGGGTGCCCAATCCCCCTGTCGGCATGATCCCCTTCCCAGTTCATTTGCCAATGGGGTAACCCAATCCCCATTGGCATGATGCACCCCCCATTAGTTGTGTGCCGAGAGGGGTGACCAATCTCCCCTTGGCTCATGCGCCCCCCCAGCACACTGTATGGCCGTTGGGGTGCCCAATCCCCATCGGCTCCACCCCCCTTGCCCAACAAACATCCAGGTGGCATGCTGGGAGCCCATCCCCAGTGTGCCAATCATCCTGCGGTGTCCTTTTTCTTCTTCTTTTTTTTATTACTCTGTAAAAGTAAAGAAAATGGTCCCGTGCTGTCTGTGGCACCCCCCGCCCAACCAGCACCCACTCTCTGTGCACCCACTTCCCCACACACCCCTCACCACATACTTACCTCTGGAGTCCAGCACAATGATCTTCCGTGGACCAGGAACACATCTGCACTCTTCAAATCCGACTGTGAACTGAAGAAATGCCGGTAAGCTGTATATTGGCATAAATAGAGTTTTTTTCAACTTAAGTGGATATCTTGGCCCTTTTTAGCAATTGTTTCACTAAATTTTCAACAT
The DNA here is from genome assembly GCA_016271365.2 of Neoceratodus forsteri. Classification (NCBI taxonomy): domain Eukaryota; kingdom Metazoa; phylum Chordata; order Ceratodontiformes; family Ceratodontidae; genus Neoceratodus; species Neoceratodus forsteri. Next base: position 595,699,398 of record JADMNL010000023.1, on the reverse strand, counting down.
GGGGTTCTTGAGACCCCACTTCGTGAACCCAGTCACTGTCATTTTGTTATTCGGTCCCAAAAGGTGATTTCGCGGTCACTGCATGAAACCATCTTTTGGGACTGATTAATGAAATGACAGTGTCACAGTTCATGAGGTAGCCACCCAAAAACCCTGTGTTGAAAACTTGGTGAAAAAATTCCCAAAAATGAATGTTTTATGAGCATGCATTGTGCAGTTTCTATGCACGCTTGTAACTTCGAGAATGTTAATATTTTCACTCCATGTTTTCAACATTGTCATTTTATCACACCTCCTTATGAACAGCTGTCATTTTTCACATCTTGCCTGAAACGTGTTTTTGCACATGTAGTGCACAATGACATGGTCGGTGTGCAAAATCAATGTTCGGGACAGATTAAGAAAATCACAGTGACACTGTTCATGAGCAGAGGTCTTAAAATGCTTATGTTGAAAATTTGGTGACAAAAGACCATAAAATAACTGTGTTACAAGTGTGTATTGTGCATAAGGGGAAATAGAAGGGGAAAGGATCACATCTGTTCCAGTACAGTAGCTTCTTCTTGTTGTTTTTACATTGTTTCTTGTGGATTTTACTTGGTAGAAGGTTATTTCTTTTCTTTCTTACTACTTCTAAGGGGCTAGCAAGGTATTGTTTTGGGGCTGTTGGAATTTTGAAACCTGTTTTGGTGGCTATAAATGGGCTCATTTGTTTGATGTTTCACTGTGTAGCAGGCTGCATTTGTGGAGTCCTATTTCTTCTGATTTAAAACATATTTGGTGTGATTTAATTGGGGCTGTTTCTTTGAATTGGAGACACATATCTTCTAATTTCAAGCCTATTTTGATGTGTTGTTGGTGAAGCTGTTTGAATTGGAGACCTGTTTCTTTTGGTAGAAAACCTATTTGGGGGGCTTTGAGTAGAATTGTGATTCATTTTTGCTGGCTTCATCAGCTGCAAAGTTTAGTGCATAGTGGAGGATGGGTGCTAATGATCTGACCACGGGCCTCAGCTACCTAATTGTTTCTGGAAGACTTGGGTTGGTCCTCTCCCCAACCCCTCACCCCACCCGCCCTGGTCCATGATTTCCTTTATACCAGGGTTCTGACTCACTCAAATGGGCAAAGGATATGCACCTGTCATAGCAGAAGCAGACTTCCAGGAAAGGAACAGCAGCGAGTGAAGAGGTGACTGGTATCTCAGTGGAAGGGAAGTAACTGCAAATCAAGGAGCTTTCATTGTTACTTCCTTGCATTGCTATTGCATTGTGGAAAGGAGCAGTAGGAGTTTGAAGAAGGTTGTTCAACAGCTACTTAAAGTCTCTTTTTGGGTGTGGGTAGGAAGGATAGGAATATAAAAAGCAGTTGCTCAATCTGTCTAAACGTGTACAACAATGGGGGGTAAGGGAAATTAAAATGTTTTGCACTGATGGGGGAGGGGGAGACTTGGGGGAGTGTTTGGTATCCTTCATCTGGAAGGGTGGGGAGTCGCTGGTGGGCAACGACAGCAATGAGTAGGATGGTAGGCTGCAACAACTGCAGTGCACCAGTCTTTCTAAAAATTGCCTGGAGTGTGGGAGGATGTTTAGTGTGCAACCACATAGAGAAACTTAGAAAGGAGATTGAGGGTCTGCAGGAGGAACTAAGACAGGCAAGGCAGACTGGGGGTGGGTTTAGCCCAATACTGGAGGGAGGAAGGAGGGAAGATGAGGAAGGGTGATTTAAGCCAACAGTGGTGAGGAGAGGGTCAGAAGAAGGGAAGCAGAGACAAAGGGGTCCAGGCCAGGAAGAACAATTGCCAGGGAAACCAGGTCAGGAGACAAAAGACAAATGGAAGGAATAGATAGAAACTTGTGAGGGGAGGTGAAGAAGTGGCAAAAGTCATGGCGTGGAAAGGAGAGAACAAGTTAATATGAAGAGAGAGGGAGCGGGCATTTGTGAAGGGTCTTCAGAAAATAGTTTTGCACTGCTAGAGAGGAAGAAGGAGGAGGAGGAGGGAAATGATGAAATTAGAGGAGTAATTGATAAATGCCTGGACCAAACCGAAGCAGGGGAGGTTCTGCTGGGAGAATTGCAACAGGGGTAAAAGGGGGAAATAATGTGCAGGAGGAAGAAGAGGAGCTGGAAATGAGAGAGGGAGAAGAATGGAAGTAAGCAGGGAGTAAGAGGGGTGGAATCTTAGTGCTGGGGGACTCAATACTAAGAGGAGTCAGGTGGGGTAGCAAGGGGGAGAGGCATAGTTGCATTTGGGTGGAGGCCATGCTAGGAATGACAGTGGAAAGGGTGGGACAATCTGTTCTGAAATATGCTAGAAGGGGCAGGGACAAGCCTCATTTAATTATACATCTTTGGACGAACAACTTGGCTGACAAGACAGTAGATATAGTCCAGAGGAGGTTTGAGGAACTAGAACAATTATGTGAGGGGGCAGGAAGATCAGTAACTTTTTCAGAGATACTTCCAGTGCCCAAGGCAAGCACAACAAGAAAGCTGAGAATAGAGGAATTTAATGGATGGCTAAGATCCTGGTGTTGTGCTAAAGGGTATGGGCTGTTGGGGGGGTGGGGAGGAACCTGGGAGGACAGTAGTCTCTATGCCAAGGACAGACTACACTTGAGTGAGGAGGGACAGAAAGTGTTGAAGCAGAGGATGGAGGAGTATATAGAGGAAGCTGGGAATTTAAACTTGGAGCAGGGGGTGGCAACTGGGCAAGAGACATGCAGAGACCACAGGTTGGGAAACCATATGAGCTTATCCCCCATAACAGTGACAAAGGACAAATGGCAAGTACTATTGGTGATGCTAGTAAAGGAGGGCAGGATGGAAGGGGGGAAGGGTGGAAGGTGGTTACCCTTAATGCTAGGAACCTTGGGAGGAAAACTGCAGAGTTATAGGTGCTCATGGCAGAGGAAGAGGTGACATTGCAGCCATCACAGAAACATGGGACACCCAATACAATGATTGGGACATGTCTGTACCAGGGTACAGGTTATTTCGTAGGGACAGGGTGATTGGAAAAGGAGGGGGGTGGCACTATATGAGAAGGAAGGATTGAAGTGTGTAAGGGAGGAAGGGGAGGGTAGTACGGAGTTACTTTGGATGCAAATCCAGGATTCCAAGAATAGGATTCTCAGAATGGGAGTGGTGTACAGGTCGCCATCTCAGACAGAGGAGTTAGACAGGGAACAAGTGGGACAGATCAGGAGGACCTGCGAGAAGGGTAGTGTGGTGATTGTGGGGGACTTCAACATGCCAGGAGTGGACTGGAGTACCCCAACAACCAGGAACAGAAGGGAGCAGGTACTGCTGGATGCCTTCCAGGACAGCTTCCTGCCATAAATGGTCAGTGAACCAACCAGGTTAGGGAATACCATTGACCTTGTGCTAGCAAATGGGGACTTTGTGAGAGAACTTACAGTGGAGGAACCGCTGTCAGGGAGTGACCACCACTCAGTATGGCTTACATTGGATATGGGCAAGGAAGGAGTGGAATCTGGCACAAGAGTGCTGGACTTCAGGAGGGCCGACTTTGGGAGGATGGGGGAAGTGGTAAAAGGGTACCTGGCTGGAATTCAGTCTAGTATGGACACTAACCAAAGGTGGGAGCTCATAAAGCTGGGGATAGTGGAGGCAACCAAAACCTGCTGCAAGGCTCAGAGTAAGAAGGCTAGGGCTAAGAAACCGAGCTGGTCGAGCAAGGAGGTCATGGAAAAGGTAAGAAGGAAAAGAGCTGCCTTTAGGAGGTACAAGAAAACAGGGAGTGGGGGAGGACAGGGAGGAGTACTTGACAGAATCGAAGGACATGACAAGGGCAATAAGGGGAGACAAGGCATCTATGGAACTCAGGCTGGCACAAGGCACTAAAAAGGGGAAGAAGGACTTCTTTAGGTACATTAGGGAGAAAATGAGCTGTAAGGACCACATAGTAAGGATTAGGAAGGAGGGTGCGATAAGGCAGAAGCACTAAATGAGTTTCTGCTCGGTATTTACTAAGGAGAAGAGGGGTGACACCCAAGGGAGGGAGGAATGGCAGAAACGGGGGGAAGGGGGTGACAGATGGGGAAATCATTGAGGGCAGAGTTCGGGAGGGTTTGAAGGCACTGATGGTGGACAAGACGCCAGGCCCAGATGGCATCCACCCCAGGGTACTGAAGGAGCTGGAAGAAGTCCTTGCACAACCTTTGGCAGACCTATTTAATGCCTCACTACATTCGGGGTGTGTACATCAGGACTGGAGGATGGCTCAAGTGGTGCCTCTCCACAAGAGTGGCCCCAAGGATGAATTGGAAAACTACAGACCAGTGAGCCTCACATCCATCGTGGGTAAGCTAATGGAGACTATCCTGAAGGAGAGGCTGGTGGCCCTCCTAGAGGCCAAAGAACTACAGGACAGCAGACAGCATGGCTTCATATGGGGCAGATCCTGCCAAACCAACCTGGTGAAGTTCTATGACTGGGTAACTAGGCAACTGGACAGGGGCCATGCAGTAGATGTCCTGTATCTGGACTTCAGTAAGGCATTCGACTTGGTGCCACATGGAAGGCTAGGAAGTAAGTTAGAAGGCACAGGGGCGGGTGCAAAGCTGGTGAGATGGGTAGGGAACTGGCTTCAGGGAAGGCAACAGAGGGTGGTGGTGGGTGGGGAGCTGTCACACCCAAGGGTAGTGACGAGCCGTGTTCCACAGGGCTCTGTGTTGGGACCAGTGTTGTTTAGGATATTCATTGCTAACATCATTGGACATCAAGAGCAAGATTAGTCTGTTTGCTGATGATACCAAGGTAGGAGCGGTGGTGGATGACCTAGGGGGATGGCAGGGGTTGCAGGATGATCTGACAAAGCTTGAAACCTGGTCAGACACCTGGCAACTGGGGTTTAATGCCAAAAAGTGCAAGGTGCTGCAATTTGGGGTGAAGAACCCAAGGAGAAGTTACCAGCTTGGGGGAGTGCAGCTAGCCCAGACAGAGGAGGAGAAGGATCTGGGGGTGCTCATTACATGGTCAATGAACAACTCAGCACAATGTAGGAAGGCAGCTGCAAAGGCCAACAAAATGCTGGGATGTATTGCAAGGCGTATATCCTCGAGGAGGTGATTCTTCCACTGTATAGGTCATTAGTTAGACCACACCTGGAGTACTACGTGCAGTACTGGTGCCCATATGTGAAGAGGGACATTGAGTTACTGGAGGGCGTGCAGCGCAGGGCGACAAAGACGATCAAGGGGCTGGGGGACTTATCATACGAGAGGAGGCTGAGGGAGTTGAACATGTACTCGCTGGAGGAGAGGAGGGACGGGACATGATTGAAACCTTTAAGTACATGAAAGGAATAAACAAGACAGGTACAGAGGGGCTGTTCAAAGTAAGGAAGGGGAGGGACACCAAGGGCCATGATATGAGACTGGAGGGAGGAAGGTTCAGGAGGGAGATGAGGGACACTTTTTTACAGACAGGGTGGTGGCTGGGTGGAATGCTTTACCTGCAGAAGTGGTATCCAGTAGAACAGTGGACTGCTTCAAAAGGGGACGGAACAGGAATAGGGGGAGGGTCAATGAAGGGGAAGAGTGGAAGGGAGGGGCAGCTGCAGAATAAGGGGTGTTAGCTGCACATTCGAGCAGACTTGATAGACCTCTAGGCCTTTATCTGCTGGCAAATTTCGTATGTTCGTATGTTCGTAGTTTCCATGCACCCATGTAACTTTACGAATTTGTAATATTTTCACTCCAGATTTTCAACATTGGCATTTTTCCACACCTCCTTATGAACAGTACAGCTGTCATTTTTCACATCCTGGCCAAAAATGTGTTTTCGCACCTGTGGCGCCAAATGGCGCAGTCACTGTGCAAAATCACCTTCCGGCTAACTAACTGATAGTGTCACTGTTCATGCGGTGGGGTCACAAAAAGCCCTTGTTGAAAACTTGGAGTAAAAATACCAGGAAATACCCAGGGCATTAGGGTTTCTGACCATAACGCCCTACCCTGTAGGGACTGACAGGCATCAGGGGTGTGACTTGGGATTGTTGACAGTAATGCTCACGCCATTCCACACCCACCCCCACCCTGCAGCCAGTGACAGGCATTGAGGTACACCTTGGACTGTTTGGCCAGAGAGTTCACCCCATTCTCCTATACTGCACCCATTTCAGTGTATTTCCTTATGGAATGAGCTGAGTGTAAAGCCCGAACACCCCAAGGCACACCTCGACACTTGTAAGTGTCTGCAGGGTAGGGTGAGGTGAAATGTCGTGACCGTTGTGGGTGACGACCCAAAGGCACACCCTAATGCCTGTCCATCTCTGCAGGGTGGGGGTGGAGCTGGCATCAGTTCAATACTTCACTGCCATTCCAATACTGCATCTGTCTGACTGATGTACTTCCACTGCTAATGCCAGCAAGCAACAACTCGGCATTGACAAATGCGTGTGTTCATTTGCAAGGCAAGCAAACATACTGGTATGGGTCTGAACTGTGAGGTGGCTTTGGGGTTGGGGGGCCTTCCCCTCCTTCACCTATCAAAGCTTCAGATTACTGAATCTACTCCCTAATTACATCCACTGTCTGCCTTTCTCTTCCTTTTTATGTCGCTTGCGCTTGCAGAAGAAATGTTTTGCTACAGAGAACGGTATTGCAGAGGTGTGTCACTGACTAGCCTAATGCAGGTCAGGCAGCACTGGGCTCATCCTTGAGAGACCAATTATCATGCAAGCTAAGTATGACAATGGTTTACAGTTTATGGGTGCAAACTTTGTGTACTTGAAACAAATAAAGCGCTCCAATGAGAGAACACTTCTTCCGTTTCATATACATAAGGCCGTCCCCCCTCCCCTCCATCACTCCGTTTTCCTTGCTGTCTCGCCCTCCTCCCCTGCACAAACCTTTTGTCTCTTGTGTTCCCCGTACCTCATTTCTCCCTTGTTGTCCCTCTGACCCTCCTGTCTCCTCATGTTTTGCATTTCTTCAAGCCAGGCTCCAATGACCGGGCTATCGTGACTGGCTAAGCTGTGCGGGAGGAACCAGAGAAGCTTTAGTTTAAACGATGCACCACAAAGCTGTCTAGTGCTCCGTGGGACAAGTGTTGCTGTAAGAGCTGAAACTTGATATGCTCTGAGAGCCAGAGTGGACGGCTGACTCAGATTGTGCATGCATTTTGTGAATAGCAGAATACTCCGGTAGCACTCCAAATATTCCTGCGGCTCTAAGAATACACTTTTTTTCTTAAAGCGAATATGTACAATTTTTCTTTTGAATGGATTTGACTGACTGTGTGACAGAACCTGAGAGTGCGATAATGCAGACCTCTGTGCAACCAGAGCACAGTTAACAACTTCTGTGTACACACTCAGCCACCCCGTGGACCACCGGGCACCGAGCCCATGGTGAAATCAGTACTGTCCTGCACAATTTGAAGCTTCTGAGGCCCCAGTCCATGCTGTGTGCAGTCAAATTGCATTTTCAGACTGCAGTCCTGCAGCACAGACAGGTTATGTCCCCAAGTTGGGGAAGTGCAATGGGACAAGCCGGGTGAAGTGATCCCACTGTGCAGTCTAATACAGAGAGAGAGACCAACCTGGACAGAGACAATGTCAGGCAATGGTATGGCAATCTCATGTCTGTGTGACAAGTTGTGGCTAGGGGACACAGAAACACCACACAGTTCAAGACAGCAAGACACGCATGGCAGCTGTGTAGCCTAAGCTCAGAGACAGAACGTCTGTGTGTGTTCTGCCTGCCACTACCCTGTCCAGTTTGCAGATAACCAGCAGTCTGAGTGGGCAAGGTAGTTAAGAGTGACAGTGGCCATGCGGTCTGGTGTATAAGACAAAGAGAGAGAGATACAGACAGTGGGAGACAGTAGGTACCAAAGTTGTGGCAATGTGATGTATCTCTCTCTGTCTGTCTGTCTTTGACTCTGTCCGCAGAAACAGTGCAAGCAATGATCAGCAGTATAGAGCCCTCTGACAGGCTGTAATACAGGAGAGCAGAGGAAAGAGCAAGCGTGACAGTGGCCACCCAGAGTTTCCTTTCCTGGCACCCTTCCAACTGTGGCTGCCCCATTGCCCGTTCCCCACCATCAGTGCACAGATGAGAGTGAGACACAGCATCATCACTCTTCCACACCTGCACCATGGCTGAAATATCCTGTGAGACAGCAAGACAGAAAACATTGGGATGTTGTTGTCTGTAGCCTTCCCTTGCTCCCCAGTACAGAACAGTGCTGCAGTTTGTGTGCAGGAGAGACCTGTGTATTTGCTGTGTGTGCCTCTCTCTCTCTCTGTCTCTCTCTCTCTCTCTCTCTCTCTCTCAGTGTCTTTTTCTTTGAGAACCTCTGTGCTGCTTTCCCACCTCCCAAACAACTTCTCTGTGTCCCATTCCGCCAACCCCCCCATCCCAGTGACAGAGAGTGAAGTGCGCAACTGAGTTTTTTCCCTGACATTCAGGAACAGAGCTCGGTGCTTAGAGAGAGAGAGAATGACATAGAGAAAGTGAGACAGAAAGAGTAACAGTGAGAGAGAGAGAGAGAGACAGAGACAGAGGCACTGGGAGAGCAGCACTGAAGAGACAATGTGTGCTGTGTTCTTTCTCTGTGTGTCTGTGGAAAGTAGTGTGTTAGGGAGGACATAGTGGGGATCAGCACGTGCAAGCAGCATATGCTTGTGTGTCTCTCTCTGTCTGTATGATTCATAAGAGAAAGAGACACAGACATCGAAACATAGAAATTGTTAGCGGATAAGAACTGCCTGGCCCATCTAGTCTGCCTGTAAGCTCTTGTACTGGATTACTGCTTCTGACCCACTCGCTACTGTAACTCTATGGTTCCCCTATGCCTGTCCCAAGCATGCTTGAATCCATCCACAGTGCTTGCTCCCACCACCTCCTGAGGCAGAGCATTATACATGTTCACCACCCTCTATGTGAAGAACTTCCTCACATTCCCTCTTAACCTCCCACCTTCCAATTTCATGTCATGCCCCCTCATTTTTGTGCTTCTCCTGTATTGGAAAATGTCTCCCCCTGCACCTTGTTTATACCCTTGAGGTACTTGAATGTTTCTATCATATCCCCTCTTTCTCGCCTCTCTTCCAGTAAGTACATATTGAGGACTTTTAATGTCTCTTCATAAGTCTTGTATTGCAAGCACTGTACCATCTTATTTGCCCTTCTCTGGACTATCTCCAGCCTGGTAATATCCTTACAAAGGTGCAACTTCCAGAACTGAACACAGTACTCCATGTGAGGCCTGACCATGGTTTTATATAATGGCATCACTACCTCCCTCCTTATGCTGTTGATACCCCTGCCTGTGCACCCCAGCATGTCACTGGCCCTCCCAGTTGCCTTAGCACTTTGATATGTTCAGGTCATCTGAAATAAGAACCCCCAGGTCCCTTTCCTTCTTTGTGACTTTCAAGAACTCCCCCCCCCCCCATCCAGTAGCTTTCCCCAGGATTTCTGTGTCCCAGGTGCATAATTTTGCACTTTTTTGAATTAAACGTCAGTTGCCAGTCCTCAGACCATTTCTCAAGCTTCCCAAGGTCCCTCCTCATTTTCTCCACCCCTTCTGGGGTATCCACTGTGTTACAAATCTTGGTGTCATCTGCAAACAGGCAGACCTTTCCGTTCAGCCCTTCTGCAATGTCACTAATGAAGACATTGAACAGGACTGGCCCCAGGACTGATCCCCGTGGCACCCCACTGGTCTCCCCCTCTCCCAAGACTGCACCCCATTTACCACCACTCTCTGCTTCCTGTCTGTTAGCCAGTTTCTAACCCAATTTACCACCCTTTCACCCATGCCTGGCCTACCCAGCTAGTTTGTCAGCCTCCTATGTGGGACAGTGTCAAAGGCTTTGTTGGAATCAAGGTAATCGTTGTCCACTGCCTCACCCTGATTTACTTCCTTTGTCACCCAGTTAAAGAAATCAACCAGATTTGTCTGACATGACCTCCCCTCCCCCGTGAATCCATGTTGCCTATGGTCCTGGGCTCCGATGGCTTCTAGATGCCCCACTATCCTTTCTTTAAGCAATGTCTCCACGATCTTTCCCACTACTGAGGTGAGGCTGACCGGCCTATAGTTCCCCGTCTCCTCCCTGCTGCCGGATTTGTGTAGAGGGACCACATGTGCCCTCCTCAATTCTCTGGTACCACCCCTGTGTTGAATGACTCAGTGAACATGGCTGCCAGAAGTACTGCTATCTCCCTTCATAGTTCTCTTAATATCCTTGGGTGTATGCCATCTGGTACCATCACTTTGTCCACCTTCAATTTAGTGAGCTCATGCAGGACTCTTTTGCCTATGAATGGACTATTGTCCACTTCTTCATCCCCTTGGCAACTGCTATACTGCTGTGGCCCTTGCCCCTCCCCCTCTTATTTATTTTATTTATTTATTTCAAGATATCAGAATTAAAAACCTTTGCATCAAAGACTCATTTCCAAAGGCTCCATGTCAAAGAACAGTATACAACTTAATACAGCAGAATATAACAAAACAGTATGTCACAGAGTGGAGGTAACACATTTTGTACTGTGGTAACACATAAGATTACATTTTGTACAGAGGTAGTACAATAAATTATAACAATTAAGAAGGCCTATACAGAATGTTAACTAAATAGGTCTCTGTATATAGGACCATATTATTGTCCTGGGAAATACGCAGCCTGGAGATTTAGGTTTTGTCATTATTAATCACATAAAACATACTTAAAACATACTTCACCACCACCTGCACATGTGAGCAGGAGTTCAGAGAGTAGTGGAGCAGTTGGATGAGACTTGTCAGTGGGGGTGAGCTTGGTTGTTAGGTCATTACCAAGATATGGGCTGGGTGGTGGGCCTGTTGAGTCTGCCAAAGACATAGGAGGTGGGCCTATTGTGGGCAGGTGCAACTGCAGGTGGCAAAGAGGTGGTCTTTGAGGACCATTTTGAAGGGGCCAAGTGTAGCTTGGTTGGTGATTAATGGGGGCAGGGAGTTAAACCAGGTGGGGGCCCTGACAAGAAAGGATCTCTGGGCCAATGTGGTCCTGACTCTGGGAATAGACAGGGCAACTTTAGCCGAGATGCATATGTTCACAGCTGGGGCAGTGGCAGTTAGGGAGGCAGATAATCCTGGCAGGGTCAGGCCAAGAAGGGATTTTTTGGCCATGAGGCAGGCCTGGTACTGGACTCTCTCATTGAAGTTAAGTATCTGTGTGAGGGAGTAAAGAGTGTACGTGTGCGTTGTACAGTCAGCAGAAATTAGGAGCCTGCAGGCTTTGTTAATGACCACGTTTATTTTATCAATGGCTGTGGCATCAGCTGCAGCATAGACCAGCAGCCCATAGTCAATCAGGGACATGACTGAAGAGGTAAGGGCTAGTCTTAGGGCTTCTGGTGGTAGGCAGTCCTTGTGGTGATAAAGGAGGCCAATACATGCACTGGTAGCAGAAGTGAGGGTGCTAATGTGTCCTTGGAAAGTGAGGGCAGTGTCAAAGGTAACTCCTAGATAGTTGTAGGACAAGACCTGCTCCAGGGTGTAGAGTGACTTAGATTGGATATGCAATCGGGCATTTTTTAGCTTGTTCTGGTGATGTGCAAATAATAGGACTTTGTTTTTTTTAGGTTCATGACTAGCCTATGCTCAGTAAGCCAGTGCTCAACTTGGCTGAACACATTCTGGAGTGTGGCTTGCAGGTCGGTAGGGCTGGTGTGGGAGGTACAGATGATGGTGTCATTTAAGTATAGGAGAATTTTCTCTGTGCATGATGCGGGAACTTCATTTACGAACAGGCTAAATAGCAGGGACCCTAAAATGGAGCCCTGTGGGACCCAGAGTGGAAGGGGCACAAGCCAGAGACTGTGCTATTTATCTGTACACACTGAGACCTTGATGACAGGTAGCTAGTGAACCAATCCTGGGGTCCTTGGGAGAACCCAATTTGGTGGAGGGATTTTAGTAGGAGGGGGTGACTGACCATGTCAAAGGCCTTGGATAGGTCTATGAACATGGCCCCTGCAACATGCCCTCTGTCAAGAGCAGAGTGTATGTGGTTCAAGAATTCTAGGAGGGCCATGGTGGTGCTATGCCCAGCATGGAACCCATGTTGTTCTTCGCAGAGCAGGTGATGGGTTCCAAGGTAGTTTGTCAGCTGGTCATCCACAATTTTTTCTAGTGCTTTGGACAGTGGGGGTAGAATGGAGATTAGTCAGTAGTTTCTGGGTGTTAGGGGGCCACCTCCTTTGTGGATGAGTGTGATGACTGCATTCTTACAGGCTATGGGGAACTGACGTAGGCAGAGGGAACAGTTCAGGAGACCAATGAGTGGGACTAGCAGCACATCTAGGGCCATGCAGAGGAATTTGATGTCAAGCGGTTCATTCAGGGGGCTAGTCCCTTTCAGGGTCTTGGCTAGGTAAGGCCTTGCTTTCTGAGTGGAGATGGTTCGAAGATAGAAAGGTGGCCATGGGAGATGGAGGGAGTTAGTGGTCAAAAAAGTTGGGAGGGAGAGCAGAGCTTAGGTCAGTAAAGCTATCATTTGGTGTATTGGCAATTTCCTTTGGGTCTATAGTGACTGATACCTTTGTTGCAATCTGGGAGTGGGTGGCATATGCAATTTGCCATTCAATATTTTTACGCTGTCCCAGAACTTGCATGATGAGCCCCAGGAGCTGGTTAGGGTGGATCTTTAATGTTCGGCTTTCAGTTTGTGAATAGCCCAGGTGCAACTATTCTGTGCAGTTCTATAGGCCTGTCTGTTGGTGGATTTGCCTGAGACATTGGCCGTATGCCACAGGTCATCTTGGCATTTGAACTGCTGGAGGAGGGATGGTGTTATCCATGGGGTGTTCTGTTTCATGGTGTTTGTCCTTCTTAGAAGGGCAAGGATGTCACAGGCCCGGGTGAAAGAGTCATGGAAGTAGGTGAGTTCTGCATCTACGCTTTTGGCCCAGTATATTGGGGACCAGTCCCACTAAGCAAGATGCTGCTTAAAGTTGGACAGTTTGCCTGGGTGCAGGTGGCACTGGAGTGTAGTGGCAGGGGGTGGAGCAGGTAGCTGGCCTGACCACGAGCAGATCACTGGGGTGTGGTCGCTGAAGGAGTTTGGAAGAATGTCAATGTCTGTTATTTTGTGGGGCCGGTTGGTGAGAATGATGTCCAGCAGGGTATGTTTGCCAGTGGCTGAGTTGCACCTAGTTGGCTTTGTTACTATATGATGCAGGTCGAGGGCTGTGAGCCCCTCAATGGAAGAGGTGGCCATGTTGCCAAGCCAGTTTAGGTTGAGGTCACCTAGGAGTATGTGTTCTGACTTGTGGAGGAGGCTGGCAAGGTACTCTGTTAGTGAGTTGAGGGCATGGGTTTACTTGTGGGGTGAGATGTAGGTCCCTGTGATTACAAAAGGGGCCTTGGATGGGTCAGGAGTGATTTTCAGTGACAGCACTTCAGCTTCATGATCTAAGGTGAGTGGGGCTAGAGCTTGGGCCAACAGGTTGTATTTAATGTAGAATGTACAGCTGCCAGCCCACTTACCCACTCTGTCCAGCCTAAAAAGTGAGCAGCCATGGAGGGAGATGGTGGTGTTGGGGGTGGACTTGGACAACCAGGTTTCAACCAAGGCTAAGATGTTTGGTTGGTGCCTAGTGATCCAACATTGGAGAGTAGCTGTCTTTTTCAGAATGCTGCATATGTTCATAGACCTGATGCGGAGGCCAGTAGCTGGTGGCCATTTCTGCATGCTAGAGGACCTAGGGCCTGGGTTGGGGTGGATGTTTCTGGATAGAAGTAGAAGCAGAGAGATAATTCTGAGGAGGGGCTTCTGCCTGTTTATTTGACTGGCAGCAAGGCAATCAGATCTGCATATATGCACTGTAAATGGAATTGTGAGAGACCGTAGGGTGGGGATTGAGGGGCTGATGATGGACCATGTCAAATTAGTGTTTGACAACAGCAGCGGCATATGCATGGGTGGAAGGGTGGCTGCTAGTGGGGCTGTCAGTGTGGGGGAGTTGCGACAATGGGGAAGCTTGGAGCAGTGGTCGGTCTGGAGCCAGGGTGGAGGAGGGTGTAAAGGTCATGTAAAGGTCATGAGGAGGGACAGAATAAGTAGCACAAGTGAAGTCATGACAGCGAGGTAGGCTGGGCTGGCCATGAGAAATGAGGGGGACTATAGTTGGGAAAATGATAAGGGGGAGTCTGAAGCATACACTAATAGTGGGAGACTCTGTGGTGCAGTGGTAGGGCAGCAGACTTTGGTGAGCAAGGTACCAGGTTTGAGTCCGGTGGGGGGGACTTCTAGAATGCAGGCTGGTGGGCAGTATGGGACTGAGAGATATGCCACAAGGTGGTGGGTGGCAGGCTTGAACGGGGTGCACGGTAGCAAATCTTAATTGTGGTGGCTGAGAGGGAGTGCTGAGAGGGGGAGGTGGGAGAGGTGTTCTGAAAGAGGAGGGGAATCGGGTGCCGCTGAGATATAGTGAAGTTGGCTGGGGCCAGTAGAGTGGGGGGACTTAGAGTGCCGACAGGACATAGATAGGAGGAGTGGGTAGAGAGCAGAGGAGAGGTCTTAGGCAGGAAAGGAAGAGAAGCTCCTCTGATGGAGGGTTCATATAACCTGCAGGTGGGAAAGTGGGGACTTAGTTTCTGAGGCAACAGGAAGTCACGTGACCAGGAAATCACTATAAGTGGAGAGCCGGGCTTGGGTGGGAGGGTGATTGGGGTGGGTGGAGCAGTCAACATGCAGTGTCGATTCGCTAAAACTCCCAGCAATAATGTGCAGGAAGGGGGTCAGTCATAACCCCTTCTGGAGTGCTCCCATGCCGGCAGAAATGCTGCTTGAGGCAGCTGCTGTAGAACTCTTCTGTCAATACTGAACAGAAAGACACAGTGGATGTCTTGAGAGGGGCACATGACAGTTCTTATGCATGGTTGTATCATTTCCAAATACCTAAACAGCACATACAAGCAAGCAACATGCAACACTGACAAATGCTTGTTTTACACTGGACTCTCTGTTCATCGAGGCTGACCAGGGGAATAGAGGTAATGTAACTATGAGACTGCCCCAGATCTAAGTTCTGCCCTACCATGGTTAACCCAGTTATAAAGGCTTATAAAAAATTTAATCAATGAAATAGGGAAATTATTAGAAATAGCCACTTAGCAATTTGTGTTTAACATAACACCTGAGTAAAATAGAGCACTATTAAAAATTCTGATTATGACTGACATTGTTTTTAAACCTGCAGACAGGGTGGAAACACTATTATGTTGACAATGGATTTCTACAGAAGCAAGGCTCTGAAGTTACATTCAAAGGATAATAATTATTCAAAACTTCTGTCTAATCTTATTGATAATTATGAACAAGATCTAATGCATCTATTAGAGCAAGGGGACACAGACAAATCTAGTGAAATATTTAGCAGAATTCACGCAACTTGTGAAATATTTTGTGGGTGCAAAATGTGAAATTTCACCCCAAAATTGCAAAATTATGCCTAAATATTACAAAATTTCACCACAAAATGTGAAATTTCACAATTTTGGGGGCAGAATTTCACAATTTTCAGATAAAAGTTTGCAGTTATTGGGTAAAGTTTCACAATTTGGGGTCACATTTCACACCTGCAAAATATTTAGCAAAATGCGTGAATTCCACAAAATATTTTGCATTGCGAAATTGTCAATTTTAGTGCAATTGCGCTGGTGAACTTTTATTTCATAACGTCTCTAGACAAATCAAAATATAAATATTTACTTCCTCAGCATCCTATCACACCTACATTCCATATTTTCCCCAAAGTGCACAAGAACCTTACAACCACCCAGGCAGAGCTATCCTCTCTGGGGTGGGATCACTTATGGACAGTCTTTTGCAAATTCATAGATTTCATGTTACAGAGAAGTGCAAAAGGTTTACAGTCCCACCCTAGAGACACGATGCAATTGTTAGAACAATTATCTGACTCTGAGAGGAAATCTGACTATAAATGGCTTGCATTTAGTGTGGAATCACATTACACATCCATACAAGATAAGGACAGAATAGAAGCATACAGCTACTATCTACACAAAGATTCCTTACATGAAATAATGCCAGCTAGTTTGATAACGGAAGGGCAAAAATGTGTATTATCGCACTACTATTTTTAATTTGATAATGAGTTTTACCTACAGAAATGTGACACTGTAAGGAGGGGAGGGATGAAATGGCCTCTTTGTTTGCAAATCTGTTTCTGGGATTATGGTAGGAAAACATGGTTTTGTGAAATATATCCAACCCATTCCTGGACAACATTGTCACATGGCATCACTTTACTGATGATGTAATTTGTGTTTAGAAAGGTTTCGAGGCTGAATCTGACTTGTTTATGAACTGGCTGAATACTAACAGGTTCAAATGATGTTTTACATATAAACTGACCATTAGAACTGTGAATTTGTTGGATGCCACATTATCAGTTAATAATAACAACATGGTTGAATCCAGGGGGGTTAGGAAATCTACAGTCACAAATAGATACCTTTTAGCTAGCAGTTCATATCCTAAGTCATTAAAAATTCTAGCCCTTTAGTCAGTTCCTTAGATTAAAAAGAAATTGTTCTGACACTGAGGAATTCTTATCCAAAGTGTAGGATTTTAGAGAAAAATTTTTGGAGAGGGGATATGCCCCTAAGCAGTGGGACCAAGACAGAGGCAGGAAACTACAGACCTGTCAGTCTGACCTCTGTGGTAGGTAAAGTGATGGAGTCACTTCTGAAGGAAAGAATTGTTGAGTACCTAGAGGCTGGTGGGGCACAGGACCCGAGGCAGCATGGGTTCACAGCATGAAGGTCATGTCAGACGAATCTAATAGATTTCTTTGACTGGGTGACCAAAGTAGTAGACCAGGGAGGGGCTGTGGACATGGCCTACCTAGACTTTAGCAAGGCATTTGACACAGTCCCACACAAAAGATTAATAGTCAAATTAACCGGTCTGGGAGTGGGTACCAGGGTGATAGCCTGGGTAAAACATTGGCTGGACAACAGGACACAGAAGGTAATTGTAAATGGAGTCCACTCGGAAGAAAAGGGGTTACTAGTGGGGTACCACAAGGTTCAGTATTGGGTCCAGTCCTTTTTAATGTCTTCATAAGTCACATTGCAGATGGACTGGAAGGAAAAGTATGCCTCTTTGCAAATGACACAAAGATCTGCAACAGGGTTGCTACACAAGGAGGCGTGGAAAGGATGAGAAGGGACTTGGCAAGGTTGGAGGAATGGTCAGAAGCATGGCAGCTAGGATTCAGTGCAAAGAAGTGCAAAATAATGCACCTGGGAAACAAAAACCCAGGGGAAGATTACACAATGGGGGGGGGGAGGTAGTGACAACAACGAAAATGGAAAGGGACCTGGGGGTAATCATATCAGATGACCTTAAGGTTAGTAAGCAATGTGAGAAGGCAGTACGGAGGGCTGGGGGTATTCTGGGATGCATAGGGAGAGGCATCCGCAGCAGAAAACAGGAAGTTGTTATCCCTCTGTACAGACAGTTGGTGAGACCCCATCTGGAATACTGTGTCCAGTTCTGGAGACCCCATCTCCGCAAGGACATAGACAGGGTAGAGGCAGTCCAGAGAAGGGCAACTAAAATGGTGCAAGGTCTGCAAGAGAAGCCATATGAGGAGAGATTAAAGGAGCTTAATATGTATACCCCTGAGGAAAGAAGGGAGAGGGGGACATGATAGAAACTTTTAAGTACCTCAGTGGAATCAACAAAGTCCAAGAGGGTAGCATCTTTCAGAAAAAGAGACGTGCAAGAACAAGGGGACACAATTTAAAGATAGAGGGGCAGTTCAGGGGCAATGTGAGGAAGTATTATTTCACAGAGAGGGTAGTGGATGCATGGAACAGCCTTCCTGAGGAGGTTGTGGGTCTAAAACTGTGGGAGAATTCAAGAATGCATGGGACAGACATAAGGCAATTCTTGTGGGGGGGGTAGGAAGAAATAGGCTGTTGGTTAACTAGGATCTGTGGCCTATCCTGTAGGTAGGGAAATGGGCAGACTAGATGGGCCAAGCGGTCCTTATCTGCTGTCAAAGTCTATGTTTCTATGTTTCTAAGGTCTTAGATGCTGCACTTAGAGCAAAAGCAGTAGAATGGAGTACTCCATTATATATCCAAAAGTGAATGGCATCAGGGAGAACAAGATGGTGTGCTGTTCAACAGAGTACAATAATTTAGCAGGGAAGATATGGAATATTGTGACCAAATGTTGGCCTATAAGTCTATGGGGACAATACACTGTGAAAGAGCTTGGGTCCTAAACCTTGGGTCACATTTTACAGAGGTCCTATCTTGAAAGACAAACTTATTAACAGCCAATTCTCCCGCGGTTTTACAGGCAATACATTGTGGCTGTCAGTGGCACCTGCTGGCATGTAAATGCAGAAATTGTAACACTTGCAGTTTCTTTATACAAGGCAACTTACTTGAATTACCTGTGCGAGACGGGTCCCTGTTAGGCAATTTATTACATGTGCTGCGACATTTATTGTCTATGCCATTTGGTGCAGTTGCAATCTACTATATATAGTCCATACTGTGAGAAAATTTAACAAAGAATTCAGGAACACGCATGGGACATCAGAAATTTTAATTTTCACAACCCAGGGGCTGAGCACTTTTTTACTCATCACAAGAGTTACTCCAGGGATCTTAAGTTCATAACCCTAGAACAGGCTAACATTGGTAGAAGGGGGTTGATAGGCTAACTAGATTACTTCAGAGACATCATTACTAGATTTTTTCTCTAAAAGCACAACAACCCTATGGTTTGAATTGAGTATGGGATTTAAAACCCTTTCTTTGAATTGTTTTCACTAATTTCATAACACCCAGTTACTTATTCCTTTGAAAACTTCCCCGCTCCCTCCAGTCCTTACTGGGTCCCCCTCCATTGTTTGGATATGAAATGAGATAAAATGTATATCCACTCAAACATAGTGTCTCCTATCCCTAGGATTTTGACTCTGTTTTGTCACTGTAACATTTATATAAACTTATTTTTTATTACAGGTTACCCCTTGCCCCCCAGTTTCACTTGTTACACAGATCCCAGTTTTATTAAATTATCATGGTATTTGGGGCATGGCCTAACTAGCGAGCAGAATGGCAGCTTAACTTTTGGAGCTGCTGCTTGCAGGAGTTTAAATCCGTAGTTACCTGCATCTACAGAGGATAGAACAGAGTAAAGTACCGACGGAAAACTTAACTAGGCTCCGGGTGTGTAACCATATTTTTCTACCAGTGAAATAGCTGTAACTAGTGAGGGGAGCCCTTTCAATACTTGCAACCTGCAATATGGAAGAGGCACCGGGCACAGTGCTTGATCTAGCATATTTCAATACCCTATTCGAGAAACTATTATATCGGGTGGATGAGGTAACTTAAACGTTGCATCATTCTACGGAAGCCATTCAAAGTTTAACTGGGTGGATAGTTAAAACTGAACAAAAATTGCAGATACAGGATTCAGCGATCGAAGAGATTAAAGGAATGCAGAGGGACCAACAGGGCAAAATAAATGTACTTCTGGCCAAAGTAGACGACTTAGAAAATTGTAGTAGAAGAAACAATCTACGAATGATAGGTTTCCCAGAAGGTAGAGAAAAACGAGATACTGCTAAGTTTCTCCAACAAGCCCTTCCCGAAATCCTGGGCTTACCAGCAGATTTCAGTCTGGAAATAGAGCGTGCGTACCAAACAACCATCCCAATGCCGGTCAAAGGAGGCAAGCCTAGGGCTATCCTATTTAAATTACTATCTTACAACACACAGCAGGCATTACTACAGCGGGCCAGGGATGTGGGTCATTGGTTGGCAGGGCACTAACACGATATATATATCAAGACTTCTAGGAGTTATCAAACAAAAGATGAGAATATACTTCACTGCGTCACAAGATGCAAAAAATGTGTATTCAGTATTCATTAAGGTACCCATCTACAACGTGTATAATACAAAATGGGACTCCACTCTTATTTGAGACTCCAGTAGCCCTGGAAGAATTTTTGAATAGGCACCCGGGTGAATCTCTTAATCCTCCCACTTGCCCAGACCCTCCTGAGCCAGAAGAAATGGTGACAGACCCCGAAATGCAGCCTGAGGCCCCTAATGGTCTCCCTCATCGTAGTAGGAAAAGAACAGTGAAAGACAGCCACAGGCATAGAGAACATCCCCACATTACAGCCGGCCTGTACACCAAATCAGCAGATCACGAAACACAGCATAGCGAGAGTACGGCCGTGGTGAGATATATGACTCACAATCCATACGAGGCGCTGAGATCCCCCTCGCCTCCTTCCAGAGCCCCTCCTGATGAAGAAACCTCCGAGGTGGAAGCAGCCTCCCAGGCCAGCAACACTACATTGAATGAGGAGGAGTTAAAAGGTAGTGATAGCAGGGACCCACAGAAGGAACAGCACTCCCCAGGCGCATCACCTGAAGACGGCAAAGGTGACCAGGCCACTGAAGTGGCGTTATGAACTGCTCAGAGACCCGTAATTGGAGAAGCAGCATCCGGAGTTGATCTAGATAAGTAGTATCTATGCATTTATGCTGTGTGCGGTAGGGGGTATACGCTGTGCCGTGATACTGTCTGGGGCTGGGGCGACTTGAGTGAGATCTGTGCTTATGAGATCATGAGACACTGGGACTTATGCCCCTTCAGGGCACACTGATCTCTAGGCCGAAGTCAGTAGCATGCATGCAGTTTTAATATGAGAGAGGTGCTGGGGCCGAGGTTAAGCGACAAAATATCGACATTAATGTAGGATGCTCCCTGGGCTCTGGCAAATACATATGGGATGCACATCACAAGCATTGAAAGGTGGTTGTGATTTAGAATTTGTGCTATGCTCAATCATGTGCATTCAGGGCTGAGAGGGTTTAATCAGATGGAGCTGTCTGGGAATATGGGTTAAGTTGGGGGCCCCGGTTACTAATGTTATAAGGGCTGATAGCCCTGGTTGGACTGGCTATATATCAAATGGAGCCTAAGGATTGGTCAATCATAGGATTAAGCGCTCCCCTCTTTCTTATATGCGGCACTTGGCCTCATGGGGGCATGGGAAAGGTCTTAACCACATAGGGCTCATAGCCTAAGTTCCCCTTCATACTGATAATCTCAGATTTAGTTTTAGTAGTTACCAATTGGTTGCTATGTTGCAAAATGCAATCAGAAGGGTGCAGTTTTGAGGTAAGATTATGCATGCAGCCACCCCAATTGCTATAATCTTTGGTAAACAGAAGATGGCTAGGTCAGGATATGCCCTGACCACCGCATCTTCAGGAACTATTCTGCAGATCTGGCCTTTCCAAGGGCTGCAAGGGATCTTATATGCAGGATGGCTTCAATGGAGCACGGAAATGCAGTATGTAAATATGTTTAATTGTTGGTTGGTATGTGTGTTTGTGTTTTGGATTACAGGGTGGCATACGTTTAAAGTGCAACTGAGTAAAACCTGGTTGTCAAAGAATGATATGGGAAAGATCATAAGCACAGGTAGACTGGTTATACAGAGCAAGGGGGTCCTAAAAGGCCTACTATGTCTGGAGCAAAAATCTAGGATAGGCCAGGGGTATTGGAATGTTATAGAATGGTGCCTTCTCCTCGTCACCGGTGGTTTGGAATTATTTCATATCCCATTATTCCTTGAGGGTTACGATTATGGCTGAAATAACTTGTATCACTTAGAATGTGAGGGGTTTGAACACGCTGGTGAAGAGGAAGAAGGTACTGTCATATTTAAAAAAGACTAAGGCCCAGTTGGCTTTTCTGCAGGAGATGAAACTAGATGGAAAGGGCCATGGGCTCCTTAAAAGGGACTGGGTGGGAATAGAGGTCTATGCTTCAGCTGCAACAAAAAAGCGTGGAGCAGCTATCTTAATACATAAGCAGTTACACTGGTCTCTCATCACATCTAGGTCCGACCCACAGGGCATATGGGTGATAGGTATTTTTCAGACCCCTACAGGGCCTATATTATTGGGGAATATCTACGGGCCAAATGAGGATGATGCAGCCTTTTTTCATCAGACCTCTCAAGTGCATCTGGATATGAATAAAAACAACATGCCCACCATTTTTTGAGGGGATTTTAATTTAGTGCTTGACCTCTTGATAGATAAAACCATGAAAAAAAGAGATATGGCCCATGTGAAGGGTAGGAGAGCCCTGCTGAATTGGATGAGTGACCAAAGACTGATGGATGTATGGTGGGTACTGAACTCCAGGGGGAGGGATTACTCTTTTTATTCACCAGTACACAGTTCTTATAGCCATATTGATTTTTTATTAACATCACCTCCGATCACGCAGGCAGCTATAGAGTCCAGTATACTTCCCATAGTAATCTCGGATCCCGCTCCAGTTCATTTGACTGTAATATGAGGCCCTCGGACTCCCACCTCCACTTCTTGGAGATTAGATCCCCCCTGCTAACAAAATGCACAGAGTTTTTAGAATGGGCTAAAGTGGAGGCACAGAGGTTATTTCAGGAAAACCCAGCACAGGACACCACAGCCAGGGTCAGATGGGAGGCATTTAAAGCCACCATGAAAGGCAGGATTATTGCTTATGCAGGGGTCAGGAAGAGAGGTAGGGAGCAAAAATTGAAAGACCTGGAAGAAGAGCTTAAAGAAGCACAGCGAAAGCATAAGGAGCAAAGAGGGAAAGCAGGGCATGACTTTCTTCGAAGGAAGGTAGTTGGTCTCGAAATGGAGATAAACTCTCTGTTATCAAGGAAGGCTGAACTCTCAGTTTTGAGACTGAAACATAAATACTGGGACAGGGGAGAAAAAGGGGTGAGAGTGTTAGCGTATAGGTTAAAGAAACAGAAAATGGACCGCTACATAGCTGGGTTGAGAGATTCCATAGGAATGATGCGCACTAAAAGTGAGGAATTAAATGAGGTTGTGGCAGAATACTATCAATCCTTATATGCCTCATCCAGACAGGTAGACCCCCAAGCAACTCAAGCCTTTTTGCAAACACTACATCTTCCCACCTTAACCCCACAGTAGGCTGAACAACTAAGTGCCCTATTAACCACAGAGAAAATAAAAAAGACCTTGCTCTCTCTTAAACCAGGGAAAGCTCCGGGGGATGGTTATTCAGTGGAGTTCTGGCAGGCCTTAACGGACATCATCACTCCAGCACTTCAACAAACTTATGATGAAGCCAAAGTAGAAGGAATGTTACCCCCCACACTAAGAGAGGCGGTTATTACAGTACTGCCCAAGAAAGGGAAAGACCCCACGTCCCCGGGTAGCTACTGCCCAATGTCACTCCTTAACGTAAAATATTTACTAAAGCATTAGCACTAAGATTGGGCCCCTTGTTACCACAGCTAATACACCCTTCCTAAGTTGGCTTTGTCCCTGGCAGGTTTAGTGCAAACCACCTTAGGACCTTGATTAATTTAACCCATATCGCTTCTCAATTATATACCCTGGCAGCAGCAGTAGCTATAGATTTGGAAAAGGTGTTTGACTCCTTGGAGTGGGATTACCTCCATGAGGTGTTGGTAAAATTGGGAATAGGCCCTCGCTTTCAATCATGGGTAACAGCTTTATATACCTCCCCATCGGTCAGATTATTGACTAATTTGACTCTTTACCCACCTTTCGAGCTGGCCCCTGGCACTAGGCAGGGCTGCCCACTGTCCCCCTTCCTATTTGTGTTGGCTGTGGAACCCTTAGTGGCAACTCTTCAGTGTAACAAATCTATCAAGGGGATACCTGTTGGAAGCAAGGAATATACCACCCTTCTATATGCAGATGACCTTCTGGTCCTTGCAGCAAATGCAGCTGAGGCACTACCCTCTATACTTAACACCCTGCACCACTTTAAAGGAATGTCAGGCCTTCAACTTAACTCCACCAAAACAGAAGTCCTCCTTCTTAACCCTAGGTGCCAATCGACAGTACTGGGTGATACTGGTCTGAAATGGGCGGGGGAGAATATCACATATCTAGGTATTCGATTCTCTACCGAGCTCTCTAAATTATGGGAATATAATCTTCATCCTGTCCTTGCGGACCTACAAGAGGATATGTCCAGATGGACTAAACTTCATTAAACCTTAGCAGGTAAAATAGCTGCAATCAAGATCATCCTGGCCCCAGAAATTTGTTTATCTTCTGGCACACATCCCCCTTTCTTTATCACAGAGTTGGATCCAGAAGATAGATAAGGCAATAGGTAGTTTTTTTATGGGAAAGGAACCCCCCTAGCTATAGTAGGAACAAACTTAGGGCACATTGGAGTTTGGGTGGGTGGTGTCTTCCTTGGTTCAAAGGTTATAAATGGGCCTTTCACTTGGCACAATCACTAGGCTGGCTGGGTATCGGAACTACTCCCGAACCTCAATGGGTGGACATAGAGCAGGTTGTAAGTGAAAAGATCTCCTTGTCACTACTTGTCTATAACAACCCCCCAACAAACCTTAAAAAACACCCCATGATAGGAGCTTCCTTACAATGTTGGGCAAAAGTAAGGAGGAAGTTGAAGTTGGACTTAACGCCTATCAAATTAACCCCCGCTATGGGGGAATGACAACTTGTGCATAGATAAAAGATCTGTGTACTGGAAAGGATGGGCAGACAAGAGTATTGCCAAGCTGGAGGATATACTTGTCCCATCCTCTATGATAATAGACTCGTTTGCCAACCTGCAGGCCAGGTGGTCAACTCCTGCCTCCAACTTTTGGAAATATTTACAAATACGTAGTACATCCCAGAAGTATATGACCCAGGTAGCAAAAAGGGGTACCTTGAATACACCCCTTTGGTTAACAAAAAAAAGGGGGCTGGCTGGTTTAATATATAACGCTCTTCGGGACACACTACCCAGCCAAACCAAAAAATCTAAGCAGAAGTGGGAGGGGGTTTTGCAACTTGAGATTACAGATCTGCAGTGGAAAGATTGCTGGAAAGGGGCTCAAAAATATTTTACAGATGCAAGGAGCAGATTAATACAAAATAAAATTCTCCATTCATGGTACCGTACACCGGTGGTACTACATAAGGCTGGGGTAATAAATTCCAATTTATGCTGGAGATGTAACTCCCATCCTGGAGACTTGGTTCATATTCTCTGGTCCTGTCCAATGATACAACCAGCATGGGATAGTATATGTGAGATAGGGGCTAAAGTTCTGAAGAAGTATATTCCTAGCTCCCCCTCCTTACTTCTCCTGGGTATGAAGTCAGAAGCTCACCATTTAAGAAAGCTAGAATACCGTTGGCTGGCCCTGTGGGGCATGCAGGTGAAGCGCCTTTTTGTTTGGAGATGGAGAACTGCAGTGATACCAAGTGTCCAAGAGCTCCTCACCGCCATAGTTCATACTGCCAGTATGGACAAACTTTCCTACCTGATAACTCCTTAGTAATTTATGAAAAATGTTGGATCTCCTTTACCAGATATGCCACCCCTAAAACCGGACTGGGTTGAAAATTGTATAGCCAGTATTTCTACTTGGCAATAGGACTATGTAAATGGATCTATCATACCCGGCTACCCAGGGTTGTATGTATATGTGGTATTGCAGTGCCTCCCTAATCATATATGTAAATGTACTTAATAATATATAGAATAGTGGTTCTTTGTGTTTGTTTTCTCTTTAGCTAGGGTGTCAGAAGCCTAGACAGCACCCGAAGCCACAAAGAGTTCCACATGGTAGGAATGTGGAGCATGGAAGCCTTGCCTCTCCATCACTTTTAAAATAAGAGCCGTATGTATCAGGGTAAGTACATGTTAAATGGTAGTATCTGGCCTTCTCTTGCTCTGATGTCGAGTTGTATATGTAACCAACAACTCTTTAACAGTTCGCCTGTTTGGAATAAGTGCTTTCATTACTGTAAGAAAAGAAAATGACAATAACAAATTTAACAGCAAAAAAAAAAAAAAAAATTATCGTGGTATTAACCTGAAAATTGATTGTTTTCATTATTTGACTAGTTTTAATAACTATGGGGATCCAAGCATTTACATTATTTCTCTCCTAACTTACTGCTTGATGGCTATGACGTTTATGTTGTGTTGCTCCGGACTCCAGTTTGCTTTATCTTACCTCCTGTCCAATATTGGGCTGTATGTCCATTAATAAATGCTTTAAAAATGCACTTAGATGTGAATTATAATTATACAATCTTGATGTTATGATTTCATTTGGGCTGGCAGTATAGCCTAGAGGTTAAAGAAATGAGCTGTGTATGAGCTTGGTACATCCAGCAGATCAGACCTGGGTTTGATTCTTACAACCTCCACTTGCATACTGTGTGACTCTGAGCAAGTCACTTAACCACCCAGTGCTCCCAGGTCGCCCCTGAAAACAGGCACTTGTGCCTAGTGGGCCTTAACCAGTTACAAAAGACTAAAATTAAACAAATAAATACATTTGGAAATCATTTTGTGGTCATGCTTTCAATCATTCAGTTTTTGTATGTTTTGTTTTTGTGGTACAGTGTATCGGTTTAAATAATGAAGTGTTAAACTATGATGTCATCACCTGGTACCATGTAGAAAGGGGTCTGGTATGGTTGCCTGACATTGATTTCCCCGACGCGCCTCTTTCCAATTCCTTTTTCCTGACAACTATTATCCCGTTTGGTACAATATATAGACAATTACATTCCCAACTCCCCAAATCGCCTGCCTTCACCACTGACTGACATTATGACCTGCACTTGCACTTGAATGGAGCCATGGTTGATGAGCTGAGGCATCGAGCGGTACTTTGATCCATACTCAGCTTTTCCTTTAATGACCTCCAGCTCAATGAGTGAACTAAATTGCCAAGTGGCAAGTGAAGGTTTGTTGAGGCTGCAGCGAGTAGGTATGTAATTCAGCCCTGGGTAGGGCATGAAGGCCAAGTGGCACAGCGAGGAGTTCAGTGGTGAGCCAGCAGCCTGAGTGAAAGTAGTAGCAGTTGCAGAAGCTGGTAGATGTGGGGTATCATAAACCCAGAAATGGTAAAAGGAAAAGAGCAGCGGATCCAAGTGAGAAAAGCCTCAAAAAGCAGGTAAAGGAAGGAGAAAAACAACACAGACTAGTTGGGATGGGATAGGATAGGAAGGGATGGGATGGGATGGAAGGGGGGAATGAGTGAGTGAGAAATGGGAGAACAACAAGCAAGCAAACAATGGGTGGGAGGAGGGTAACCAATGGAGAAGCAACAGGGAAACACAAACGGGACCAAAAAAGGGGAAGAAACAACAGATACAAGTCAGAGTGGAGAGGAGAAGCAGCAAAGATTGAGTAAGGAGAAGCAGGGAGCTCATCTTGATATCAAGTCAGGCAGGTTAATTGTAAGTCTTTTTGTGGTCGGGCTAAAAATTGTCAGTCAATCGACCATGACAGGAAAATGCTGTTGGGAAAAACATTTGATGGGCAGAGTCATGTCGGGAAGTCATTCTGATCCTGTAAAAAGGGCCAGTGATCCACCAGTTTGGTGCCCTCTGATGAAGCTTTAATGAGTGAAGCACAGAGTTAGTTGGGCCCTGTTAATACTAGCCCACTGCTTGTGTAGTTTGTGTGTTGAATTTATTTTCAGAATTAAATCCTTGCAGCATGCATACTTAAGAGCATGTTTGCTTTGTTTGTCAACACACTGGCTCCAGGAGTGCTTCTATTTTTTGTTTTCATTGGTTCCACTGAATTACCAGGATCATTTAATTCAATAACATGAATTACAGCTGTTTGGGGGTACCAGTAGACTGACAGATCCAGAAACAAATAGTTTGATACCTTTTAATGGACCAACATAGATATTACAAAAAGAAAACAGTGTCTAAGCTTTTGGACCAACCAAGTCCTTCCTCAGAGAAAGTGAGGCAATGGTTGATGCTCTGGAGAATGTCTCCATGCATACACGTGGATTGTGGCATTGTGCAGAGTTGCTAATGACCACATTATGGCATGCAAATGGCTTCTTAGCAGCTTGCATGGATAGTGTGTTTATTAGCATGCAGGCTTCTGAATATGGCACCTAGGGGTAAAGGGTGATATCCCATCTCAAACAGAGTGGTGCCCCTCTGTTGCCTGCAGGGAGCTGTGGTGTGTGGCACTTATGCACTTTGTGCCCAATATTAATGCTTACTGCCTTGTGACTGTGCCTCACCGATGACTGCGTACTATTTTGCATGACTCAAATGGCTGTCTTAGTTTGTGGGCCTTGACAGATAGTGCATGGATACTGTGAGGTTTGATGTTCAGCAGGCATGACTGGAATTCTAAAACATATTTTTCAGGAAAAAAAAGATAGTGTACTTAATAAAAATGACCAAAAATAGTGACAGTTTTCTAAGGAAACCTTGGCTCTGACGTGATCAGTACACATGATCCTGAGGTTCAGGTGTATCAGCTATCTAACTCTGGATTCTTTTTTTGCTGTTTACTCCAAAGTAGTTGCATTTCCCTTTGGAATGAAATTTGAGTTGGAAAAAAAGAAATGGTCCCCTGGAAATGTATATTGGCTAATTAAGAGTATCCTACAGTAATATTAGGGCTTGTCAAGGTTCAATGTGGGGAATAGCTCCTCTCACACCCTCTACATAAGCCCTCTGCTGACACACCTCCCTTGCTTAGGAAGTTTTTTTTTAGTGTTTTTCTAAGCTCCTGCATGGCTTGTGTGGCTGTACCTGGCCTTTGTGTTGCCTGGTTCATCCTGTCTCCTTCTCTTCCCCCCCTTCCCCACTTTGTCCTGTGCTACATTGTCTGTTTTCCAATTGTTTTGCTTCCCCCCCGTGCATCCCTTCCCTGTCTGCATCTGGTTTCTTTTTGGGCTCTCTTTCTCCCTGCCAATCCCACTTTGCTATCTGTCTGCAGACCCCGCTATTCCCCTCCCGTATTGCTCTTTTCACATCAGCATTCATGCTAGATTCTCTGGGACACAGTTCACACCTACAGTACCTTGTTTGTACCACTGTTTTGTGCCACACCTCCCGGACATGGGGACATCCCCTACTCGAGCCGCCAACATACTGGTGTGTCTCTTGCGTCTGGGCGAGCCCTACTCCAGGCACTGACATATTCTATGCTCTTCTGCCCGACCATTTCGGCCATCCATTTCCTACTGCAGTGTACCACTGGGGTCTTCCATGCATACCCTTGCATGAGGATTACGCTATCCCTCACTACGCCACTTCTAGTGGCTCCCTCCTTCTGTTCCCTGTCCAACACCGTCTGCTTTCCAGACTCAATTTTTCCTTCCAGTGTTGGCATTCCAGCACCTTCCAGTATACAGGTACCTTACACAACTTTGTACTCTTATCTTATGCACTAAATTATGTTTGATTCATATCACAATCCTCACTTCCTATGCTGAGAGCAGTTTTCATTTTGGGACCCCATCCACTGCGAAATGCTATGGGAATAGGAAAGCAGCCTCTGGGAGGTTCTACTATGTTTATATATGACCAATTTGATTCAAACCCATCACTATCTGTACGGTAGCTTGTCATGCATTCAGTAGCCTGAGCTATTGAGCTTGCCTGCCATATTGTTCCTCATTCAGCACAGCAGCTACTTAACTGAATGGCTCAAACCATGAATTTTATATCAGCACATCTGGATTCCTCGTTTCTGTCTCTCCT
Source organism: Neoceratodus forsteri (assembly GCA_016271365.2). Taxonomy (NCBI): domain Eukaryota; kingdom Metazoa; phylum Chordata; order Ceratodontiformes; family Ceratodontidae; genus Neoceratodus; species Neoceratodus forsteri. The sequence goes on along the minus strand of JADMNL010000023.1, from coordinate 595,669,779 downwards.
CTGTTTAACTTACTACAGGCTTATGTATCTTGTTCTTGTTTCCTTTTGCTGTATATTTGCATTTCATAAGGTGTCTCAGCCCCTTTCCATCTCTCAGTACTTTGGCTACATCCACATATTCTCGTCTTGCACCATTCCCCTCACATTCACCTTGCCTGCTATTACTGTCTTTATTATTCATGTGACTCTTTTTGCTTTACCGGTGTCCTCCTGATTTTCCTCTATGCTTGTTCATATTCCATCCTTGCAGCAGTCCTGTGCTTTGGCCAACCTATACCAGCAGTATTCTGGACTCTGTCCCTAACTCACACCTTCTGAGGTGCTGAGCAAAAGTGGGCGTCTCCTGTCTACTGGGGATGGGAGTCCGTTTCACTCATTACATCCTATTTTTACCAGCCTGACATCCTCCATCCCTAACTCTGCTGAACTGCATCGAGTGAAGGTTTGCTGCCCCGATGACTGGGGATGGGAGTCATGTTTACCATCTAAGATCTGTTATCATACCTTCTCTACCTCAGACCAGTTGCCACTTCCCTTCGGGAATGGAATTTCATCCTACTCTCCACTTCGACATTCTCTTTCCCTAACTCTGCTGGATAGCATCGAGTGAAGGTTTGCCACCCCAACTACCAGGGATGGGAACCATGTCTCCAATCTACAGAACTCTACCATGCCTTCTCTATCTCTGCCAGTTGCCTCTTCCCTTAGGGAATGGAACTCTTACACAGCATACCATAGCCATGCTACTTACACTGCTTCAGCTTCCTTCTGTTCAGCCCGATGCCCGGCTTCCTCTCCTTTCAGGATCAGGACTGTGCCCTGCTTTACTTCTCAATCTTACCTTGCCTGCAACTTAGACTTATAGCCCTATCTGCTGCCTTCTGCAGCCAGGATCCCGACTCTGACATGTATTGTCTCCATCTTTGCATCCTCCCCAATGTGGATTGACATTCAAAAATCTGTATCTCCAACTTCGTTCTCATCGTCCTCTGTTCCTACTTGCCATTAGTCCAGATCTTCAGGCTTCATTCATCCCCTCTGGACTCAGTTCTTCCATTCTGCTGCTTTACATGCATTTATCTCCACCAGCTACCTTTCTGGACTTGGATATCCTACTCCTGAGCGATCTCCAGTTCTCCTCACTGCAGCTGTTCTTCCTGCCTCCACATGTCTGCAATCCAGATGCTTCCCTGCCGGGTCTATCACCCTAGCTCACAATGCTGTGTTCACTGTCTGCTTCTTTTCCCACTGCTGGTTGTTGCTTCCCTTCAGGATTGGGGCACATTCACTCCTCCACCCTTCCACCACTCGGCTCTGCCTGCTACTTCGACTATGGAACCAGGGCCTCTTTGATCGCCCTCATCATATGGATCCTGCTGGCTTGTTCTATCCTTCTCTCACTCCAGGTCTACTACCTCATGGACTTCCTTGCTTAAGGTTCCCTGTTTGGCTGCTGTACAAACTTGTTTTCCTTTGCAGATGTGGAACCCCATCCTTTGCCACTCCAACACCTTCCTTCACTTTCTCTGGTCACGTCCAGCCTTCATCTGATTTGGGACTCCCATTGCTCATAGTGCTTGGCTTGATTCCTTGGCCTTCTGTGGATCAGCATCTGATGCCTTGCTTCAGTTTCCTAGATTTGCTGCTGTTCACCATGGAACTATTGTCCTGCTCCTTCTTGCTCTGGATGTTATCCGGTTTGCCTGGCCCATAGCTTCCTTTACTCATTCCTTCAGTTACTCAGGATCCACTTCATACTTCCTTCATTCTTGACTGCCTGCCTTCTACTCTTTGCCTTGCTGGCTTGGGGCTTTGTTCTGTTTGCTGTGGCTCTTTTTGGGCCTTATACCACATTTCCGACCAGTACTCCTAGCAAGCCATCTGCTTCAACACAATCAATCCCCTGCTTTACTTCTGCCCTTCTAACAGTAACTCATTCACTCATTCATTCATTACTCTGCAGTAATACTTCTGCCAGCAAAACATTCCTTAGCTCATTTGCCCCACAGACTTTTACATTATTATTGAAGGCTCACACTACCTATTCAGTATTTTCATAATCATTCATGGAATCACAGTTGCCGGAACAATAGGAAGATCTCTCCATCTCTATTGGATATACCCTCCGATTCCTGTCCATCCAATCACCATCATTCCTAGGATGCCTATTCTCATTAGCCATGCTCATTCATGGAAAGGACTTAAATCCTTCTATTCTATTCAGATTTCATGATCTGCATCATCTCTACAGATACCAGGAGTCACAAGATAACCCATTTAACTATGGGCTTCATCCAATTTACCTTATGCTGCCTCCTAGTTCAACAATGACACTGATTACCACATTACTCGACTCCTACTTCCCAATAGTCATAGCTTGTTTTAGGAACTGCAAAGATGTCATCCAGAATATTCATCATGGGGTCTCCATCGCCTAGCTGATTCTTGACTCCTTGTTATCCACACCTTAGATTTCACTCCCGGAAACCATTACTCCTTATACTACTATCCGCACCTGTTCACGTAGTACTTTCCTCCAGGTTAATCATTCTTCCAGCAGCCCATTCAGTCCCTTCTTCTCAAAGTACCTTTGTCAATCTCTACAGTAAAGACTATCACCAAGAACTGGCTCTCCTGAATTCTATCTGGCAATCTGTAATTAGAGATGCAGCAAAATTAAAATCTGATGGTGATGTGAACACGAAGTGGCCACTTCACGTTGTCATAACGCTATGTGAAGTGACCATTGTAAAGTGTTCACTTTGCCATGTTATTGTGACTTTGTGTTGTCATTCCACCTTAACGCGAAATAAGGCAAAGTGACAACACTATAGGCAGCCCCCCACACATACGTGGCTTACAGTACTGTAAGTCACATGCTTTAGCCAAGTAGGAAGGAAATGAGTCATACAAGCAGATACTTTCACTTTCTCCTGTGCTGAGTAAAGGAGAGGAGGCATTTTGTAGGAGTAGAATAAAGAGTATTATTGTTGTTAAATGTGATCAAATCCAAAAGCTTTTTTAAAAGCTAATTGTTTAGTTGCTTTCTTTTGTACTGTTTTGGCAGTTCATTTTTTCTTGTGGTGACTGATTTCTTTGTTTTACATGTTTTGGTGTGTGTGTGTGTGTGTGTGTGAAGTCTTTGGTGATGGTGTTGGTAGTCAGAGAGGGAAGGAGAGATTCTTTTCAAATGGAGCAGGGACAGGATCTGGACCGTTGAAGTCAGGACTCAGAGGGAATGCATGGGACTGTCTTGGGGCAGTGAAGCCACGTGGCAGCATTGCTGGCAGGAGGGGAGGAGTGCGCTCATGTGGGGGCATGGCTGGGTGGTGCTGGACCACTCAAAAGTCTTGGACCTGCCCCACAGAAGCAGCACCACCACCACAACCACCAAGTCCACCATCAGTTGCAGCTGCAGGAGCTCCAGCAGTACCACCTCCAGAGCAGTAGGTCAAGCCCCACTGTGACCATGCTGCCAGCACTGCATCTGCCCCTCCTGTGCCTGGTCCCCCCCTCCCCCCCACAGCTCCCCAGTTTGGCAGTTTTTCAGCTGTGTCAGGGGGAGAGCAGCCTTGTCGTATACATATTTTGTGGGGTGGAGGTGCGCCATGGCCCCCGGGGACACATCTGAGCCCTGGGAGCCAATGCACCCATACATTGAACCACTACAAGGTGGAATGGCAGGCTGCCACAGAATGGGCCAGGCCTTCACCTGCTGGTCCTTCTGTGGCAGTGGCAGAGGGTGCTGCTGTTGTGCATCACCACAGCAGGAGGAGGGCCACAGCAGCAGCTGCTCCACCACTGCCACCAGCACCACCCTCACCACCACCACTAGCTCATGTACCACCACCACCGGACCCCACAATGCCTGTAACTCAGGCAGATATTGTGCTTTTGTGGGCCACAGTAGAAGAAAATAATGAGAGGGTGGGTGCTGTCCAGCAGCAGTTGGAGCAGATAGAGCAACTCCAGTTACAGATTGTGTCGATGCTCCATCTGCTGCTGGACCAGCAGTGGACCCCCATTAGCTTTTTTTTTGCAGCCCCCCCACCGCTGTACTGTTTTGTCTTTTGTTTAATAACAGAGAGAGGGAAGGCCACAGTAGTAGTTTAAATATATACATACACATACATACATACATACATACATACATGCTCCTTATTGCCCTGTTATTATAATCCGGTGCATCAGTAATGTTCACCTTCTGTTGTGAAGTGGTTGTGGAAAAGCAGAACTGAGCAGTGCAAGTATAATGTGCTAAACTGCATGTGTGCAGTCAGTGTTGTTTCCTGTGTGTATGTGACTCCAGACATTATCCAGCTTCTTGCAAACTAGAGTGACTGAGGTGCACAGTGGCCCAAGACCTCTGAAAAAATATCATATTACTTACTCCGCCGGTGCTGACGGTAAAAAAAAAAAATAAATGTCATAAACTCCTTCTTATCTTTATTCTTTACATACTGCAACAACTTTAGGGAGGCAGAATAGCACAGTGGTTTAAGGCTCTGAGCCTCAAATCTGGAGACCTGGGTTTGAATCCCACAGCCCCCACTTGCATATACTGTGTGACCCTGAGCAAGTCACCTAACTTCCCTGTGCTCCCAGGTCACACCTGTAAACAAGATTTCAGCTTAATGTGCCACTCCTGGTTAAACAATTGACAAAAAGTCACACCAAGTGGTGGGCGAAGTGGCTAAAACTTGCTTCAGAAAATGATTTGTGGAGTAACGTGGAATCCGCAGAGTAATCCGCAACGTGAAGCGGAGTACTTCACATCATAACGCGGAACATGAAGTCCATTAAAACTAATGACTTCACATTATTCTGCCTTCTCCAAACCACTTCACCAATTTTAAGGTGAAGTACATTGAAATCAATGTACTTCGCCTTGTAATTGAGCTCCAAGGTGTATTCTGCAGTGATTCATGGGATTGCAGGTCACATGGGCTCTAGATTGTTCAGCCTTAGTTCTGGGTAGTGTCTGTGTAGTGGTAGCTGGAGACAGTTTGCTCACAGAACTCTGTGACTCAAAACCTCTAAAAGCTGTTAAAAATGCCTTGTTGGGTCATTTTCTTTGCTCACAATTCAGTACATCAATTGTAGGAAACCCTTCTGTGCTCATATCATCCCGTGTCTATTGTGTGTGTGTGGATTTTGAATGTTAATTTATAACAGTCAGTCTGTGTACTGTGAAGTGTGCTTTGGGGGGCACATCTGTGGTGTAGGGTAGATTAACTGAGAGAAAAAGGCAGTCTTTCTGTTTTGGTTATATGTTTCTTGTATTACTGTATTAATGAACACACAGTAATATTTTCAGTAATTCTATAAATTTTTTTGCTGATTGTTGTGGTGCAATAGTGTATAATTTCAGTTTGTTTAGAACATTTGGTTATATTACTAAAGATTTTCAATTTGCTACACATTACTTGTAATGTGTGGTATGTGTGTGTGTGTGTGTGTGTGTGATGCATGCCATTAAATCAGACACCTTTTATTGTGCCACAGAGTAACTGCAGCAGTGTGAACCTGCTATCCACCACACCTACATGAAATTTTTGTACTGCTTTGTGGTATCTTTACTGGTAACAGACAGTTACTGCCATGCACTACCCCCCAACCAGCGAAAGGTATTCGTTTCCAGATTTGGATTTGTGACTTGTGAGCACTGGTTAGGTGTTGTTGTGCTTTTGCATTTGCATCTCTTGAGTGCGCAGTGTAAACCTAATCTTTCTGTGCATTTGCAGTACACCATTAATTCTGGAGACTTTGCATTTCTTGTTATGCCCTCATTTCAATTTGTCAGCATTGGGGAATTTTCTGGGCACAAGACAGTAGTATTTAGGGGATGCACATTCATTCTGGTGACTTTGTGACCACTGCACGCATGACTAAGTGCACCATTAATTCTGGGAGACTACATTTTTTGTTGTGCTCTCATTTCAGTTCGTCAGCACTGAGAAGATTTCTGGACACAAGACAGTAACATTTTGGGGATGTACATAAATTCTGGTGACTGCGCATGTGGTGGGCTGCCAATATTGTTGTCACTTCATCTTACTTCGAATTAAGGTAGAATGACAATGCAAAGTAATAATTACAAGGCAAAGTGAGCGTTTCATATTGGTCACTCCACATAGCAGAGTGACAACACAAAGTGTCCACCACACGGGCACTTTGCTGGTGAAATTTAAATTCACTGCATCTCTAGTCACACCATATTATGTTTGCATGATGCTGGGCAATGTCTGCACACACAGGAAAGAACTCTGATGGCACACATGCAGTTTAGCACAGCATACTTGCACTGCTCAGTCCTGCTTTTTGACAAACACTTCATGTTTCCCGACACAAAGTAAACATTACTGAGGCTCCAGAAATATATTTTTTGACATAGACATTAAAACAGCAGTGCAACAATCTGGTGACAATTTTGACCAATACTTGTTTATGTTATTTTACATTACCACTTTACTTACCTCCTGACTTGTATGATACCATTCTTTTTTCATATGTAAAATAATAAAATGAGTGCTCCATTTAATACATTGTGGATCAGGTCTTCATCAATATTTTCCACTGTTTTTGTCCATCAGTTGTTTATATATCATTTCTGTCGTGACTAAAATTAACAATTATGCAGCAGTCAGTGTTTTCTGACCTCACAGAAAAATATGTGTTCAAAAACAGCTGCAAATACTGATAAAAACCTGGTCTGAGCCATATTAAAAGGAGTGCTCCTGTAATTTTTTCAGATATGAGAAACAGTACTAAAGCAGACACACATTGTGAAAAGAAGGGTATCATACAAGTCAGGAGGTCAGTGGCTGGCAATCTAAAATAGCATAAAAAAGTATAGGTCAAATTTTTCACCAGATTGTTGCACTGCTGCTTTCATTTATAATTTAATTATGACGTTATGTGCTCACAACACACAAAATGCAACTGTCTTGTGTCCAGAAAATTACCAAGTGCTGACAAAGTGAAATGGGAGCAGTACACCATATGCAAAGTCCCCCAGAATGTATTGCACAGTCACTCATGTGTGCAGTGTTCACACAGAGTTCCCAGAATTTTTCTGCATCCCCAAAAAACAATTGTCTTGCATCCAGAAAATTCCCAAGTGCTGATGAAGTAAAATGGGAGTGGTACAACACATGCAAAGTCCCTCAGAATTTATTGAGCAGTCACTCATGCGCACAGTGGTCACACAGAGTCTCCAGAATTTTTCTGCATCCCCAAAATGCAACTGTCTCATGTCCAGAAAATTTCCAAGTGCTGACAAAGTGAAATGGGAGTGGTACACTACATGCAAAGTCCTCCCAAATTTATTGTGCAGTCACTCATGCTGTTTCTTTGAATTGGATACCTATAACTTCTAATGTCAAGCCTATGTTGTTGTGTTGTTGGTGAAGCTGCTTGAATTGGAGACCTGTTTCTTTTTGTAGCAAACCTATTTTTGTGCTTTAAGTGGTCTCACTCAGCTAACTAATTGGAGGTGGAGCTGAATCAGGTTTGTGGTCTCAGTTGCTTTTGGCATCTCAAAAGTAACCAAAAGAGGAAGGGATCAGTTCAGTTCCAATACAGTAGCTTCTTCTTGCTGATTTTACATGGTTTCTTATGGATTTTACTTTGTAGAAGGTTATTTCTTTTCTTTCTTACTATTTCTAAGGGGCTAGCAGGGTATTGTTTTGGGGCTGTTGGATTTGAAACCTATTTTGGTGGCTATAAGTGGGCTCATTTATTTGATGTTTCACTGTGCAGCAGGCTGTGTTTGTAGATGCCTATTTCTTCTAATTTAAAACCTATTTGGTGTAATTTTATTGAGGCTGTTTCTTTGAGTTGGAGACCTATATCTTCTGATTTCAAGCCTATTTTGATGTGTTGTTTGTGAGGCTGTTTGAATTGGAGACCTTTTTCTTTTGGTAGCAAACCTATTTTTTGTGCTTTGAGTGGAATTGTGATGCTTTTTGCTTACTTTACTTGCTGCAAAGTTTAGTGCATAGTGGGAGAAGGTTGCTAATGGTCTGGCCAGGTCTCACTCAGCTAATTAACTGGAAGCAGAGCTGAACCAGGTTTGTGGACATCAGTTGCTTTTGGCTTCTCTGAAGTAACCAGAAGGGGAAGAGATCAGCTCAGTTCCAGCACAGTAGCTTCTTCTTGCTGATTTTACATTGTTTCTAGTGGATTTTACTTGGTAGAAGGTTATTTATTTTATTTCTTACTACTTCTAAGGGGCTAGCAGGGTACTATTTTGGGACTGTTGGACTTTTGAAACCAAGATTGGTGGCTATAAGTGGGCTAATTTGTTTGATGTTTCACTGTGTAGCAGGCTGTGTTTGTAGAGGCCTATTTCTTTTAATTTAAAACCTATTTGGTATAATTTTATTGGGGCTGTTTCTTTGAATTGGAGACCTACATATTCTAATTTCAAGCCTATTTTGATATGTTGTTGGTGAGGCTGTTTGAATTGGAGACCTGTTACTTTTGGTAGCAAACCTATTTTTTGTGCTTTGAGTGGAATTGTGCTTTTTGCTGGCTTCAATAGCTGCAAAGTTTAGTGCATAGTGGGGGAAGGGTGCTAATGGTCTGACCAGGGGCCTCAGCTACCTAATTGTTTTTGGAAGGAATAGGCTGGTCTCACCCTTCCTGCCCCTCACTCAATCCACCACAGGTCTGTGATTTCCTTTATACCAGGGGTTCTAACATCACTTCTCCAAAAGGGAAAAGGACATGCACCTGTCATAGCAGAAGCAGACATCCAGGAAAGGAACAGCAGTGAATGAAGAGGTGACTGCTATCTCAGTGGAAGGGAAGTAAAAGCAAAATAAGGAGCTTTCATTGTTACTTCTTTGCATTGTTATTTGTATTGTGGAAAGCAGGAGTAGGACTTTGAAGAAGGTTGTGCAATAGTTACCTAAAGTCTCTTTTTGGGTGTGGACAGGAAGGATAGGAATGTAAATGCAGTTGCTCAATCTTTCTAGATGTGAACGACAAAGGGGTAAGGTAAATTAAGAAAAAGAGAAGAATGTTTTGCACTGATAGAGGGGGAGAGGGGAGACTTGGGAGAGTGTTTGGCATCCTGCATCTGGAAGGGTGGGGGTCGCTGGTGGGCAATGACAGCAATGGGTAGGGTGTTAGGCTGCAACAACTGCAGTGCACCAATCTTTTTAAAAATTGCCTGGAAGGTGAGGGGATGTTTAGTGTGCAACCACATAGAGAAACTTAGAAAGGAGATTGGGGTCTGCAGGAGGAACTAAGACAGGCAAGGCAGACTGGGGATGGGATTAGCCAATACTGAAGGGAGGGAGGAGGGGAGATGAGGGAGGGCAATTTGAGCCAACAATGGTGAGGAGAGGGTCAGAAGAAGAGAAGCAGAGACAAAGGGGCTCAGGCCAGGAAGAACGCTTGCCAGGGAAACCAGGTCAGGAGACAAAAGACAAACAGATGGAGGAGACAGGGACTTGTGAGGAGAGGAGAAGAAGTGGCAACAGTCATGGAGTAGAAAGGAGGGAACAGGTTACTATGAAGAGAGAGGAAGCGGGCATTTGTGAAGGGTCTTCAGAAAATAGTTTTTCACTGCTAGGGGAAGAAGGAGTAGGGAGATGATGCAATTGAAGGAGTAATTGATAAAGGCCTGGATCAAACCGGAGTGGGGGAAGTTCTGCTGGGAGAATTGCAACAGGGGTAAAAGGGGGAAATAATGTGCAGGAGGAAGAAGAGGAGCAGGGAATGAGAGATGGAGATGAATGGAGCAAGCAGGAGTAAGAGGGGTGGAATCATAGTGCTGGGGGACTCAATACTAAGAGGAATCAGGTGGGGTAGCAAGGGGGAGAGGCATAGTCATATTTGGATGGAGGACATGCCAGGAATGACAGCAAAAAGGGTGGGACAATCTGTTCTGAAATATGCTAGAAGGGGTAGGGACAAGCCTCATTTAATTATACATCTTGGGATGAATTACCTGGCTGACAAGACAGTAGATATAGTCCAGCGGAGGTTTGAGGAACTAGGACAATTATGTGAGGGGGCAGGAAGATCAGTAACTTTTTCAGAGATACTTCCAGTGCCCAAGGCAATCACAACAAGAAAGCTGAGAATAGAGGAATTTAATGGATGGCTAAGAACCTGGTGTCATGCTAAAGGGTATGCGCTGTGGGGAGGGTGGGGAAGGGACCTGGGAGGACAGTAGTCTCTATGCCAAGGACAGACTACACTTGAGTGAGGAGGGAAATAAAGTGTTGAAACAGAGGATGAAGGAGTACATAGAAGAAGTTGGGAATTTAAACTAGGAGAAGGTGGTTGCAAGTGGGCAAGAGACATGCAGAGACCACAGGTTGGGAAACCATATGAGTTTACCCCCCATAACAGTGACAAAGGACAAATAGCAAGTACTATTGGTGATGACAGTAAAGGAGGGCAGGATGGGAGGGGGAGGAAAGGGTGGAAGGTGGTTACCCTTAATGCTAGAAGCCTTGGGAGGAAAACTGCAGAGTTGCAGGTGCTCATGGCACAGGGAGAGGTGGACATTGCAGCCATCACTGAAACATGTGCCAAACAATACAATGACTGGGACATGTCTGTACCAGGGTACAGGTTATTTCATAGGGACAGGGTGATTGGGAAAGGAGAGGGTGTGGCATTATATGTGAAGGAAGAACTGAAGTGTTTAAGGGAGGAAGCCGAGGAGGGTAGTATGGAGTAACTTTGGATGAAAATCCAGGATTACAAGAATAGGAATCTCAGAATGGGAGTGGTGTACAGGCCACCCTCTCAGATGGAGGAGCTAGACAGGGAGCTAGCAGTACAGATCATTAGGACCTGCGAGAAGGGTTGTGTGGTTATTGTGGGGGACTTAAACATGCCAAGAGTGGACTGGAGTACCTCAGCAACCAAGAATAGAAGGGAGCAGGTACTGCTGGATGCCTTCCAGGACAACTTCCTGCAGCAAATGGTCAGTGAACCAACTAGGTTAGGGAATACCCTTGACCTTGTGCTGGCAAAAGGGGAGTTTGTGAGGAAAATTACGGTGGAAGAACCACTGTCAGGGAGTGACCACCACTAAGTATGGCTCACATTGGATATGGGCAAGGAAGGAGTGGAATCTGGCACAAGAGTGCTGGACTTCAGGAGGGCCAACTTTGAGAGGATGGGGATGTGGTAAAAGGGTACCTAGCCAGAATTCAAAGTAGTAAAGGCACTAACCAGAGGTGGGAGCTCATAAAGCTGGGGAGGCAACCAAAACCTGCTGCAAGGGCCAGAGCAAGAAGGCTAGGGCTAAGAAACTGAGCTGGTTGAGCAAGGGGGTCATGCAAAAGGTAAGGAGGAAAAGAACTGCCTTTAGGAGGTAAAAGAAAACAGGGAGAGGGGAGGACAGGGAGGTGTACCTTACAGAACTGAAGGAGGTGACATGGGCAGTAAGGGGAGCCAAGGCATATACGGAGCTCAGGCTGGCACAAGGCATTAAGAAGGGGGAGAAGGATTTCTTTAGGTTCATCAAGGAGAAAAGGAGCTGTAAGGACCACATAGTAAGGATTAGTAAGGAGGGGGATTGGGTGGAAGCAGGGTACGATAAGGCAGAAGCGCCAAATTATTATTTCTGCTCTGTATTTACTAAGGAGAACAGGGGGGTGATACTCAAGGGGGGAGGAATGGCAGAAACAGGGGAGAGGGAGTGACAGATGGGGAAATCATGGACGGCAGAGTACAGGAAGGTTTGAAGGCACTGAAGGTGGACAAGGCGCCAGGCCCAGATGGCATCCACCCCAGGGTACTGAAGGAGCTGCCAGAGGTTCTTGTGGGACCTTTGGCAGACCTAGTTAATGCCTCACTACACTCAGGATGTGTACCTCAGGATTGGAACATGGCTCATGTGGTGCCCCTCCACAAGAGTGACCCCAAGGATGAACCAGGAAACTACAGATCAATGAGCCTCACAACCATCATAGGTAAGCTGATGGAGACTATCCTGAAGGAGAGGATGGTGGCCCTTCTAGAGGCCAAAGGATTACAGGACAGCAGAGACCATGGCTTCATACATGGCAGATCTTGCCAAACCAACCTGGTGGAGTTCTATGACTGGGTAACTATTTAACTGGACAGGGGCCATGCAGTGGATGTCCTGTATCTGGATTTCAGTAAGGCATTTGACTCAGTGCCACATGGGAGGCTGAGAAGTAAATTAGAAGGCACAGGGGCTGGTGCAAAGCTGGTGAGATGGGTAGGGAAATGGCTTCAGGGAAGGCAACAGAGGGTGGTGGTGGGTGGGGAGCTCTCACACCCAAGGTTAGTGATCAGCAGTGTTCCACAGGGCTTGGTGTTGGAACCAGTGTTGTTTGGGACATTCATTGCAGACATATCATTGGACAACAAGAGCTAGATCAGTCTGTTTGCTGATGATACCAAGATGGAAGCAGTGCTGGATGACCTAGGGTGATGGCAGGGGTTGCATGATAATCTGGCAAAGCTTGAAACCTGGTCAGACACCTGGCAACTGGGGTTTAATGCCAAAAAGTGCAAGGTGCTGCATTTTGGGGTGAAGAACCTAAGAAGGAGTTACCAGCTGGGGGGGAGTGCAACTAGCCCAGTCAGAGGAGGAGAAGGATCTGTGGGTACTCATTACAGGGTCAATGAACAACTCAGCACAATGTAAGAAGGCAGCTGCAAAGGCCAACAAAATGCTGGGTTGCATTGCAAGGGGTATATCCTCGAGGAGGGAGGAGGTGATTCTGCCACTGTATAAGTCATTAGTTAGCCCGCACCTGGAGTACTGCATGCAGTACTGGCACCCATATCTAAGGAGGGACATAAAGTTACTGGAGGGGGTGCAGGGACTCATCATACGAGAGGAGGCTGAGGGAGTTGAACATCTACTTGCTGGAGGAGAGGAGGGACGGGGGGACATGATTGAAACCTGTAAGTACATGAAAAGAATAAACAAGACAGGTACAGAGGGGCTGTTCAAAGTAAGGAAGGGGAGGGACACCAGGGACCATGATATGAGACTGGAGGGAGGAAGATTCAGAGAGGGTGATAGCTGGGTGGAATGCGTTACCTACAGAAGTGGTATCCAGTAGAACAGTGGATTGCTTCAAAAGGGGATGGGACAGGACAAGGGGAAGGGTCAATTGAGGGGAAGGGTGGAAGGAAGGGGCAGCTGCAGAATAAGGGGTGCTAGCTGCACATTTGAGCAGAATTGATAGACCTCTAGGCCTTTATCTGCTGGCAAATTTCGTACATTTGTATGTTCGCAGTGTTCACACAGAGTCCACAGAATTTCTCTGCATCCCCAAAATGCAACTGTCTTGTGTCCAAAAAATTAATATACTGTGATGATGATGTCATGATGCACAGTGTCTTGCCAAACCATGTGAAGGAGAGATAACATGACATGAATGACCATTCAGTGTTCCGTCCCAAATTATGACAGTGAGAGAAATGTTGGTTGTCCAAAGTGTGCTGCAAATGAGATGCTATCATCTCAACCAGATGGAAGGGTGCCCTTTGTGTGTACACTAATAGTAGCCTTGAGTTCATATATATATATATATATATATATATATATATATATATATTATATATATATATATATATATATATATATATATATATATATATATATATATACAGTATATAGATAGATATATATATATGTGTGTATTTTCTAAGTGGGGTTGACATATATCTATCTATCTATATATGGGATATACAATGGTGAGCTGTCAGATAAATGATTTATCTACTGATGCTGTTGACCTGGGGAACTTCACGAGTGGCGTAAGCCACAGTGAGGTGTCCGAGGTCAAACAGTACAAGTGTAGATAAATCATTTATCTGACAGCTCACCATTGTATATTTCATTTATGCAATAGGGATGTTTCTTATCAGTGTGGGAACATTTGGTTTTGACTGTTTATGTTCTTTTTAAATAGTAATTTCTGGACTTTCTGGGACTTTTGGTTAACTTTCCTGGTGTATGTCCACCTAGCGGGGTGGTTGCTATTAAATGAAACACCACTCATTTTGTAGAGAACTTCTTGCTGAACAAATGTCATGGTGACAGTATCATGCTACATTTTTTGTTTTAAAGTTATTCACATTTGTTTGATGAAAAAGTGAAACAAAAATTTAATTTTATGCTGTTTTTTGCTAATTATAAAAAAAAAACTAAAAGGTGTTTATTAATGAAATGCCACTCATTTTGTAGATATTTTCATGCTGAACATTTTTTGTGCTCATAGTACCATGCTATCATTTTTAGTTTTAAAGTGATTCACATTTGTTTGTCAAAAAGTGAAAAGAAAACTGAATTGTATGCTGTTTTTTGCTAATTTTGAAAAAACTAAAAGGTATCTCTGAATGAAACACCACTCATTTTGTAGATATTTTTATGCTGAACATTTTTCGTGCTCACAGTACCATGTTATCATTTTCATTTTAAAGTTATTTATATTTGTTTGTCTGAAAAGTGAAAAGAAAATAGGATTTTTGCTGTTTTTGCTAATTATAAAAAAACTAAAAGGTATCTATAAATGAAACACCACTCATTTTGTAGATATTTTGTCCAGAACATTTTCGTTCTCACAGTACTATGCTATCATTTTCGTTTTAAAGTTATTCACATTTGTTTGTCAAAAAGTGAACAAAAAGCTTTGATTGACAGTTTGCATTTATCCACATATGTGGATAAATCTAGGGTGGTTAGATTTATTCCACATATGTGGAAATAAATGGATTTATTCAATGGCTTTTGGTCTCACACCTATTGCATAAATATATATATCTATATATATATACATGTACTCATTGTATTGTTTTGTATCACAGGTCACATACTGTTGGTGTGCACATTCCCGTGCCTGATGAGAAATTTTGATGTTGGAACTGGAAATAGAATACTCTCAAGCCAATGAAGGTAAGTTTTTCTTTTGGTGGGGAAGCATATTTGCAAGTAGGTCTCATTAATGGTTCATTATTTGGTTACTCCTTCACAGATTTTGTCTGTGTCCTTCTCCAGTCTGGTAATGATGGTCATGGTCATCATCAATTCAAATGACTTGTGCTTGTTACATGTCTGCCCCAGCCCGGGGGGGGGGCATGATGTTTAGGAAATTCTTTGGATAAGGCAACTATGACACCACAAAGCATCTGGACGTTTCTTAAAAAAAGAAATGAAGGACTTATTACAACTTGATTGCAGCAGTAAGACATTATTTTTAAGCCATGGCTGTTCCACCACAGGTATCTGGATTAACACAGATAGCAAGCTGTCCCACTGCAATCATCAGATCACAATTTAATTTAGTACCAGGCTGTAACAAATACATTGTGTCAGTGTCCCTGCGTCTCAACTCAAGTTATATTTTAAAACCACATCTTGTCATGTAACATGGCCTTGGTACAACTTTTTCAACACTGCCTTGGCTGCACAGCTGCAAATTTGGAATACAGTGCATGTTATGTTGCCAAAATATTTTTGTGATGTACATGTCACCCAGTTTATGAATCATCAGTTGGATTTTTTGCACTCTTACAAAAAAAAAGAACAGATGAAAAAAAATTGATATACTTACCAGTATGGATTGGAAATGGATATCCCATAGGTTCCCGTAAACTGTACTCCTGCTGTACCATTTATACAGACCTTCAGTGAAGGAGAGTCATTTGTTGTTAACCTGTAAAAAACAAAATAAGTTGACCGCATGTGTTTGACCATTGCAGGTCTGAAAAGCAACAGAAAACAAAACACACAACTAAAGGAAGTTGAATAGCATGAAAAACATTAGTGCACATACTCACTTTATAGTTTTAATAGTAAAAAGCCTTGTGCCTGTGGCTGATGGATGTGGTCTCCTGTTTGACTCCCTCTGCTTTGGCATGGTGAAGACATGTAATGGAAAACATTGTCACAATGGTGGTGGTGGATGGTGGTGGTCATAGCTGAGGAACATGATGATGACATTCCTTCTGACATCTTCCTGCATCTGGTGGTGGTGGCAGTGGCTAACAGTGGTCTTATGGTGGTGGTAGTCCTGGGGGACACACTTTCACATTCCCTGTGGTGGCAGTGGTGAACAGCAATCTTATGGTGGTGGTAGTCCAGAGGGACACATGGTCACATTCCCTATGGTGGCAGTGGTGAACAGTGGTCTTGTGGTGGTAGTCTAGGGTGACACACAGTCACATTCCCTATGGTGGCAGTGGTGAACAGTGGTCTTATGGTGGTGGTAGTCCAGGGTGACACACAGTCAAAGTCCCTATGGTGGCAGTGGTGAACAGTGGTCCTTTGGTGTTGGTAGTCCACGGGGACACACAGTCACATTCCCTATGGTGGCAGTGGTGAGCAGGTAACAGTGGTGTTATGCTAGTGGTAGTCCAGGAGCCAGGATATACTGTGCTCTGTGTTATAAATGTGATGTGACATTTGGAATTTGAGTCACTATGAGTGGGACATTGATTTAACTTTATGAAAAAGAAAACATGTATCATACATCTGCCACCTGTCCACCTGGGAACAGAAGAAGGAGGGTGTTCAGGAAAGAGGTTCAGTTTATCTTCTATTTTAACTGAAATATTTGAATAGTTTGTATTTGAAATTAGTTCTGTGTGTTAAAATGACTACTTTGAGTTAGAACTGTTACTTGGGCTATGATATTGTAACTATTGAGGCTTGTGTGCTGGTTGTGGGAACACTTGTTTGTCAGTGATAATTAGAGAGACATTTAAATGTGATGTTTGCCTGGTGGTGGTAGAGCCCTCCCACCCACCCTGTATTGTAGGCTTTCCTAAATACTGAAAAGCACACTGGGGGTTGGGATTGAAGGGCTATGCATTCCTCTTTGTGATGGATACTTGAAGTAACAGGAACTGGTGGCCTGTGACATCATATGGTACCTGATGTCTGCATTGAAAGGCTGTGCATTTCTGTTTGTGACTGAAACTTGAAGCAACAGGTACTGGTGGCCTGTGACATCATACGGTACCTGATGTCTGCATACACACACACTGTTAGTGGAACTGGACACACACTGGACTGTATGTGTTTGTGAGACTTGAGAATGTTATTGGTGGGGTTGAAATTGGATTAGTAAACAACTGCAGTCAGTATACAGAGACTGTATTCCAGGGGGAAGGGACTGGGAAAAGGGGGGGAGTGCCCATTATGAAGAGAGTGGGACAAACAGGGTGGCCTCATTCCACCATGACAGGTATCTTCGGAAGGGTTGTAGGCTGTACAGGCTGTGGAGTGGCAATAATTCTCAACTGGGCCTGGAGAGAGGGAGACTGCCCACTCTGTAGCCAGCTATCTCATATCAGGGGTGAAGTATATTAGTTAAGGAGCAAGCTGAGGGAGTTGGAGGTATGTCCAAGGATAAGGGGTCTGGATATGGGCAGCAGAAGGGTGGGGCTGAAAGAGGCTGGGGCAACACTCAGAAATTAGAGGAGGTTATGTTACAGCAAGCAGGCGGGGAGATATTAGGGACAGAGGACCCTTGGATAGGGATGTCGATACTAAGAAGAAACCTTATGGGGAGTGGAGGGGGAAGAGATAGAAGGAACTGTTGTGGGGAAGCCTAGAAGAGCAGATGGGGGAAGGGAGCTCCTAAGGAGGACAGGGCAAGAGGGGAGGAAGAGGGGCAGCTTAGAGGGGCAGTTGTGTAAAACTTAGGTCACTTGATGGAGGCTGGCATAGAGTGTTACAATAAATTTGAGCTACTAAGCAACCTACAGGGAGAGGAAGGGGTTGGTGGAAATGAGGAAACTGATACAGAGGCCGGAGGGAGGGAGTCAGATGCCCATAGGGCATCACAGGCCAGCAATGGAAATGACAGAAATAGTCTAAGAGGGAGAAGGGGAAACTTAAAAGTTAAGCAGATGGGGGAGCTGCAACATATTGCAGACACAAGGGAGGAGAGCACAACTGGAGAGAAACTGGAAGACAAGGAGGTGGGGGAGGGGCCCCTTTCAGAAGAGGGTCCTTACCAAGGATGGGCCTAGGTAAAGGGGCCCACTCAAGGCCTCTGGAGATAGAGTGCACTATTACAAGGGGGATGGGTGTGGGGAAACAATCAGGGCCAGGATAAATGGCTCAGATAAGAGAGGGTTAAAGGGGACACCTAGTCAAGGGGGGGTCTGAGTTAAGTGGGCAAAATAATAACAGAGGCAAAAAGGGGAGGGTGACAAGGAGGTCTCTCATAATAATGCAGGAAGACTCCCATGGAATTGAGATCATGGATAAAGGGAGGAGGGGGGGTTGAGAGTGCATAGTGGAGGTAACCAAAGGATGATGGTGGTGTTAAGGTTCTGTTATTGGGAGGCTCAATGACTAGGAGTATCCATTGGGAGGGACAGGAAGGGGGATGCTTTAGCCAAGTGAAGGTAGTGAGTATCTCTGGCCTGACAGTGCACAGAGCAAAGTTCATGGTGTACAAACTAGTTAGGGATTGTGGAGGGAAACCGGATTTCCTGGTGCATTTGGGGACTAACGATATAGAGGGAAATAGCATTTGGAAATCCAAGCAAGGTTCTGAGAATTTGCCAGAGTCTGTCAGGATAATGGATGCAACATTTCCTTTTTGGAAATATTGCCAGTACCAAAGGTCTCAGTGGAGAACAAAATGAAGATAACAGAGGTTACAGACTGGCTCAGAAAGTGGGGTGAAGAAAGTAGGTTGGGGTGTTAGGGAACTGGGAAAAGTTTGGGAGGATAAGGGACTGTATGTCAAGGACAGTCTTCATCTTATCCCATTAGGGAAGGTAGTCCTTAAATGGGGGTGGCAGACTACATTCAAGAAAGGTGGGGTTTAAACTTGTGGGGGGAGCTAAGGGAGGGGCTGACCAGAAGCCATCTCCTCTAGATGAGGGGCGTAGCCTTCAAACCCAAGGGGGGGAGGGTGGAAACAGACTGAGGGAGGAGTTTTCAGGAGGACCAGAGGAGGATGGAAGTATAAGGAACCTGGTTGGGGTTCGACAAAGGGATCAAGGATAAGAGTGGGGGTGGGGGGGTGGTGTTAGTAAATGCCAGGAGCTTGGGAAACAAGTTGGCAGAATTCCAGGCCATGCTGTTTGGGGGGCTGGATGTGGCGGCAGTCACAGAAACGTGGGCCTACAATAACCATTACTGGGACCTAAACATGAAGGGGTACACTAAGCTTAGGAAGCAGAGAAAGGAGAGCAGAGGGGGTGGAGTGGCTATGTTCATTAGAGATGACATAGAAATTGCTAGGGTAAAAGAGGCAGAGGGAAATGTGGCAGCCTTTGGAGGTACCTTATGAATCCTGGCAGGAGGTAAGGTCAAGCTGAGTGCAGTATATAGGCTCCCCGGGATGGGTGATGCTCTGGAGGAGGGTTTGCTGGACAACATCATTGCCCAGTGCGGACCAAAAGGGAAGGGGAGGGAGTGGTGTTGATGGGGGACCTTAATATGCCAGGTACAAACTGGGGAACCATGTCCTCTAAGGTGGCCAAGGAGCAGAGGCTGCTGGATGGCTTCCAGGATGTGTTCTTAACACAGCAAATGATGGAGCCCCACAAGGAGGGCATGTCCTAGATATGGTTCTGGCAGATGGGGATCTGATAAGTGACCTGGTTGTAGAGGATCCTCTGACTGGGAGTGACCACGATACTGTCTGGTTTCAAATAAGCATGGGGGGGAAGAAATCTAGGACACCGGCTGTGGACTTCGGGGGGGCAGACTTTGTGGGCATGGGAAATATTCTCAAGGATCACTTGATGGGGATTACAACAATGACAGATGTGGAAAAGAGATGGAAGGTCATAGAACGGGTATTTCATGAGGCAGTCAGGACCTGTGCTAAGTTGAAGCATAAGGGAGCAAGGTCACATAAACCGTGCTGGTGGTCCAGTGAGGTTCAGTTAGCGGTCAGATAAAAGAAGGCTGCCTACAAAAAATACAACCTAACTAGAGGGGATAGAGAAAAGGAAGTGTACCATCTTGCATCTAGAAAATTCACCCATATGGTATGGGAGCAAAGTCCAGTAAAGAGTAACAGATGGCACAGGGTATACTGGGAGGGGAAAAGGGGTTCTTTCAGTACACTGGGGAGCAGAGAAAAACTAAGGGCCAGCTTGGCAGATTGAGATCAGAAGGTGGGTGGGTGGAAGAGGTGAGGGACCAGGCAGAGGTATTAAATGAGTACTTCGCCTCTATGTTCACTAGGGAGGGGGATGGGATATTTACAAAGCAAGGCACGATGGGGATAGAAGCGGTAGTGTGTGGGATTGGGGGAGCAACAGAAATGGAGCATGAGGGAGGGAGAGGTACCCCAGGGGTGTCACATCAGGAAAAGGATAAAAAGACCAGTAAGGTGGGGGGGACAGATGATGCTATCCCCACTGAATGGGTGTGGCAAGCCCTTAAGGACCTAAAGAAAGATAAATCTCCTGGGCCGGAAGGCATTCATCCGTGAGTACTATGGGAACTGGTGGACCTACTGGCTGCACCCCTGGTGGAGCTCTTCAACAGGTCGCTTGAGACAGGAAGGGTACCTAGGGATCGGCGAGAGGCACATGTGGTGCCAATCAATAAAGGGGGATTGAGGGAAGTACCAGGTAACTATAGACCCATCAGTTTGAGCTTGGTGGTGGGAACAATAATGGAGAGCATACTAAAGGAACATTTGGGAGTGTACTTGGAGGAGGTGGAAGGTCTGAATAGTCGGCAACATGAGTTTGCACCAGGTAGATCATGTCTAACCAACCTTGTGGAGTTCTACAAATGGGTAACATCGGAACTGGACAGGAGAAAGCCTGTGGATGTACTATTCTTGGACTTCAGCAAGGTGTTTCATTCGTTCCCCCACAATGGTCTGGTGGTGAAACTGACGGGGTTGGGAGTGGGCCCTTTGATGGTCAGATGGATAGGAAACTGGCTAGCTCGATGCACTCAGAGAGTAGTGGTCAGTGGGGAGCTCCCGAACCCTAGAGAGGTTGGTAGTGGGATACCGCAGGGTTCGGTCTTGTGTCTGATCCTGTTTAATGCATACATATCTGACATCAGGGAGGGTATATAGTGTGAAATGAGTCTCTTTGCTGATGACTCCAAGATGGGAGCAGTAGTTGAGGGGGAAGAGGGGAGGTTGGCCCTGCAAGGGGATCTGGACACCCTGGAAAGATGGGCTCACACCTGGAAATTAAATTTCAATACCACCAACTGCAAGGTATTACATCTTGGGCAGGGAAACCCTAAACACAGGTACACCCTGGGAGGAGAGGCACTGGAGGCCTCAACAGGGGAAAAAGACCTAGAGGTCATGGTAGATGCATGTATGAATAACTCTGAGCAGTGCAGAAAAGTGGCCAACAAAGCAAACAGGATGTTGGGATGCATCGTAAGGGGGATCACCTCTAGGAGCAGGGAAGTGTTTCTGCCACTGTACAATGGACTGGTTAGACCACACCTTGAATACTGTGTTCAGTACTGGAGACCATACTTGAAGAGGGACATACAGCTCCTGGAGAGGGTGCAGAGGAGGGCTACTAGGATGATACGAGGACTAGGGGATTTGATGTATGAGGACAGACTTGAAGTGCATGGCCTGTTCTCATTGGAGGAGAGGAGAGGAGAGATGGGGGGCATGATTGAAGTCTTCAAGTACCTCAAGGGAATAAATAGGGTAAACACAGAGGGGATCTTTAGACTAAAGCAGGGAGGTATCACCAGAAAGCATGGTTTGAAGTTGGAAGGTGGAAGGATGAGGGGGGAAAAGAGCAGGAGGTTTTTCACTGAAAGGATGGTGGATCCTTGGAATGCGCTGCCTGGTGAGCTGGTTCAGATATCCACGGTGGAGGGCTTCTAGAGAGGGTGGGACAAATACAGAAAGTGGATGTATCAGATGATGGCCTGGCCCAGGGGGGTGGGGATGGATGATAGGGGTTTCTGGAACACAAGTACCCAACTAGGGATCTGAGGTTCGAGCAGACTCAGTAGACCATAAGGCCTAATCTGCTGGCAAATAGCATGTTGGTATATTAGTACAAGAAATGTGACAGCCTTTTAACCACTTAAATTAAAACTTGCCAACATTAACCTCATTATCATTCATCATCGTCCTCATAAAGAAATCTGCCCTTACAGTCTTCTATGTCTGAATTCTGACCTCTGGGAAATTCTTTCTCTATTATGTTATCATCTACGTCAGTGTTAGGACGTTTCATGCTGACAGTGCCATCAAGATGGTCCCTTTCTACAACATCAGCAAAACCATGACTATGCCGGTATATGAATACTGAGGTTGCAGTATGAGCTGGTATGTGCCTCTCATTCATTTTTATGAAAGTCAGCAAGCTGACATTTGAAGGAGAATGGTTGTATGATGATCCCAAGCTACTGCACCTGCTGAGCCAAATACCCTCTCAACAGTCACACTGGAGAGTGGGCATGTCGGGTACGTCAGTGCCACAGCGGTCAGCTCTGGCTCTTCACTAACCTTTCCACTCCAGTATAAAAGGTGATTATCAGTGATTGACAGATGCCTGTTTTCAGACAAATATGACTCAACCATTCGCTGTGCTGCACCAAGTCCAGTGGTTGATGCATCATCCACTTCTCAGGAATCATTTATGTCACAAATCCCGACTTGGGACAAAGCATCCCAAAGTGGGTTATCGCCAACTGCTTTTGATAACAGACCACCTGGAACTGCAGTCTCCTTCCCCTTACAGGATATGCTTGATACATTCCTCCAGGTTCTCCTTCAGCCTGATTATGCTGCTGTTTGCTGACCATGACACGTGACTTCTGTGCCCCATGAACCAAGCGCACCAGTTTCCCACTGACACTTTTTACCTGTTCAGGCCCACCATCCAGTACTGAAGCAATTCTACGTTTATATCATAAGTCCAGCATTGTTGCTATTTTAAAGTTGTCACTACTCTGAATGCTCAAGATGTGATGATACTGGTTGAATACTGTCAGTATGTGTTTTAGCAACACACTGTTTGCACTATCTCCGGCAACATCGAGGCTATGCTGTACATTCACTAATGTCTGCCTCAGCACCCACAGCAATGGAATTAATTGGCTAATGGAGGCAGACTCACCACTCACTGCCTGTGTGGCATGTTCATAAGGCCTCAAGATTGTTATTACAGAGTCCATGAGATGCTACTGTTCAGTCGTCATAGACATGAAGGCCCCGGAACTGTGTGCAAGACAAGATATTCTGAGATGGCTTTGTACTGTTCATACAACCTCTCTGCCAAGTATAAAATGGAGTTCCACCAGGTGACAACTTTCAGCTTCAAACGGTTCTGTGGGAGGCTGTTTTGGATCTGCAACTGCCAAAGTTGTTCACGGCCTTTGCAGAGCGTGAAAAGTGAGAACAGATACAGCATGCAACTCTTGGCATTTCCGTTATATCGGGGTGCTCCAGAAGCTCCTGCACCACAAGATTTAAACAGTGGACCATGCATGGAACCCGAAAAAAGCCACCATTCGTGATGCATTTCACCACATTTGACCCACTGTCACTTGCTATGAAGCCAGCTCTCAGGGACAGGGGGTTCAGCCACTTGTCAGTTTCAGTCACTACCAAGTCCAGCATGTTTTTACCAGTGTGGGAACAGGTCACATTGCGCATAGCAATCATTGCATGCTGTTGAATTCCTGGAAGATTGCTACCATGACACTCCACCTTACTACACTGATTATTCACACTATCAACAGCACAAACAACATCCTGTACCTGCGCCCAATGTGCAGTTATACACAAATATGAACTCACCACTGTTTTGCCACTTGTCCACATATCCATACTTAAATGGATGAATGGAGAGTCAGACACAATACGGTACAACTCGGGGACAGCACGGGTGGAAAAGTATGTCCTGGATGGGACTTTCCATTTTGTACAGGCATATGCAGCAAACTGCGGGAACCCAGAATTATCCACAAAGGAGAAGGGTAAAAGATCAAATGCCAACATTTCAGCTACAGGCAAAATTAAGTTCAAGTGACACTGTATGATTGGGTGGGTACTTCAGCTTATGCGCAAAAACACTCTGTAACGTGGGCTGAAAAACGTTTTACATGGGGTGTGATGACAAATGGTTCTGCTCTGAGCATCACAGGGGCTGGAGTATGGACGTGTTATGAAGACGGTTGCACAGGTGATGACAAGCCAAGAAATGCAGTTACAGTATTTTCCCAGATTTACCAACAGGGGTTGATGTACCACTTGCACTAAACATACTGCATTGACCACCACCAAAACTGCTGCTCTCACCACCACTGGACAACATTTCGAAATCATTATGCTCCTCCACTTCATCATGCCTGTAGTAATCCTCTGCTGTTATTTCATCACTACTGCACACATTTAATTTTCTACTTGATTTTTTACAGTAATGGAAGGGTATAACATGCTTGTTATGGTTGATGACGAGGTAAACACCCCACTGTGGTATAGGTATTAGCTGCCATCTTTTGCTGGGTCCACAGTGCCATGCGCCTGTTCTTAAGATGTGTATGCTGATCCCCCTGTGCCCAGATGGCTCCCCTTTTTACCTCCCCTCACATGTGCCTGGCAAACCTGGCAGATTGCAATGGACTCATCATTTGCATCTTGCACAAAAAAATCCCAAACAACGGATTGTGATGCTCTAGTTTTAACATGTCTCTGATGCTGCTTATTGGACTCTATTTTTTTAAGCCATATAGTGGGGGAGGTGCTACATGATTTTTCAGGCAGGACGCACTTGGACTGCAACTGACCGCCACAACTACCTATCATTATTACTGGGTCATCATCATCATCATCAACTAAAACTGGTAAATCAAAACTTTTTATGGGGGGGGGGGTTAATGTAAACAGACCCAGACACAGCCACTTTGAATTTATTTTTCTCCAGTTCCCAACAAGGGTCACTGACATCATCATCATATTCATCAACATCATTCATATCTTCTGCTTGGATGCTGGCATGTGAACTGCATGTTGTAACCACAGCAACATCATCATCATCAGATTCATCATCATCAACACCATCATCACCTGATAGTTTTTCACCACACTGTGAATCACTGTATGGCAAATGCGTGACCTGAACTGAGGTGGAAGAAATGTGATATTGTATGCTATCATTGACATGATGATCAGAATCCTCATGTTCAGTTACTGGGATGTTACTGGGGAGTATGATGTCATCTACACTGTCATTTACTGTCACTGCTTCACACTCCACTATATTTTTGGACATGGTAAACTGGTCAGAAGTGGAACTTGAAACAGCAGTTCTCATACCACCACCAACAACTGCACTAACACCACCAGCTGGGACAACATCATCTCCTCCAACTATGAGTCAAGCTACTGATTGTGCTGTAAAAACACTGCACACATCAGCAATGCAATTCTACGACTGCATGCTACCACGCCCACAGACAATCCTACCACTGACAGCAGTGCCATGGCAAGAAGCAGCTTTGCTTGCACGTCTCTTTGAGGGCATTTTGGGGGATCAACAAGAATATTCTAAACAAATTTAGATTTTGGAACGTTCACTCTGGGTGGGGCATGGGGGGAAGACACTGGATGTGAAGCCAAAAAAACAACTGTGGCTTCAACAAGAGATACAGACATAAAATTCACAACAACTTCAACAACACCTTAAATAATCAGTGGTGCTGTCAAGTCACAAACAATCCAATCTGGAAAAAAATAACTTTTGCAGGTGGGGGGAGCACTAACTGCAGATTACGGCAGTGCAAAACCAAGAAAAGACACCACAATGGCAGTACAAAATCACGCAGGTGCAGTGGATAGCAGTTTCATACTGCTGCACCTGTAATTACACTGTGGCACAATAAAAGGTGTATTATTTGATGTCATGCACTGCACACACACTCACACACACACACACACACAATTTGTCTACAAGTAATGTGTAGCAAATTGAAAACTTCAGTAATATACCACGTATTTTAAACAACCTGAAATTATGCACTGCTGCACCAGGTCCACAACACACACAATCAGCAAACAAATGTCAACAATTACTGAAAATATTACTGTGTGTACATTAACACAGTCAGTTATACAAGAAAAATATAACCAAAAAACAAAGAACTCCCTATTTCTCCAACTTAAGTCTATATGCACCACAGATACGCCCCTCCCCCAAAGCACACAGACTGAATGTTGTACATTAACATTCAAAATCCACACACAAACAATAAACGTTTGATGATATGAGCACAGAAGGGTTTCCTACAATCGATGAACTAGAGTTTCAGCAAAAAAAAATGACTCAAAAAACAGTCTCCTACAGTGTCCTACACACATTACCCTGAACTGAGGCTGTGCAGAACAATCTAAAGCCCATGTGACCTGAAATCCCATGAATCACTGCAAAATTCACCTTTGGAGCTTAAAACAAGGTAAAGTGAAGTAAAGTACATTGTTTTCAATGTACTTCACCTTAAAATTTGTGGAGTAGTGGTTTGGGGAAGGCAAAGTAATGCAAAGTCATTGTTTTCAATAGACTTCGCATTACCCACTATTACGTGAAATACACTACCTCGCAATGCAAAGCACTGCGTGAATTCGCCTTCACTCCATGAATCACTCCGTGGAGTGAATTGAGGCCACTTCACCCACCACTAAAATAGCCAAGTCAAATTCATCAACTCAGCCTTGCATCTCAGTTGGCATCTATCTGCTATAGTACTGAATCCTATGGCAAAGTGCATTTCTCAATCTCACTACCAATCCAGCCTACAGACTCCTTCTCTCCTCCACCTCAAGCATTTCTCATGTACTTCAGCATCAGGCTTACCCATAAACTTATCCAGCTATGCCATCTCAGTGCATCTCCTAAATAATCACACCACAGGAATACCCAAACGTACGTCAGGCAGAGTACCAGCAAAGGATTAACCGTAAAGTCAAGAATATCATGACCAAAGAAGCCATCACTTCCTTAAACCACATTTCCCAGCATTCCTCATATACCCTATGTTACCATCTGGATGGCTCCGCAATTGTCTTCTGGGTTTTACTAATCACTTACGGTGTTACTCCTATTAGGCACTTAAACTCCTCTACTTATTTACTCTGGGATGCTTACCTAGTGACTTTCGCTCACTAATCGATTTGGATCCAGCCAGTAACATTGCTGCCAAAATATTGCAGAAATAACACCACAGATGTAATACTGCAAACAGAAATACTGTAAGGTACAAAATAAAGCAATGGCACAATGTCGCCAGGTAAGAACACCACAAACCAAAATGCCATGCAAAGCAACAGTGCAACAGAGTATTGCTGCATGTGGAGGGGGCTGAGGGGGAGTATCCACCACCAGGAACCGATACTGGGACCCTGAGCACAGGAGCACACAGGATGTACTACTATGCCCCACCCAGGGCAGCAGAAAGGAGCAGACACTGACACTCTGCAAGGAATCTGCATGGCAGTCAACAGGGGGAACATGGTGGAGGATGTCACCCTCTGAAACAGATGATGCTGAATGCACTGGTTGCACTGGGCATGAGCCAAAAGGAGGAGGCTACAGCTGCACCTGGAGCCCACAGGATAGATCTGAGAGGTACTGGTGATGTGGGGGGGCAGACAAATGACACAGCAATGGCATTAGGTCCCTAGTACTATTCCCTACTCATGCACCCCTGTGCTGTTCTCATGCATGGGTACCTGCTGCTGTGCTTTGCTGTTGAATGTCTCCATGCAGCAGGTGGTGTTTGCTACCTGTTTGTTCTCTGCCCTGCACCATTATGTCCCACAACGTTATGTGGTACCGACACTGAGGGTGGCGATGTTATTGCCACTTTATTTATGTCCACAGTAATTTGTCCCGCAATGTTACCAGCCAGATCCATCAATTCTTTACCTTCAGACTACTACAAACATTGAACCTTATACGAATTGGACCAGTCACTCATAACTTTACTAATCATCATGCCTATCACAACATACCATCTGGTCTCATATCAATCTCATCTTGCTCTCCCGCCTCATAACCTCCATACAATCCCTCGAACATCCAATCTTTGTCACTTCGAAATCATAGTCTACATTAGCCTTTCTTTATCTGGATCTGCTTTACTCATAGGATCTTACCGTCCCTGCCGAAGGATGTACCCTTCATATTCTGGATCATCATTCAAGCTGCAACATCGTCAAATCGAGAACGAACCATCATCACCATGGCACTCAAAGACTTTTCTACAGATTATACTCTATGAACATTTCCTTAGTGACTCCTTGTTCAATACAGAATTCTTAGCCTCCAGACCATACCCTTACATTTGAGTCTCACAAGTTGGATTATTTACTAATGACTTCTACCATTGCAGTTCCATTTCCAGTTTAGTATCTATCGATCCCCTCATAATTCCCCTGCCTATAAAAATTCAGTTGGACAAGCATCATTCATCATCTCAGATACTTGGACTTTCTTCATCCTTCTTCACTTGGATTTACTTTATACTCAGGATTTCATTGCTCATTCAGAATGGACCTCCTCTTCAACCTCAGGATCATCATGCGGTCAGCATCATCCATGGATCAAAGATGGATCATCATCTCTCAAAGCAACTCACCAACCTCGAATTATGTATGGTTAGTAGAACCTAGATCCTACTCCATTTAGTATGCCCAGAAGGACAGTCAGACCTCTGGTCATGGGTTCTCAGAGGTTTCCTCCACCTTGGGGGGTTTCCTCTCCTGAGTGCCAGGGGGTCATACTCTCTGTGAGTTGGAGGAGGTTTATTTTTGGGCTTTCTATTCCCTACAAATTATTACCTAGCTACCTACTACTACTACTACTCAAGGGTGGGAATAGAGCAAAACCACAAAAAGTACCTCAAAGTTACACAAGCATATATACCTCATCTCTCCTCATTGCTATTCCACAAACATTGAACTTCTTAACATTCCTGAACAACTTAGCTTTGTTTCACATTACTTAAACCCTTGATTACCCAAGAGCCCCATTTACTTATATTATAAAACATGAAAGGAAATTGTCATTTATATAACTTAAATAATTTCCTCTGGGGCCTATCAGTTCTTTTGGTGCTTTAAGTTAATTTTGTCAAGATTAATGTTACCGTTTGTGGGAGTCGGCTGGCGCATTAGTTGCGTGGTTTGTGTAGTTGTACTGTCATTGAATTGTGGTAATGGTTAGAACTTTTTTTATATAATTGCCCAGCAGGACACTAGCATGCATGTCCAATACATGCCTGGGAGTCCCTGAAAGGAACATCTTCATCTCACTCAGCTGCTCACCTTGTTGCTTCAGTTCCACTCTGTTTCTCCATTGCTCCTGCTGCCAGTCCTACTTTCTAGAGGTGATGTTTTACATACCAGAAAAAATTTCTGACAGCTGGGACCAGGTCTTATATTTTCACAGTGGGCAGTTCAGAAAACTGTCAAACAGGAGAGCCACCACAGCTGCTGGCAATATTGATGGAGTCCCTTTGTGGCTAGGAGCCATCACTGCTGGTGTAATATCAAGAAAGCCCTCTAACCACAGGAGACAACACTGTGTACTGCAACAATGATAAAGCTTCTCTGATGCACAGCACTGCCACTGCAAGCTGTAATGTAGGTGTGTAGGGGGGGTGTGTGTGCCCCTCCACATTTAAGGGACTGTCTACCTTTGTGTAGTCTGTTTCTGTGTATTACTGTATGTCTCTTTGCCTGTATGTGTTTTTAACTGTATACAGTATGTGTGTGGGTAGGTTTGTCTGACTACATGTCTCAGTGTGCGCCCCCCAGAAGAAACACAATCTATATTGCCAGCCCTTATTGGCAGTAACCTACTTTTTTCTTGTAGCAGTTTACTTTTAATTTAGTTTAGGAACTATTTGTCTTGTAGAAGTCAGAAAACTATTGCTAATGGGGTTTTCTCTGATCATGCATTTATACAGTGTGGAGTCCAGCAGGGCTCCATACATGGACTGTATTTATTTTCTGTTTTTGTGAATTCTCTGCCTACTGTTTTTTCTAATACAGAATTAATTCTTTAAGCAGATGATGCGATATTGTTCTGTTCAGGGGCCAATTTGACACCTCTTAAAGTGTCCTTGCAAACAGATTTTACCTTATTGCATCATTGGTTTGACCTACATAAAATGGTAATGAATTCTGTTAAAACTAAGACCATGGTCTTTTCCATTCATAAGAAACCCCCTGTTTCTGAGTTTAACATCTATGACAATGATGGCTTATTGATTATGTTAGAGAATTTAAATATTTGGGGATAATGATAGATTCATATTTTTCATTTGAAGCCTATATAGTGCACTTAATTAATAGACTACATAAAAGATTGGGTCTTCTTTTTCAGATAAGAAAATATCTCACTGTAGAGACTAGAACTATGCTTACCCATAGTCTGTTTTTTTCAATTATCGACTACGGGTCTTTGGTTTACTCTTATACTTCAAGTATGCTGTTAAATAAACTTCAGGCAACTTACCATTCTGCCATACGTTTTGCAACTGGACAGTTGAGATTGACTCATCATTGTACATTATACAATTCTTTTAAATGTCCTTCACTTATTGAGAGATTTAATTACAGGTCCCTCATTTTTCTGCATAAAATTAAGTTGAAACTTCTTTCTAATAGTATATTGAGTTTGTTTCCAGTTTTTTCTGTGATCTCAAAAACTCATCTTCAAAGTAAATATTCTTGTCAGATTCCACTTTTTCTGCTTTTGCTCAGAAGTCTTTGACGTATGTTACTTCAAAGCTTTGTAATAATTTACCATGTAATGTTAGTTGTCAAAAAATCTTTACATTCAAGACAGTACTTAGGAGAAATTTGTTAGTAAGCTCTGTTTGTAGGTGTAAGTTTTAATCATATGTAATTGTTTTGATATTGTCCTGGCTATGTCACTGATATTTAAATGTGTTTGTATTTTGAAATGTTTATTTTGTTTAATGTATTGAAACTGGACATCTGAAAATGGGCATTGCCCACAGACCTTTTCAGTATAAAATAAAAAATGAATGAATTAAATTAATTTCTCACCATTTTCATTCAATTTCTATTATATTTTCTGTTACAGTTTCAGTCTCTCTTCTGCTTGTACTTTACTTCTTTCTTGCACTCTAATTATATTGCTCCTGAACCTGTGGACTGAATCTTGGCAATCATCCAAGTATGACTTGGCTGCTGTCCAATTATTGGTATTGACAGTACTCTAACCAGGGCAGCTTGCCAATATTTCCCACATACATGAGTTCAATCCCAGTTTAAATAATTTCACATTGCTGATCTTGGATTTAAATGCCATGCAAATACAGGCAAAAGCTGACTACCAGGAGTCTGATTTTGTATTACATTTTGCAAGGGAAATTAGGCTAAATTGAATCATGGGATGTGATTGAAGGGGAGTTTGATATGGTTATGTTTGAGCTCCTTTCTCTGTTGAATTTTGAGTTTTCAATAGGCACTATTTTAGTATTTCAACACATACAGTGCAGTTCAACAGAAGCCATTGAGAATATTTTTCTGCTCTAGGCAGCTGAGGTATATCTGTGCATTTTCTGTGTTAACCCCTATTTTTTCCAGTGGATGACAGACCATACTGTATGCTTTTTTAAGTCTATTGTTCAGGCAAGAGATTTTACTGATGCTTTAAGTTCTCATTATTGGTATTGGATCTGTGTTTTATGGATATACAGAGGCACCTAAAAGTAATTGGAGCTTGGTCTGCATCATTTGTGCAAACTGAATCAGGTGACACTGAGTCTTGTGATGGTGTGTGCATAGAGGTTGGTCTAATTTTTAACTTTTAGGGAAAAATGAAGTCTGGAACTTATTTTCACTGATGTGATTATTTGGGATCTGAAGCTGTGTGAAATGGGATGAGTAGTAAATTTGCTCTGTTGACTCTCAGTAAGTAATTTGGCTGTGTGTCTGAGTTGCAAAGACAAAGTGATATCATTCTGGGTA
Source organism: Neoceratodus forsteri (assembly GCA_016271365.2). Classification (NCBI taxonomy): domain Eukaryota; kingdom Metazoa; phylum Chordata; order Ceratodontiformes; family Ceratodontidae; genus Neoceratodus; species Neoceratodus forsteri. The sequence continues at coordinate 595,637,836 of JADMNL010000023.1, read as the reverse complement.
GATCTACGAGTGAGTAAGTTGGTTTGGGTCTGTTTTCCCAATGGAATCCAGTGTTTTGTGCTGCTGTTCTTGATGGCAGGCATTTTTATAAATGTCCTCAGTTTGTATTATTAAACCTTGCTAATACCTAAACTAAGGATAATTTATCTGTTGATATTTACATACTGGTGCAGTGGATATTATTGTCATCTGACCCACTCCCCCATACCTGGTCCCCATTGAGATGTTAAATGAACTATGCATGTAGCTTAAGTGTCCCTGTTAGTCTTCCTGTGGGTCCCCAACCCTTACTGGATCCCCATTATAATGTTATGTGCAATACATGAAGTTTAAGTGTCCCTGGTAGTAGAGCCCCCCCCCACTCTCACTTTGTCCATATCGTAATGTTATGAACTAAACATGTTCTTTAAGAGTCCCAGGTTGTCAAGAGGACCCCATCCTTCACATGATCCCTATCACAATGTTATCAACAATGGATATGGTTTAACCCTTAGACTGCTGACAGAATTAGAATGTATTGGAGTTCTGGACAGGGGGAGAGGAGGTAACAGATAGAAGAATTGAGGCAAGTACAGTCCTAGAGGGACTGAGGACACTGAATGTAGACAAGGCACCAGGGCCAGATGGTATCCACCCCAGGGTGCTGAAGAAGATGGCAGAGGTGTTGCCAGAGCCACTGGTGGATCTGTACAGCACCTCACTGGAGTTGGGAAGTGTGCCACTGGACTGGAGGATAGCACATGTAGCACCATTACACAAAAGTGGGCCAAAGGATGAATGGGGTAATTATCGTCCAGTAAGTCTCACCTCCATAGTGTGCAAACTCATGGAAATGATACTAAAGGAAAGACTGGTGTTGTATCTGGAGGACAATGGACTCCAGGATGTGAGGCAGCATGGGTTTGTCTCAGAGAAGTCTTGTCAAACCAACCTCATACAGTACTGTAACTGAGTGACAGGTGAGCTGGATAAGGGTCATGCAGTGGATGTTCTTTACTTGGACTTCAGCAAGACCTTTGATTCGGTGCCTCATGGGTGACTTGGGGAGAAGCTAACTGGTGTAGGGGTGGGGCAAAAATGATGAACTGGATTACAAGCTGGCAGAGTGGCAGGCTGCAATGGGTGGTGGTGAGAGGGAAGCTCTCAACTCCAAGGCCGGTGATGAGTGGTGTGCCACAGGGCTATGTGTTGGGGTCAGTATTGTTTGGGCTCCTCATATTAGACATTGCACATGGTGTGGTGAGATAGGTAAGTCTGTTCGCTGATGACACCAAAATCGGAGCAGTGGTGGATGAAGAGGAGGGATGGAAGCAGCTGTAGAGGGACATACACAAGCTAGAGGAGTGGTCAGAGAGGTGGCAGCTGGGGTTCAATGCAAAGAAGTGTAAGGTTATGCACTTTTAGGGTGAAGAACTCAAGGAGAGGATACTGGCTGGGGGTGGTTAAACTGGGGATCACTGAGGAGGAGAAGGACCTAGGGGTAATGATATCAGGGACCATGAACAACACTGCCCAGTACAGGAGAGTGGCTGCAAAAGTGAACAAAATGCTGGGGTGCATAGTGAGGGGGTTTTCATCCAGGTGAAGAGAGGTGATCTTGCCCTTTTATAGGTCTCTAGTAAGGCTGCACTTAAAGTATTGTGTGCAGTTTTGGAGGCCATACCTAAAGCATGATATCAGGCTACTGGAGAGGGTGCAGAGGAGGGCAACAAAGATGATATGTGGAATGGAGGGGAGAGACTATGACAGCAGGCTGGGAGACATGAATATGTACACTCTGGAGGACAGAAGGGAGAGGGGGAACATGATAGAGACGTTCAAGTATCTTAGAGGAATCAATAGGGATGGGGTAGATTGGGTCTTTAAGTTAAGGAGGGGGAGGGTCACCAGGGGACACAGGCTAAGAATAGAGGGGGGAAGATCTAGGAAGGAAATGAGGAGGCACTATTTCACAGAGAGGGTGGTAGCAAAATGGAACGCCCTATCAGAATGGGTGGTATCATGTAAATCTGTGAACACCTTCAAAAGAGTATGGGACAGGGAACAGGGGAGAGTGAGAGTGGGGGAGGTGGGGGATGGTAGTGGGATGACAAAGGGGAGGGGTTGGGGCAGCTGCAAACTAGGGGTGTTGGCTACACACTTAAGCAGACTTAGATAGACTGGGTGGTCTGTTTCTGCTGGCACATTCGTATGTTTGCATGTTTGTATATATCAATCCATGGCCCTGTAACTGTTAAGTGTCCCTGGTAGTCTGGTGGGCACTCTCACGGTCATTGTATGCACTGCTCTCCCTCCTGCCCATGTTTTCTGGTGAAGGAGTGCTGACCAAACCCACCTCTCACTTCCATGTTCAGTCAGACACCTTCTACCACACACAAGTACTGTACCACTGTATAATTCTATATAGCATTACAGTATTTGTGAACTGTGTAACAAACCTGAAAAAAAGTTTTACAAAAGTGAAGTACTGTGCACATGCACACACATAGTATATTCCATGTAAAAATGTATTTCATCCACAACTTTTTTATTTTTAATGTTTTTGTTGCTAAACTTGGGTGAAGCCTAAATAAAATCACCCCCTTACAACTATATGAGTGGTTACTTGGAACTCCCAGAAATGTGCTTTTTTGGGGGGGCAGCTGAATTCTGCTGTTTGTTAAACTATATGTATAGTTTTGTCATTAGTAAAATGTATAAACTAAGAACAAAGAGAACCAATGAAATGCAGAACCAGAATTTGCTGGTAGATAAGGACCACTTAACCCGCCTAATACACCCATTTTTCCCTGCCTATGCTGTCAATGCAGATTCAATGCAAACCCTAACTGAACTCTGGCTACCCCCCCCCCAGCTTTCCTACTTTGATTCATTTTTGCCTATCCCATGCATGCTTGAAGCCCACCACAGTTTTTGTGCCTACCACTTCTGCTGGAAGATTGTTCCAAGTATCCACCACTCTTTTAGTGAAAAAGCATTTTCTCACATCCCTCCTCAGATCCCCCCTCCCAGTGCTCTTGTATGCCACTTTGTTCTCATGCACCTTCTCTTCTGAAAAATAATCCTGTCCTGTACCTTATTCTCTCCAAAGAGATGTTTGTAGGTCTCTATCATTTCCCCATCTCTCTCCTGTCTTCCAGAGTATGTATATTGAGATCCCTCATTCTCTCCTCATAGGGCTTCTGATGTAGCCCTGCACCATTTCAATGGCCCTCCTCTAGACAGCCTCTGCCCTGTCTATGTCCTTCCTGAGATATGGTTTCCAGAAGTGGACAAAGTACTCCATCTCACCAATGATTTACACAGTGGTAAAACCATCTCTCTCCTTCTACAGGTGATACCCCCCATGCATCCCAGCATCCTGTGGGTCCTCTCTATTGACTTCTTGTATTGCCTTATCACCTAGAGGTCACCAGATATGATTATGACAAGACACCATTCTTATTTATTGACCATCAATACCTCTTCCCCACATTTTATACTCCACCACTGGGTTTTTGTGCCCTAGGTGCATGATTTTGCACTTTTTTGCATTGAACCCCATCTGCCATACCCTTCACTCCTCCTTGAGTTTTCGTAGGTGTCTACACACTCCCTTCACCCCCCTCTGGAGTGTCTACCCTACAGCAGACAGTGTCATATGCAAAGAGTTATACCTTCCCTTCTAGCATCTTCTGGAATGTCACTTATATATTAAATCATGTGTTGAGATGACAGTACACAGATGATGCAAATGAACATAAAGAAAACTAAGGTTCTTTATTTTGAAGCAAAAGAAGAAATGCCACTGAATATAACTACTTCTAAAGGTCTAAATTTGGAACAAGTTACTGAATATTGCAATTTGGGTATATTATTTGATGCAAAACTAAAAGTTATGCAACATGTTATGAATTTGTTAAAAATTACAAACAAAAAATTAGGAGCATTGAGACGTACATCAGGGTGTCTGGATTTAAAGACTCGCAGGATTTTTGTAGAACAGCAGCTTATGCCAGCACTAGAGTATGGAAATATTATTTATAGGGTGACAAATAAAAGTATGCTAGCCAAATTGGACAAGCTTTATTACAGGCTAGCAAGGTTCTTATTAGGATGTAGTTTTCACACACATTACTGTAAATTACTGAGTGATTTAAATTGGTATTCTTTAGAGGTAAGAAATTATATGGCCTGGCTTAAATTGCAGCATAAATACATTACAAAATATCCTGTACATTATATTTCCACTAATGTAAAGTTGTGTCCTCATGCTGAAAGAGTATTGACTAGGTCGGTGAATGAAAATAAGATGGTAGCTCCCAGGCAAAGAACAAAATTTACGGTAAAAACTTTAAAATATCAAGCTTCAGCAAGGTGGAATAGACTGCCCCATTCAATGTGTATTTTAACATCACATTATGAATTTAATAGAAATTTGAAATCTATCTTTACTATTGAATGTCGATGTTGATTTGTATGTTTAATGTAATATGATTTAGAATGTGTATTTATAATGTAGTGTGGATGTGTTCTGTGTACAACGTTTGTTGTAACTTATAAGTATGGCTTAAAATCTAACAGAACTGTCTTGAAAACAGGGTATTTAACCTGTATGATGTGTATTTTCTCTTCCTGTATAAAAATAAATAGTTTTACTACTACTACTACTACTAATTCATGTAATAATAAACATGTATAGCTCACAGAGATCAGTTGAGGAAGGGGGTCCACTAGACTGGGTTGATCAAGTAGTCCTCTTCTGCTGACAGTTTTTCTGTTTATATGTACCAAAGACACTTATTCTACATGTGTAGCTTTGCCATTAATAAACTGCATAAACTTGGTAGATAGGAGAAATAATGATGATACATGATATATTAATTTCCAACATGATTTTGTTATTGACAGATTAAATGGAGTAATAAAAATAATAGTTATTGATCTTTATTGGGTCACTGTTAGCAGTTTCAAGACTTGTGTTTGTACAGTTGTTTCTACATTTTTTTACAGTTATTGCTGGTTGATTACTCTGATTTGTTATGCACATAGTTAGTGTTTATACTGGTGAATTCACAATACATATACTGTACTTAATTTTTGCATGACATTAATGTCATTTTGTTGTTTTTCTGCCCCATGTACTGTTACTGTCTTGATCACAGCTTTCATTGGTGGGCTCTGCAGTTGTCATTACTAGCCAGTGCATTGAGTGGCTAAATCCCATGATTAGGGTTGTGCATTGATTAAGCAATTAGGGTGGGATTTGATCCTGGAGCTCAGGGTTCTATTTCTCAAGAATCTGTGTAATATGTTTTAACATGATAGAATTTACTAACTGTAAGTGAGGACAGAGAACTATCTGCAGTTTGTCTTGCCCACTTACATATATGCACATACAGGTGACAATAAATTCTACAGCACCCTCTAACATGGTCTAAAATCACAATTACTGGACTATACTTTATTACATCTGCTTAGGGTGTTAAAGCTGTCTTGGACTTTAAACTGTATTTAATGTTTCATACTTGGTGCCTATCAAGACTCCAATTAACACTAATTGTACATACTGTATATGATCTTAACCTAATTCCACCAAATCCAGTGAACCTAAATGGGTAATAGCTAATCTGTGGATCTCGACAAATGTTATTTCACTGCAAGTGATAAGAAGTACTGTCAGGGTGATTGAGGGGCAATCACAGTGTTGTGCTAGGGTGGAGATAGTGTTATGGTAGGGCAGAAAACTCATGGGGGTAGCAGAGCTGTATGGTTGACAACCTATATTGGAGTAAGACAAGCTTCCCCATTCATGCTATCAACTACTATTACCCCTTACAAAACTAAGTCTGGTACCATGTAGTATGTTTTTTGGCTGTTAGATACTCAGCTACATTTCCATTTTAAAGGGGGCTGTATCAGTATGTATCACAGTATGTGACCACATCAAAACCCAGCAAGGTTATTTTATTTCTTCAGACAGTTGAGACAGCATAGTCAGTTTAAGTGCTGTATTATCTTTCAGTTCAATCTCTGGTCATGCTGTAGACTTTTGGGATATTTGAAATCTATCTTTACTATTGAGTTGTAAAAGCAGTTAACAAATTAAAAGTGCTAACTAATAAAGTGCAGTATACCTGATGTGAGGGGTTTAGCAAATCAGGCTGCTATATGACCCCAGGAAATGCTCAAAGTAAGTTAGAGCAGAGGGGCATTTTGGTTTCCTTTACCTGCTGCTCTGAAAATGTAAAATTAAGCAGCCTTCAGGCAGGACTGTTTTATAAATGAATGGCATTTCCTTTTGATGTGCCGCTACTCAGAAATCCCCTCTTTGCCCCCCTATTGGGTTAAAAAGTATTCTGGCCACTGTAATGAAATAGTCAGTCTCCTGAGAAAAGAAAATGTCTTTGAGAGCAGAGCTGCATTTAAGTAGTTAAACTGCTCTGCTCCATGCCTTCCATGGAGTTTCCAGATAAGGAGAAAGTAGGAAGTCTAGAGAAAGATTTTTGTTAAGGCAGGAGCACGTCTGCTCCTCCCTGTTTTGAGCTCTCTCAGTTTACAGCTGTGAACTAAGCATGGGATAGAAAGACATTATGCCTTTCTAAAAATGCTGAAGCTGTAGGAGCCAGAAAAGCCTTTAAACTAAGGTATGAGCATGTTTCCTTCGCTCGCTGTCTCTTGCAGTGATCTGCAACAAAGCACTTTCCCTTTCAGCTTCTCTGTGCTAAAGATAGCGCTCATCACTTTGAAAAGTGAGTGCTTCTCTTACTTCATGAACTCTTGTAAAAAGGAAAGGGCTTATCATGAAAGTTGGTAAATTATCTGGGATGGGCAATAGTAAAATACCAAGAGGCCAAATTGAAATGTGAGCCGATGGGCTGAAATGTCAGCCGTCGGGGTGGGGGGTATTTTACTTTAACTGGAAAGCAAGGGATTTTCAAAAGAGCTCAGCCCTTTGTTTTGAAATATTGTAGGGCGTTTTTAAAAAAAAAGCCTTGTTTTGCCCTGCTGTGCCTTTGTGGGCTTGCTTGTATTTTGCAAGCTCTACAATAATGTGTAGAACCTTTTGGTTCTCTTCTTTTTCCCCCGTATTGCTTTTCTTTGCATGAGCTGTGCAAAATGTGGCTTACTTAATTAAATTATGCCGCTGAGCTCCTACGCGACAGTGCAAATGCGAGCGCCAGTAATTTGTTACCCGCTCGATTGTGCGCACTGTCGCGAAGATATCTAGCCTTCTACTTCTGTCCAGCATAAAGTTTCCTGGAAGAAATAAAGAGACTGGAGTTTTACATACCCTCCTGAGTTGCATATAAGCATTTCTGAGCTGTTTTTGAGTCTTTGCTGGAGCGAGGGTGTTGCTACTAGTGCTGGCATCTCAGTGCCCTGAATTTAACCTCCTTCAACCTCAGTACTATTCTAAGAGCTCGCCGGCCATTTCCTGACTTCTTTTATGCTGCAATTAGAGGTGGGTGGTGCTTCCAGATGCTGAGAGACTGTTGCAAACCTTTAAAATGATAGAAATATACTTTAGAAACTAAATATAAATCCTAATGTTTACTTAAATGTATATATGCTATGTAAAATAAATATTGATTCAGTGTTTAAAGAAATTATATTTGAAATATTTTGATGGGTGGAGTTAATTCTGTCACATGGGTCCTGAATTGTATAAAAAGAAAAGATATCACCTGGGGATGTTAGATGCGACCTAGAGATAGGTTAGAGGAGATGAGTATGGAGAAGAATCCAGGGGAGCGATGCCAATTGCTACACAAATGTGTTAAATTTGATCTAGTATTACTTGGTATTACTTGGTTTTAGGGACAAAAGAAGGCCGTGGCCCATCAAGATTGTCCCCCACAATTTGTGGGACATTATAACTCAACATAGGTTATCCCTTTATCCATAGATCCAAATTATATTTAAATACATCAGAACTAGATTTGGTGATTAATTCTTTGGGCAAAGTATTCCACAGCCTTGCTGCTCGTATGGTGAAAAAATGTCCCCTTTTGTTAGTATTAAAGGGTTGTATTTCTAGCTGTTTCTTATGTAATCTAGGGACTATCCTTCTAGTTGAGTAATCAAGTCCACATTGGGTCATAAGAGTGGGTGATTGACATATTTTATAAATCATTAATAAATCACCTCTTTTTCTCCTAATTTCTAACGAATATAAACCAGTATGTTTCAATCTTGTAGTATAATCAAGATGTTTAATTGTTGGAACAATTTTAGTCGCTCTTCTCTGAATATGTTCTAGGCAAGATATGTCTCTCTTAAGATAGGGGTTCCCAGAACTGGGAGCCATAGTCAACATAAGGTCTTATAAAAGTCCTATACAGGGGGATAATGCATTGTTCAGTACGGGTAATGAAGGTACGTTTAATTTGTTTTAAAAGACCATTAGTCATTTTAGCTGTTTTTAAACAGTGTTCCCTAGATGTAAGTTTGTTATTTATCAGTATCCCCAGGTCTTTTTCACAACTTGATGTTTTAAGTTTAATATTGTTAAGATAATAATCGTGCATTGGGTTATTTCTTCCAAAATGAAGAACCACACATTTTTCATGATTGAAAAACATTCCGTTCTCAATTGCCCACTGTTCTATTTTCCCTAAGTCATCAACTAATGTTTCCAAATTATTAAGGTCATTAACTTTACCCCCCAGTTTGGTGTCGTCAGCAAACTTTGAAAGATAATTATTTGGTCCAGCTTGCATATCGCTAATGAATAAATTAAACAATGTGGGTCCCAATACCAAACCCTGAGGAACCCCACTCGTTACCAAGCCCCAGTCAGATAGGATGTTGTTAAATTTGACTTTTTGGGTTCTACATGTAAGCCAGTCAGTTATCCAGTCAACAAGGTACATTGAAATGCCAAATGTTTTTAATTTCTGTAAAAGTTTAGTATGTGGTACCTTATCAAATGCCTTACTGAAATCAAGTTGTATTACGTCTGTAGGAATTCCATTATCAAGATGTCTACTAATTATATTGTAAAAAGCAATTAAATTTGTGGTACACGAGTGACCTGGCATAAAGCCATGTTGGGTTAAATCTGCTATACCTCTGGTTATAATCTCATCCTCTAACTTCCTTTTGATAATCCTCTCCATAAGTTTTCCTACAACAGAGGTTAAACTAATGGGACAATAATTTTCAACATTTCCTCGATTTCCCTTCTTAAATATTGGTGTAACAGTTGCTGTATGCCAATCATTAAGTATTCGACTTTCCTGTAGCGATTTATTAAAGATGATTAACAAAGGGAGGGAGATAAACTGGAAAGTTGCTTTAAGAAATTTTGGGTGAATGTTGTCAGGGCCTGGGCTTGTTGTTGGTTTCAGCTTACCAATTGCCTGTTGAATGTCAGACATGTTAATTATTTGAGTAATTGAATGAGATAGAGAATGAAATGTTCTATAAGCATTTATGTCAGATGGAGAAAAAAACTGAACAAAAGTATTTATTAAAAAGATTTGCAGTATCAATATCTGATTCACATTTAGTTCCCATATTAAATATTGGGCCAATTTCCTAAATTTCCTTTTTATTATTTAGGTAAGAATAAAGTATGATATGACAGTCTTTTGTATGGGCTAATTTAAATTCAATTTAACTTTAGCTGTTTTTATCATTTTTTTCAATGTTTTAATTGCTGTTCTGTATTTAGTTAATAATATGTTTTTATTAGATTGTAGGCTAGTTTTCAATTTACTAAACAATTTAGTTTTAAGTCTGATCTGGGATTTAATGACTTTGTTAAACCATATTGGGATCTTCCCTTTATTATTATAAATTGTTTTATTTGGTATATACTGATTTTCTAGATTACTTATTATATATTTAAATGAATTCCAAGCCTCCTCAGTAGGTAATTTAGAGAGCAAGGTTTCCCAATTAATGTTTGCAATTTCTTTATTAATAGCTCAGAAGTTAGCTTTATTATAATCTTTCATAAATCGGTGCCCTCTAGGGGGTGCAAATTCAAAGGGAATTTCAAACAGAAGAGAAAAGTGATCACTATTTCCAAGGGGGTCATCAATTTGAAAATTATTTATTTTTTGTTCAATATTAGTAAGAAGAAGGTCTAAAGTATTTTGAACCCTTGTAGGTTCTTTAACAATTTGCTCAAGCCCTGCTTCCATTATAATATTTATCAAATACTTTTCAATATTGGTATGTCCAACAAGAGTATTCCAGTCAATTGATGGCATATCAAAGTCTCCCAGGATGATAACATCTTCTTTATCTGCCAATGTGGGAATTTCTTGAAGGAGATTAGAGGTATATTCCATATTTGCTGAAGGAGGTCTATAACAATTTCCTATGGTGATATGTGACTGATTTTTTAATTGAATATTAACCCAGAGATTTTCAGTAGAGGAAGGAAGATGAAGTTCATAAGAAGGGATGTCATTCCTAACATAAATGCATACTCCACCACCATGCTTGTCTAGTCGGTTTTTATAATAAAGTTTATAGTTAGGAATATTTCTAGAGCATATGGATGCAGAGTCCCACTAGGTTTCTGTCACTGCAATGACACCCAAGTTCAATATGTTACATTTTGCTTCCAGTTCCCTCAACTTAAGTAAATTAAGTGACCTTGCATTTAAACTAAGAAATTTACATATATTGTTAGGTGAGGTTGCTAAGTTGTGCTTTAGAGAAGTGGGCAACATCCCATTTTCCCCCATCCTTTTTAGTTTAAATTCTGATTTATAGTGGTTGTAAAGCTCTTACCCAGTAAGGAGCTACCCCTTCGACTAAGGTGCAATCCATCCCAACAAAATAGGGAGTTTCTATCATGAAAATTTTCCCAGTGTGTAGTGCACAGAATATTTTGTGAGAAGCACCATTTCCTAAGCCACTCGTTTATAGATTTAATTTTTTGAGTAATAGTAGGTGTAGCTCTAGGTACTGGTAATATTTCTGAAAAACATACTGTACATCCAGCTTCAACTAGTAAATTGTTTAATGCCACAAAGTCCTGCTGTAGATGTATTAAATCAGAACTGTTTATATCATTTGTACCAGCATGAATTGCAACTAAGGGATTTGTTCCTGCTTGTTTAAGAATATCTGGTACCATTTTAGTAATGTCCGCCACCCTTGCACCTCTAAAACTAGAGCATGTATGATTTGATTTATCCGCATTGTGTATAGCTCTGTCTATATGTTTAATTATAGAATCCCCTAATACTAATACCTGTTTTGGGGGGATATTAGTAGATGAAGGGCAGGTTAATGCATGACCAGATAAACTTGAAGATTGATGGTGAGCTTTGAGATCTTGTAAAATCGGATCTTTTGGTACAATTTTAATTTGGGTTTGCATTATTTTTTTTTCTGATTTATAGTTACAGATGTTTGTTTTCCTAATATAGGACTAGTGACAATAGTGGGTTCTAGTTGAGCTTCTAAATTAGACTGATGCTCTGGTTTAGTTTCTAAATCAGACAGATGCTCATGTCTGTTAAAAAGTGAGATGGGTGCATTATTAAAGACCTGCCCACCTCTCTTTTTTTTAGAATGTTTGGATACAAAGGCCCAATCGTTATTATTGATAATGGGTAATTTGTAATCCTGATTAGTAAGAAGGGAGGTAACAATACAAGGGATGGGGATGTACTGAGTAATATCAAGTAATATCTGGCTTTGTCTTCTAAGTCATATGAAGTGATGTCGAATGAGTTCGCTGTATAAAATTTGTCCTGCTATTTAAAAATATATTGATCCATAAAATAAAATTTGGACTATAAAGAGAACTGCTATGTGTGTCATACTACTCATTTTGTCCACAAACACCTGTGCCCTATCACAGTAAGTTTGCGGGTATAAATATTGTATGATGGGTGGAGTGGAGATTAAAAGTAAGAAGACATAAACCCTCCTAGAGAAATTTAGAGGATAGTGTCATATCTGATTTCAATTCTGTCATTGGTGCAAACATGGCTTTCCCTAAAGGTTACTGACTCTGCAGTTGCTTTATCTGGGTATACCCTTTACCAGCTGGATATGCTCGCCAAGCAAGGTGCTGGTTGAGCCATCTACCTGAAAGAGACACTTAAAGGACACAACCGACCTGCAGCCAATCTGGGCTGCAAGGCCCAGGCGCTAACCATTAAAGTAATGCTTGGGGCCCAAAACAAAGCTTTGACATTAATCGCTGCCTATGTTCCTCCAAAAGACAATAGGACAGGCTTCCACAGCTTAATGGACTACATTCATAGTGTCAACCACAAATCCAAAAATTTAGCACTGGGTTATTTAAATGTCAACTGGTTATCCTCTAGTGCATCTCCATACAAAGATGTTATCTCATTGCTCCACCTTGCCCAACTTGTTACATCCCCAACAAGGACTAACTACAAGATGGGAACAAGCAACCTTCTGGATCTGATACTCTCCAGCCACCCACAATGAATCTCCAATGTGGCAGTACATCTAGATTCTGTGAGTGACCACTCCCCTGTTTCCTGCAGTTGGTTCAATAAATTCTGCAAGCCCCCATCTCTGACTATCTACAGCAGATTGTTAAAACATGGACATCTGAACATCTAAAAAAATGGCCTCAACAACACTGACTGGTCCCGTCTTGGTGCCTTTGATGACGTCAACCTGGCACTGGATTATTTCATAAAACAATTCAACAATGCGTGGGATGCCCATGCTTCCATGAAGAAACGAAAGTTCATGGCACTGTGAACCCCTGGAATATACCAGAACTCATTGCTATGATGAAGCACAGAGATCACCTCTGGAGCTGTGCCAGGACATCTGGCAAACAAGCAGAGGTTCAGGAATACAAGAAGGTGAGGAATGCCTGTACACGTGAAATTTGTACCATGAAATCCAAATATCATAATGAAATGCTAGCCAGTACTTGGGGAAACAGCAAAAACTTCTGGAGCAACATAAAAGATGTCACTGGGAAAGACTTTAAGGTCTCACCCTCCATGCTCAATATCAATGGAATTCCAACCCTGGACCCGCTAACCATAACAAACACATTCAACAACGCATTCACGGATCTATCCAGTGTCCTCCCTCCTGACTTCTTCACATATGATGACTTGCCCAGTACCTACTGTTCTGCTAATAACCCCCTTAAACCACCTCCTTTTTACTTCAAAATGGTCTCAGCACAAATGAAGAGGAAATACCTTACCAAAGTGTTAGGTAAATCACGGCATAGTGGTGACTCGCTGGATCTTAAGCTCATAACTCTCACTCTTGAGGCAGTACTGATGCCCCTCACTAAGATCATCAATCAATCGCTACAACTCTCACAATTTCCTCAAGTTTGGAAATCAGCACTAGTCACTCCGGTGCACAAGAGTGGAGACAGGACCCATCCTTCAAATCACAGACCTATATTTATCCTCCCACCAGTATCCAAAGCACTTGAGCGCATTGTTGCTGACCAACTGGTGGACTACCTTGAAAAATACTCTATCCAATGCCCGCAGCAACATGGGTTCTGGAAGGGGCACAGCACCACCTGAGACCTGATGGAATTCACTGTCTTTATTCATCAATCTCTGGATCAGGGCACCTTAGTAGGAGCTACCTTCATAGACCTCACTAAGGTGCTTGACACTGTCCATCACTCACTACTCCCGCAACAGCTTACTGCTACTGGCCTTTCCTCTGACACAACACTTTGGTTCAAAAGTTATCTTAAAGGCCACTCTCAGTGGGTGAAAATAGCCAGCATCGTATCTGACCAACAGCCTGTCTGCTCTGGCATGACACAGGGCTCAATCCTAGGGCAACTCCTATTCAGCATCTTTCTTAATAACCTTCCTCATTTCTGTCATCAAAGCATCCTCTTCTATGCAGATGATGTGGTCATCTACTCCTGCAGCCATGACCCCAAGCAACTGGATCTTCACCTTCAGAGTGAGTTTGCAGAATTGGAGGACTGGTTCTCTAAACATAAACTGATCCTCAACTACAAGAAAACCAGAGTGATGATGTTCAGCAGCACCTGAAACAAGCACAAATCCCATACACTTACCATCAGAAACTGTCTTGGAGTTCCAATTGAACAAATACCACATTTCGGATACCTGGGGGTCACCTTAGACAGTTGTCTATCCTATGTTAAACATATAGATAATGTAGCCAGGGCTGTCAACATCAAGATTGGTCTCCTACTTAGACATAAACACTGCATTACTCCAGAAGCCCTCTGACTTGCTGTATATAGTTCTGTCACATCCATTGTAGACTATGGTCTTGTAATCTATGGAGCAGCCCCCATGTCTTCATTGTGCAGGATATCCATTGCTCTGAACAAGGTATGCAGACTACTCATGGGGTCCAACATTTCACCCACACCTGTGATCTTTATGTTGAGACTAGTTGGCTACAGCTGTCCAGAAGGATCCAATACCAAATCTGTCTTTTGGCAAAAAAAAGCACTTCTCGGCATCCTGCCATCAGGCACCGCAAACCTGCTAAGCCCCCATTGTAGTTCACAGCATATGCAACACTCAAACAGCCATCATCTCCACGTTCCTAGATTCTGGACAGCCCAGGGGCAATTCTCATTTGCCTACAGAGCACCTCACTGGTTTAATACTCTTCATAGTGATATAACTACCCTATCAAAATTGGGACCATTCAAACTGAAGTTACGCCAACATCTCACCACCAACAGTTTTTGTGACTGCTTCATCTGAGACTCCCATCTACTAGCATTCAGTCTTCTCCTCACAACTGGATAACCCTGTATGTCCACTGTTACCTCAATAATTCCTAGGCTACCCCCCTTTTCACACTTTGACAAAGCCCTGGGCTACCCCATCCACTTCACCCCGCCTCTACCCTCCCACACCAACTTGACAAGGCCTATGGCTGCCACTTCCTACCTCTCTTACCCCCATCCACCTCACTCCACTGCCGCTACCCCCCACCAGCTTGACAAGGAATATGGCTGCCACATCTTGCCTTTCTTCCTCCCATCTTTATCCTTTCCCCTCTTATCTACACTTTCCTCCTATTAGAATGATAAAACTGCATATAAATACATATATATATATATATATATACTGTGTGTATATATATATATATATATATATATATATATATATTTATATTTGTTCACTTTATTTTACTGTTTTTGGAAACATTGTACTTTTCCTCCTTTGTATGTTTTGTCTCCCCTCCTCAGTGACGTGGAACCTTTGTAAATGAGCTGTCTGTGCTCAGAGGCATTGTAATCTGAGAATGAATAAATACAAAACAAATAAATAAACTGGTCCAGCTTGACACCTTGGCTACACTGAATATACAGTAGAGTTACTGTGGCTTAGGAAACATTGATGTGCCTTAGATTACAGCGTACATGTTTTCCTACAGTCACAGGGCTCCTTGGGAAATAGATTCATTTTTCATTATTTTGTATACTGTTATTAAATTTCTGGTGCTGCTTCGCCATCATCCTGAGACAGTAACTGGCTATCTCCTAATGCAGCCAGACTTTATTCTCTCAGGTCCACTTTTGATAGTATTATGAGGTCTCAAACCCCCAAAACACTGTGAGCTGCTCACTCCCCAGATCTCCACTATGGCCTGCGCTTGACTGATAAATCTCTTTTATGCATCCCAAAATGCAAAACTACCAAAGGAGCCAGTGCTTTTGCCCACCATGCTCCTCAGCAGTGGAACTCTCTCCCTCTAGATGTCTGCCTAGCACCCACGCATAATGCCTTCAAAAAAGTGCTCTGTGGCTAGCTCATCTCACCTAGCCACTGATTCTGCTTTAAATCTTCTTCGTGCCTTGTCCTGTTTGATTTCTGAAGCTCTTGACCTGCTTTTTGCCAATATACCCTTGTGATATAAATCCTACTTCGCCCTGTTCCCAGTCTCACCTCCAATTTACTGCGTTTCTTCACAATGCCTGCACTAATCCCCTTGCCTGGCTGATATCTCTGTGCCTTGCCCTGTTCTAAACCACAACCAATCTCAACTTTCTTACCCACTGCATCATACCCCCTTTGCACTTATTTGTTATTTTATTGTATCATTTAGAACTGTATGAAATGTTTCCCTCTAGGGGTATACCTGCTATATGTTTTATTTTTTTGTATTTTGCTCGATGTCTCTGGTTTATTCCTTGCAATTTGTGACTTTACTGTTTTTATTCTACCAGCTTAAATGTTTTATCCCATTGCTCTGAATGAAACAATTTTGTTCTGTACCCTGCTCTCAACACTTCGTACTTGTTTTTGCTGCATAGCCTGCCTGTAACACCTTGTTTTGTACTTTGCTGTATAACCTGCTATTGTATCTCTGTAATGCTACCCTGTAAACTCATGGGTCATGCCTGAAAATAGTAATCTCTATGGCTAGCACACCTACCCAGTAAACAAAACTAAATAAATAAATAAATAAGTCGAAATGGTGTTCCCTCACCAATTCATTGTCAGTGTGTGGCTTAGGCAGAAGTCTAAGCTCAAGAGCTAAAGTTTTTTTTTTGTTATATATAAAGACCACGGAATATCAAAATTTGGCCTGTTTTGCATAATTTTTCCAATAAGATATACAGTAGTTTGCAATTTATCGACAACTGAGGGAATGTTGCTGAGTATTTCAGTGGCTGCTATTTTGGCATTATATACAGTAGTCATACATTAAAAGAACTGTATCTAACACATTGATTTCTAAATTATTTGAGATACAGTCTGCATTTAAGGTGCTTATAGCTTTGCTAATATGGTCCTATAAATGAACGAGAAAGCTTATGACATGAATGGAAGTAATGGTCCCTTTAGATCTGACACGTGCCAATTTCTATCATCTAGCAGATTGGTAAAGTGATTTTAATGAGATAGAGCCAAATTAGGCAAAGGGAAACTGAGAATAATTATAATACAGACACACAATCTGAGCTGGGCTGGGTTGGATTAACTAGGGTAACTGAGCTCTTAGTGGTAAAGTTCAAATCCCCACAGGGGACTTATCCAACTTTAAAGCAAAGCTTTCCTACATTGACCTGCTAATGTTATCTTGCTCCCACAAATTATTTTAGTTGGCAAAATGTCAGTTTGGTTACCTGTATACCATATGGCATAAGAACATAGGAGCAGATCTAGACATGTCATGGGGGGTCTATGCATTTAGGAGAAACCCTCTAAATTGGTATAATCTCAATTTACACATAGGGTGGGATATTCAGAAATGCACCTGGCAGGGGCGCAAGCAGGGCGCAGTGCAACTGGGATGTGCCAGGGCGTGGACTGGGCGATATTCAATGGAGCTGCACCATGGCTCAACACCATTGAATATTGCAACCTGGCCTCCCGTAATGCGCATGACGCAGTGGCACTGCACCAGTGCAAGTGGAAAGAGTGGAGCAGGGGAATGCACCAGCTCAAGTGCAGTTGCGCTAGGTGCAGGAGCCATGATATTCAGCAGTGGACATGCAAATGGGGCCATAATGCATGCAAGGCACAACTGGGACCATTAGCATGGCATTATGGCCCCATTTGCATGCATTTGCGCTGATCCCCTGTGACTTGCACCTGGCGCCCTGCCAGGCTGCAGCCGTCGGGGACCGACGCCCCCTGCACAATGTGGCAAAGTGCCCCAATGCCTGATCGCAGGCATGAGTATAATTAAAAAACGTCCAATATCCCTGGTGGTTTAGTGGAAAGCTTCCAGCCCAATCATGGGCCATTGATCCCAATCTCCCAGCAACTCCTGCCCAGATCCTTCCTATCAGTCTCCTATTAGGTGCCCACAATAAGGCCCTCACAGTTGTCACTGTTTACATACCTCCCAAGGAACAGGGACCTGGGCTAACCGCTGTCCTTGACTTTGTCAAATCCCACCCATCGCACTTCAAAATCATCCTTCTTTATGACTTTAACATTAATTGGCTCTCAGCTGAAGGTGGATCATTTAAGGACTCCATCATATCAGCTAACCTGCCTCAAATGGTTGACCACACAACCAGAAAGAACTACAGAACTGGGACCTGCAGCCTACTCGACTGGATCCTAACCAACCACCCCTCTCGAATCACAAAAACCTCAGTCCTTCCCTCACTCGCTCAGTGACCACTCTCCCATCAGCTGTACCTGGTCAAACAAATTCTGTAACCCCTCTCCTAAAATCATCACCAAAAGAGTCCTTCCCCGTGGTCAGCTTCCCCACCTCAAATCACACCTCCTTCTGCAGGACTGGTCCCCTATCTTTAAGGCGACACATACTAATACTGCACTGGAGCAATTTATTCACATTTTCAATGGAGCCTGTAATAAATTTGCCCCCCTCAAAAAGCACAAAGTTAAATCACTTAGTAACCCTTGGCTGTCAGGCAACCTCCTAAAAACCTTAAATCCAGGGACCACCTCTGGGAACTGACTAGAAACTCCGTCGAGCAACGAGACGTCCAGAATTACAAACAGGCAGGGAACAACTGTACCAAATCCATTAGGCAACATAAATCTGACTACTATAAGAATGCCCTCACCAACTCCAGGGGAAATGGGAGGGACTTCTGGAAAAATATTAAAGATGTCACTGAGAAACAGTCAAAATCCTCGCCAAACATACTCAACATTAATGGGCACACTACACTGGACTCTAAATCTATTGCAAACACTTTTGACATTGCTTTCACTGACCTTAGCAGTGTTCTCCCCACTGACTTCTTCCAAGATGTGTCAAATCCCACCCCCCAACTCCTCCACCCACGCTTCTCACCCACCTTTCTACTTTAAAGCAGTAAAAAAACATCAAGTCTGAAACTACGTTGCCAAACCCATCAGCAAATCTAGAACAAGCAATGACACACTTGACCTCATGCTGCTGGCCCTAACGCTTGATGAGGTACTTGGGCCCCTCACCAAGATCTTTAATCTCTCTATTTCCCTTAGCCAATTCCCGGACAAATGGAAAATGGCCACTGTTACCCCGATTCACAAAAGTGGTGATAAGACCGACCATGCGAACTTCCGCCCTATCTCCATTCTACCTCCCCTATCAAAGGCACTGGAACGCATAGTTATCAGACCAACTTACCAAGCATCTGGACAATTATAATATTCTCTGTAAACAGCAACATGGCTTTAGAAAAGGTCATAGTACATCCTCTGCCTTATTCGAATTCACCAGCACCATTCACAGCTCCCTCGACAATGAACAACTAAATGGTGCTATATTCATCGACCTTACCAAAGCCTTCGATACTGTCCACCACTCCCTTCTGCTGAGCCAACTAAAAAATGCTGGTCTCTCCACTGATTCAATCTCATGGTTCAAAAACTATCTTGAAAACCGCACCCAGTGTGTAAAAATTGGGGATGTGCACTCTGATTCCAAGCCTGTCCTTTCTGGAGTACCCCAGGGTTCAATACTGGCCCCCTCTACTCTTCAGCCTGTTCCTTAACACCCTCCCTTACTCCTGCACTGAACATATCACCCTGTATGCTGATGATGCCGTAATCCAGGCCACACACCAGGACCTGAAGAAACTACAAGAAAATCTCCAGCTCGGCTTCTCCTCGGTTGAGAATTGGTTCATAAAGCACAAGCTGGTCCTTGATAAAAAAAAAAAAAACAAGACCATGATCTTCAGCAGCTCCCTTAATAAACATAAGCAATTCAAACTCTCCGTTATCACCAGACAAGGTGCTGCACTGGAACAGGTCAAAATCTTTAAATACCTTGGGATCACCCTTGACCCCCACCTCACCTACGCTACCCACATCAACCATGTTGCCAAAACCGCCAACTCCCAGTTAGGCCTGCTATTCTGACATAGGAAGCACCTGACGCCCAAAGCCCTTGCTGTCATTGTCCAGAGCTCCATCATATCCATCATTGACTATGGCATTATCATTTACAGCTCTGCAACAACCTCTGCACTCAAACGTGTATCCACTTCCCTCAACAAGACCTGTCGACTGGTCACTGGCTCCCAACGTCTAACTCACACCTGTGACCCTTATTCTCAAATTGGATGGTTGAACCTTGCCAATCGAATAAAATACTAGACTTGTATTATTACTAAGAAAATCACGCTGGGCCTTGCCCCTCCTGGAGTCTGTGCCCTCATGCAACCGAGAATCCACACCCGCCAGACCAGGGGATCAAAACCTCAGTTTCTGCAAATACCACATTGCCGCACAATGCAAGGCCAAAGATCCTTTGCCTTCTGGGCCGCTAGTTGGTACAACAGTCTTCCCGGTGACATCTCGTCCTCACTATCGCTCAGCACTTTTAAGACTCAGCTTCGCCTAACACTAACTGCCTCTAACCTATGTGAGTGTTATGGCTAAACATGCCTTTTGGTTCCATAGCTGAAGATGCCTGTTGGGACTCACATCTGCACCTGCACTTTGCCAGCACCCCCCCTCCTATTTCTTCACCTCCCCTGCTGGCCCATGATAAATGCCACCCGGCTGCACCAACTGTATTCTTATTCCCTTCCACCTCTACTCTCACTGTCCCACCCTGACCCCCTACCCCCTTTCTTCCACCCTCTTAGTTTCACCTCCTCCTTCCCTTTCCCTCCTTAAGTTTCACTATACTGATCTTTTTTCATCTGAATGATCATGTGTTTCTTTTTCCTCTTTTTAAATTTTAGTAACTGTTATCTTTGCCTTTGTCTGTCTCAATTGTACCAATGATGTGGAACCTTTGTAAAAGAGCCTTTGCTCAAAGGTATTTGTAATCTTAAAATAAATAAATAAATAAATAAAGTATGTTTAAAAGCACGTCCAGTATCCTGGTGGCTCGCTCCCCCGGTCAGCAGTGGCGGCAGCTTTCACCTGCAGCCTCTGGCGCCCGCCACTGACTGCGTACAGTACGGTTGTATGCCCATTGGTTCACAGCATGAGCTAATGCAGTGTAGATTGATAATATACTACAGTCCTGGCCATGTGAATGGATCCATCTTCATATCAGGACAGTGTAGTATTAAATGAGCCCAGACACTCCATTGGCCGCACGCCAGACCAATGGGTACAGCCGCATTGTACGCAGTCAGTCGGCGGGCGGCCGGGCAACTTGCGGGTGGGGAGCTGCTGCCCACCGCTGACTGGGGGAGCGGGGTGGCGGGGCTCAATGGGCGGGTGAGAAGGGGGGTGCCGCTGGACCACCAGGGATAAATCAGGATGTTTGAAATGTACTAATGTCCACGATTGGGCTGGAAGCAGTCCACTGGACCACCAGGGATATTGGACGTGCTTTTAAATATACTTATGCCTGCGATCAGGCTGGAAGCAGTTCACTGGAGCATGAGGGATATTGGACATGCTTTTGAACATACTTATGCCTGCGATTGGGCTGAAAGAGGTCCTGTGGCTCAACAGGGATATTGGATATTTCAGTTATATACCTATGCCCATGATCGGGCATTAGGGGGGTGCTACCATGACAGACGGTGCAGTCGGAGCTCGGGTGGCCACCCACAGCTGGCAGCTGCCGTGTTGCACCCTACAATATGGCAGCTCACCTGTGGGTGGCCAGCAGTTGCTTCTTTTTTTTTTAGGCTCAACTGTGTACGGCATAAGTAGGGGTTGCACCTGCATCTACTCAGCACATCCTAGGCTGAATATCGGGATGTGCAGGTATGCATGGGCACACTCCCCCCCCCCAACTTGCGTCACATACATTACTGATGCACCCCGGCACATCAGGATTTGTGCCATGCACTTTCCCCTTTTGAATATCACGCCGGGATGCATCAGTGGGTTGCGCATGGTGCATCTGTGTTGCGCCATGCACAATCCTTTTGAATATCCCAGCCAAAGAGTATAATTAAAAGGGGGATCTAATCCCTGACACCTCCCCCTATGGATCACCACTGAATATTGCCTCAACTAAGGCACATGATGTAGCTGACCTATGGGGGTACAGGGACAGTTATTTCAAAGTTTCATTGTCCAGGAAACACATACTGAGCAGTGTATCAGCTCATTTCCAGATGCATCCTGGGGTGGGGTAATGGGAGATATACACATAGGCCCAGATATTCAAAAGGGTTGCTCCATGCGCAACAGGGTTGCGCATGTGCAAGTCCTACATTGCGCCATTCTGCGATATTCAGCAGGAGGCAGTTGCTCCACTGGCAACAGGTTGCGCAAAAGAGCAATGCAAATGAATGCATGCTCAACAGGAGGGGGAGGAACCATGCATAACCTGCGCAACCCGATATTCAGTCGGGTTGTGCAGAGTTGTATCATGTGCAACCAACCTCGCCTGCACAACCTTGGGCCAAAAAAGGATCAAGTTGAGGCCACCCACAGGTGAGCTGCTGTATTGCAGGGCACAACACAGCAGCTGCCACCCCTGGCTGGCCCCCAACTCAGTCCCTGTGCCCCCCACCAGCCCGATAAGCAGGCAGGAAATGCTTCTACCCCCCCCACACATCTCCCACAGCCCGATCGCGGGCATCACGATTACAAGAAACCCCCACACATATCCCACAGCCCGACCGCGGGCAGTACAGTTACATGAACCCCACACACACATCTCCACAGCCTGATCGTGGGCAGAACATGTATGAACCCCCAGTGCCCGATCGCGGGCAGAATGTAACCCTCCCCCAACCGAATATCTCCCTGGTGGTCAGTGGACCGTAAAGCCCGATTGCGGGCAGAATGTCACATCACAACCCCCAAACATCTCCATGTCATTCCACAAATCTGGACTGTCATATACGGTATGGGCTGCCGCCCACTGGCTGTAGCTCTGCCAAATGGGCGTGCAGCCCTACGGACAGTCAGTCGGCGGGCGGCGCGGGCGGCAGGCGGGTGGATGCTGTCGCCACGCCGCGGGGGAGCGGGTGGAGGGCTTCGTGGGTGGGGGGGACTAGACACCAGGGAGATGTTTGGGGGTTGTGATGTGACATTCTGCCCATGATCGGGCTTTACGGTCCACTGGACCACCAGGGAGATATTCGGGTTGGGGAGGGTTACTTCTGCCCGCGATCGGGCACTGGGGGTTCATTACGTTCTGCCAGCGATAGGGCTGTGGGAGATGTGTGTGTGGGGGTTCATGTACCTGTACTGCCCATGATCGGGCTGTGGGAGATAGTGTGGGGGTTCATGTACCTGTACTGCCCGCGATCGGGCTGTGGGAGATGTGTGGGGGTTTCATGTACCTGTACTGCCCACGATTGGGCTGTGGGATATTGTGGGGGGGGTTTCATGTAACTGTGATGCCCGCGATCGGGCTGTGGGATATGTGGGGGTTTCATGTAACTGTGATGCCCGCTATCGGGCTGCATTGTGCGTCGGTCTCCGGCGGCTGCTGCCTGGCAGGGTGGCCAGGAGCAAGTCCTCGGGGATCGGCGCACCTACATGCAAATGGCATGCAAATTGGGCCATAAATATATGCAAATGGCCTCCCCTGCACCTTGCATAAATTATGGCCCCATTTGCATGTCACCTTTTGAATATCGGAAATTTGAGCATAGCGCAATGGTACTTGCGCCACCGCAAGTTTAATGCTCAACTCTGGCAACTTGCGGTGGCGCAAGTTCCACTGCGCCATGCACAAGTGCTGTGGCTGGGGAGTGATATTCAAAGGAGTTGCTCAACAGCTCAACTCCTTTGAATATCACCCCGGCCACACCCCTGCGCAACTATTTTGAGCAGCGCAGGGGCTTGCGCCTCAGAATGGCGCAGTTTGAAAATCTGGGACATAGTATTTACAGTACATTATCAGATCATTGTTAATAAAAAAAACAAGGCTAGTCTTGTGATGGCAATATAATTATACATGGCCAGAAATGATTTTTTTCCTCCCCTCCATGTCCTAGTTTTACTGGTTAAGAGGGCTCTAAGTAGGGAGAAATATGGTTGATTGCTTGTTCAGATATTTCAGTGGCTGCTTGTGTAATGTAATATAATGTTTAGGGCTGTGCAAAATCAGTAAATTCCGAATTCACAGTCATTTTTGCAAAATTCAACAAATTTCACAAAATTTCATGAAATTCGTAAAATTTTACTGAATGTTCTGAACTTCTTTAATAATAACATGATCAGTCTTATTGCCAGAGATCTGAAATTTTGCATTCATACCATTTGGAAGAGGCCCTAAAAGGATGCTAAATGTCATGACATTTGTATGAGGGGAAGGGAAGTTACAGGGGGATCACACTTTGGCAAATTAATATTTATGTAAACATTTCTGAAAATATTTCTATACTTACAACATAGCCACCTCTGGAGCTAGATAACTGAAACTTTATATGTTTACTTTCTTGGCAGAGTCTTAGAAGCTGCTAAACAGAGAGGTAGTTGGTTACATGATTTGTAAGTTTCAGGAGTTCACATTTTTACAATTTAGTTATTGGTGTGAAAAGTTTAAAAATAGTTGGATGTATATAGCTCCACTGCTATTGCTGTTATATACTCAAGATTTGGCATGCATACCAAAGTAAATATGTCCTGGCATCCAGTTAAGTTGGATAGTTGTGGTTTAGTAAATTAAAAATTAATTGTGGATACTTTAGAAATTACTAATTTGCAAATTTGCTCAGAAATTCATGGATGTATAATAAGTAATATCAGTAGAATTCTATTGTGAAATTTAACTTTCAGAAAGCACTTATCACCACTAAATCACCTTACCTGTATTAGCATTATGGCCCCTCAATCCTGCAATGCTCCTCCAGTATTCCTGCAACAGTGATGAACAGCATCATGCTCCATCATGACTATACATATTGAGATACTTCTGTGATAATGGCCTAAGTCACAACTAGTTGTAAAGTTTGGCATCACTTAGTGCCATTGCTTTATGAATATATGAACATATTAAAATTGCCAGTAGAAAAAGGCCCCTCGGTCTATTGAGTCTGCTCAGCCCCTTGGTCTATTGAGTCTGCTCAATCTTGTAGCTAGCAGCCCTATTCTGCAGCTGCCCTCCCTCCCCCTGATCCTCCCTCTTGTCCTGTCCCAGCCCCTCTAGACACTGCCCACTGTTTCACAGGCTACAACCTCTGATGGTAATGTGTTTCACCCAGCCACCATCCTCTCCATAAAAAAGTGTCTTCTCATTTTCCTCCTGAACCGTCCTCCCTTCAGTCTCACGTCATGGTCTTGAGTGTCCCTCCCGACCCTTACTTTGAATAGCCCCTATGTACCAGTCTTGTTTATTCCTCTCATGTACTTAAATGTCTCAACTATATCCCCCCATCCCTCCTCTCCTCCAATGAGTACATGTTCAACTCCCTTAGTCTACTCACATATGATAAGTCCCCCTGCCCCTGGATCATCTTTGTTGCTCTGCGCTGCACCCCTTTCAGTAATTTAATGTCCTTCTTCTGGTACGGGCACCAGTACTGCACACAGTATTCAAGATGAAGTCTAACCAGTTATCTATACAATGACAGAATCACCTCCCCCCTCCTTGATGTTATCCCACTTGCAATACAACCCAGGATTTTATTGGCCTTTGCTGCTGCCTTCCTACACTGTGATGAGTTGTTCATTGATCCTGTAATGATCACCCCAAGATCCTACTGCTCCTCAGTCTTGGCTAGCTGTACTCCCCCCCCCACCCAGCTGGTAGTTTCTTCTAGGGTTCTTTGCCCAAGATGCATCACTTTACACTTTTTGGCATTAAACCCCAGTTGCCAAGTGTCAGACCAGGTCTTCAGCTTTGTCAGATCATCTTGCAACCCCTGCCACCCCTCTAGGTCATCCACCACTGCCTCCCCACCTTGGTCTTATCGGCAAACAGACTGATCTTGCTCTTGATGCTCACAGAAATGTCTGCAATAAATATCCCAAATAACACTGGTCCCAGCACAGAACCCTGAGGAACTCCACTCATCACTGCCATTGGGGATGAGAGTTCCCAATCCATCACCACTCTCTGCTGCCTTCCCTGCAGCCAGTTTGCCACCCATCCCACCATTTTTGCTCCCGCCCTTGTACCTTCAATTTTTACTCCAAGTCTCCAATGCGGCACCTAACTGAATGTCTTGCTGAAGTTCATGTATAGTACATCCGCTGCATGGCCGTTGTCCATCTGCCTAGTCACCCAGTCATAGTAATCTACCAGATTGGTTTGGCAGGATCTGTCAGTGAGAATGCCATGCTGTCTAACATCCTGCAACCCATTTAACTCCAGCATACTGTTGACACCAACCTCTCCTTCAGGATCATATCCAGTAGCTTCCCCACAATGGAAGTGAGGTTCACAAGCCTATAATTTCTGTGGTTCGTCCCTGAAGCCACTCTTATGGAGGGGAACCACATGAGCCAACCTTCAATCCTGGGGTACGCATCCCAAGTCCAGTGAAGCATTGAATAGGCCTACCAAGGGTCCCGCCCGGATCTCTGCCAGATCCTTCAGTACCCTGGGGTGAATGCCATCTGGCCCCAGTGCCTTATTCATGCTCAGTGCCCTCAATCCCTCCAGCACTCTACCTTCTGAGATTTTCTCATCTGTCACCCCCCACCACTCCACCATCCCTCCTGCCTTGGGTTTCTCCCCCCCTTCTCCTTAGTAAATATTGAGCAGAAGTAGTCATTTAGTGCCTCTTCCTTTTCACCCCCCTTTGTCACCCATCTCCCCTTTCCCTTTTAATCCTGACCATCTGGTCTTTACAACTCCTTTTTCCCCTGATGAACCCGACGAAGTCCTTCTTCCCCTCCTTAATGACCTGCACCAGTCTGAGTTCCCTGGATGCCTTGGCTGCCCTTACTGACCTAGTGACTTCTCTCGCTTCCTTCTGTTACTCCCCCCTGTCCTCCACCCTCCCAGTTTTTTGGTACCTCCTGAAGGTGGCTCTTTTCTTCATTTACTCTGTCCATAACTCCCTTGCATGTTTTCAAATAGTAAAAGATATACATTGTTATCTACAGGGTTGTTAAAGAGTCAGTAGGTGGCAGCATACAGAAACAATGATGCATGTGCATATGCTACCACAGTACCAAGTAATTAAGTAAGTGAATTCTAGTGGTTAGCTGGTGTATTGCAAGAAGCCAGGCTAGTGCACAATGATGTCCGTGACTATTCTTCATGGTTCATCACTCAAGATAGTGAACTAACACATGACACCACTATACTTTTACTATGGAGCCTCTTATGAATACTACCATATTTCCTCTTTACCTAGCCTTTACCTCCCTCTATAAGGGTAACTCAGGTGTAAGACCAGGCAAAATGCATGGACATAGCTTCAACAAAAGTATCAAAGCATTCCACAATTTCACAAATTCAACATTAATTACTAATGTTATGTTGGACTCTTTGGCTGCTTATATCTTGGCCAGCATATGAGCAACAGGTTAAAGAGGTGACATGCTCACACAGCCTCTTTTTTTACATATTGGTTTTGATTCTGGCCAGCAGCCCATCTGTCAGAGATATACCCTGTTCACAAAGAAATTCCCTGATCAAGCTGAACCTTGGTCACCATTCAATTGGCTACTGGGTTTTCTCACACATTTATTCACTCCCACCTCTTCCTGTGTGGGCAGTTCCTCTGTTAGCCTCGCATAGCCACAACTTTCCCTGGGACAGAAGGAATTTCCCATGTCCAGCCTCAAAGGTTGCGGTTTTGGTGGAACCTGCCACCAACCCTCCCCTTCTAAGATACACTGCCGAGCAGCAGCTGTCTCAGCCATGGCCTGCCTCCCGATGTAACTTTCTGGGCTGCTTCCAATCCTAGATCATCAGCATTGCAGCAAGGCACCCTGCTGATGGGCCAAGGCAGCAGACTCAAAGCCTAACATTCATGGTCAATGAACCTAAAAAAATGCTAATATTGAGTTCTCTAGTTTTAAAGTTGTAGGGGCTTAAAATTCTGCATTTTTAAATTGCAAAATTAAACTATAAAATTTCCAAAAGTTTAGTAACTTATAACTTAGTCACCTTCAAAGACATAAACTTGGTCCACTTCTGTATTGCTCTTGGCAAGGTCATCACATCAAATTAAGTGCAATTTGGACAAACACTTTTAATATTAGACAGAAATAACAGAATGACAATGTTGGCAAATTGTATGAAATTTTGCAGAAGTAAAATAAGAATTTTGCCAGAATTTCACCAGCAGAAGATAAATGTTTCCCAGCCTTAATGGTACATATGCAATGGAACTGGTGAGGAGAACTAACAGTTAGTAAGATGTGTTGTACATGTGTGACCTTTTGTGCTCTTTGTTCCCAAGGGAAATGCAACCTTTTCAGGGTAATGGTTGCACAGGAAACTTTCTTGAGGAATATTTTACCTCTAGATAGGTCTGCAGGACCAATGGCCATTTGGCTAAATGTACTTTAGGGACAGAGCAAGAAAGGAGAGAGGGTATCCACTGGAGTGGGCATGTGGGGTGCTGGGTGCAAAGACACAATCATCCAAAACCGGCTTGGTGAATTTGTGCTTATGTAGTACTTGGTGGGTAGGGTGTAGCAAATGTTGTTCACTGCCCCACTGAGCTCTAGACACAGCCTCACAATTCACTGATTTAGTGGGCAACTTGACATAGAGAAGCTACTACAGTTGATTGCTTGATTAGGTGCTACAGTGGATGTTTGTGGAATGCAGTATAGAGCTTATACAAATAAATTGGTAAGGAAGACGGATACTAGCATGTGTTATAGTCTTTCATGCTCTGTTTTCTAAAGGAAACTATTACCCCTTTTGGGATACTGCTGGCACTGGAACCATTTTGAGGAGGGTTCCACCCACAGAATTGATGTACAGACATGGCATCCCTTGGTTTAAGGTACCTTATGGAAAAATATCCTAACGCTAGAGCTGTGGGCAAGAATAGATCCATCAAAACATCACATTTGGTTAGGGAGAGTGTGAAGTCCACAGTGCTGAAGAAGTAGAACCAAAAGTGAGACAGTGCTCATAACCCAGAAGTGCTGAACAACTAGTTTAGAAGAGGAGAGATAGTGACCATCCAAATTCCAACTCACACGATATAATGGAACAAACTAATGAAATCTTGCTAATAGAGATGTGTGAAATTGCCAAATTTCATTATGCAAAATATTTCTTGTAATTTGGAAGTTTCATGAAATTTTTCATGGAAGCGAAATGTGGAATTTCACCAGTAGATTGTGAAATTTTGCCCACGAAATGGCAAAATTCATCACTTGTGGACAGAATTTAACCATTTTCAGGTGAAAGTTTGCATTTCCCAGGCAACATTTTGCAGCTTCACACCCCGCTAAGTAGTTTGTGGAATGGCCAAATTACACAAAATATTTTGCGAGGTGAAATTGCTGATTTTGCAGAAATTTCTCCTGCAAAATTTAATTTGAAAAATCTCTGCTTGCTAAATACTTTTATGACCTTCATCACTGATGAGTGGAAAAAAACCTTGTGCAGGAAACCTCTGGTTATCCAATGGTGTATGTCACTATCCTTTCAGGTATAAAGTGATACTACATTATTAAATCCCAAATCTGAAGTTGAAATTGTGACCCTCTGCTGGAATGCTAAAGAAAAAGTAAGGTTCTTCTTCTGTCTGCAGATACTTCCAACCCTGTTAAGGTGCTACTGGTGATGGCCCTGCAACTGAAGTACAGTAGTCCCTGAATGAAGACGCCTAACCCTGAGGTGATCTTGGACAACTAAACTTGACTGCTAAAGAAATGATGGGGTTACAGAAAGACACCAAGAAAAAGGGAAATGCATGAAATAGCCACTTGAGACCTGGCAGCCTTAATAATCTCCTCTGAAGAACAAGACTCACAGAACTAAGAAGACGCCAAGCCCTTGAGGGGCTCAGTTCAATGCAGTATGAAGTCATAGAGGGTGAAAGCATTCTATGCCCTTCAGGAGACTTGTTGGGTATGATCTTGTTTGATGTTGGAGCACATTCCAACTGCTGAAGGAGTGTGTGCCCTATTTCTATTGGCATATGTGCTTGATTATCATTGAGGCATGTGTCTGAATGATGTTGGTGTGTGTGTCTGATAGTAACAGGTAAAAGTAAGAATGGTAGATATGATAGTAGGTGCTTTAGCATTAAAGCTGAGCCTTGAGGAGAGGATTGGACAACCTCCTGGGCAGTCTGGTGGGCAGGTGGAGGCAGTTGATCAGAGGCCCAGAAACACAGGAAGCCAAGCATGGCCACAACCATATACGACCCCGACAGGGACATGTCGACAGTGACCGACACTACAGCGACAACAGAACCAGGTAACTGTAGTGTTGGTGCAGGACCCCGGCACACTTTTCTGGGGGTCTTGCATCCCTTCCCCTAATCAGCTCTGATTCAGAGTTGATAATATTAATTGGGGTGTAGTGGCACAGCCCACTTAAGAGGTAGGGGCACATCCCGAAGAAAATATGGTAGGTAGTGACTACCTATATGCCAACCACAAATGCAGTTGACATAAAGGTTTCACTGTACTGTCAGTCAACAAAATTGTTGTCCCTGTACAGTTGTAGATCCACCACAATCAAGCCACAATCAAGCCAGAAAATGAAGAAAAGGCCAGAGCTCAGCCCTAGTCAGGGCTGAGCAGAGTGTACAGTAGCCCTCAACAAACCCCCAGAGCATAGCAGGAGTGGGGCAGCAGGGTCACGTGGCAGAAGACAGCCAGGGTACCCAGGGCAGACTAATGGACTTGAGGCTTTGGGCAGTGCTGGAAGGCAGGTGAAAAGTTGGTACTCCCCAAAAGTCATAGCTAGACCTCAGAAAGACAGGGGATGTTGATCATAGCCAGACCTCAGAAAGACAGGGGATGTTGAGTGATAGAGCAGGCAGACAAAGTGTAACACTCAGATGGGTGCAAGGTCCCAATAGATCAAAAGCCATGCTGTCAAGTTTGGAAAGTTTTATGGAGATAGAGAGAGAGAGAGAGAGAGAGAGAGTGCCACTAACAGGAGTATGGCATGCATGGATGAGCACAGTCGAGAGTAGAGGTGTGCGAAGTTGCAAAAATTTGCTCCATGTAAAATTTTCACAGTTCGAAGTCGCACTTCACTTACTATTGGCAGTTTCAAGAAATTTCAAAGTCAAAAACTTTGATGCGTGTTAATTTAATAATGGAAGTATCCTAGATCCACAAAGCTGAAACTTCACCACTGAAGTTTAGCATAATATGTAAAGTTTGCAATGTACCATGGGATAGGAGGCACATGTTGCTGAACAGACAATGAGAAGCTAGTTTGGTCATTCTCTGAGTGTAGTGTGTTGGAGAGAGACTTAGAGACCAGAGCTTGTGCTTGTTGTAGGCAGCCTAGAGTCAAAATCTAAATATAACATTATATAAAATAGCATTGTGATTGGTTGGGCATCCATGGCACTCCAGACATTACCTCATGGGTTTTAGCCCACCTGATAGGCTAGTGATGCACATGACCCCAGGATCAAATTTCTAGTATATCCAGGTCCCAGAAACCCCTGCTCTCTCCAGTTTCGAATCGTGCATCTGATCAGGCAACAAGCACACCAGGAATCCCTGTCTGCTCCACTAAGGTAGGCCCTTGAACCTAAGGGTATTTTTATTTTATGCGGTAATTTCAGGAAAGAAAGCAATGTATTAATGTACTAATTCAGATACCAGCTTGGGACCATGTTGCTAGAAGAGGTCTCATATTTAGGCTGCAGCCTCGCCTTTGTTTATGGGCCTCCCGAAAAGAATTGCCGAACTAAACTGCATTATTGGGCTTGAATTAGCCAGCTCAATGTGTTTTCCCAGTTGTGCTGCATTCCTGCTAATTTTGATGTTTGTTACTGTTTTTTTTTAAGTTGTTGCAAAGCCGCGTGAGCATGTTGCTCTGTTAATGCTTGTGCTTCTCATATGGCGCACTGTATTTTAGCAAGGGTCCCCCTGTCTCGCTGGGGACAAAAGCGCTAGTTGTTGTTTAGTGTGGCTATCTCGATCCCCTTGTCTGCAGAGAGTCCAAAAGGCTGGCCCCGGCCTTACGGATTCCGTCGGAACCACACGATGACTCGTGGTCTCTCTGCCCCCTCAACTCTCCTCCCCTCGCCTTCATCCTGGCATCGGATTCAACCCCCAGAGGCCTGACAAAGCCTCCTCTCCTCTGCGCCACACGGTCCTCTGTGTAGGCCATGGGCGTGACCCTACCGCCCTTCTCCCACGTGCCTAGTAGCGCGTCCTATGTCTGTAGGCGCTGCGCTACTACGGCCTCGTGTTCCTCTGCCCCTCCATTCACTACGCTGGGCATGGCCTCCTCCACAGGCTACAGCGGCCTCCTCTGCTGTCTTCTAGATTGGCGCTCCTCCACAGGGCAGTCACCACCTCGCTCAGGCCTAGCTGGGGGGGGGTGAGTATTAAAGCTCCAGGACCAGGAGCAGAGTGTGAGCGCGCAGGGGTCACGTTCCAGGAGAGCGCATTCTTCCTTCTTGCATGATGCAAGCCAGCCACTCCTCAGGGCACTTGACTCCATGCTCTCCTCCATCGGCAGTGACTCCAGGTCCAGAGGAGCGTGGAGACCTGGCAAACTGCTTCCAATGCCGTTTTTCTCCTCCCCAGGGGTCAGTTTTTTAAACTCCCCTTCGAGACAACACCAAGGACTCCTTCCTGTCTTGGGGGGGACTGGTCACATCCCTCACAGTCTCTACCGGCCCCATTCCTGCCTGGAACAGCTACTCAGGGGCCTCCCCACCACCGTAGGGTCCCTCCCACAGCGACTCTCCGGTTGGGCCCTCATAATATAAAATGAGCTCTCTCTCTCTCTTTCTTTTTGCCTTGCCTCTCCTTGGCCTTGAGTCCCTCCCACAGCAACCCGAGAGTGTAGGTCCTGCCTCCCCTGGACCACCAACTCAGCCACGCCATGGCTCTCTCCCATAGCGGGCCATGTGCGCCTGGTCCACCTATGGCTCCCAGGCCATCTCAGTTCCACTATATACCACATTGCGGGGGCCCTCACACAGCGCCCCCACAACCTTCATGTAAAGAGATGGTGGGATACAATGCAGGCATTGGTCACCCCCGCCTAGAAGTGTAGGGGGCCAAAAGGATCACCCAAAGGGCATCGAACTCCAGCTCCAATCTAAGGCCTGCTTTCTTCTCTCCACAGATGGTAAAAGCAAAGAAGTGTTCCTTGTGCAGCGTCACCCTTCTACCCCAAACCCCGGGACCCCTCTGCGCAGCCTGTCTACTCGACAATGACGACTCCTCCCTGGAGCAAACACCACCTATGGGACCCAGCAACCCGGGACCCAGCAACCCCACATGGATGGACCCGGGCACCCTCCTAATCCAAAACCAGCAGGCAGCGGTTGCCATGATGGAAAGCCAGCAGAACTTCATGCTCAAGATAATGGAAAAGCTAGAATCCCTCACTCAGCACAGAGCCAAACCGTTGAGTCCGGAGCCTGACAAGGCAGGGGTGCAACCGGAGGAGCACCTGAACCTTGAGGACACCCTTCCAGATGTGCCACGCGAAGACACGCACGAGGATAAGGACCCTGCATAGGAAGAGGATGAGGTGGAATCGGACAAAGAGGATATGGAGCTTCCATCGACACCATCTCTGACTTCAAAGTTGTACTCTTTTGACACAGTCCCAGGGCTTATGAAGATCATCAAGGCCACCATGGGGTTCGACACCGAGCAGAGTAAGCCCGAGTCAAAACTCGACCCCATGATACAACTGAGAGGGTTGAACCCGGAGACATTCCCAGATGCCCTGCTATTGAGGATGTCTTCAATAAAGAGTGGCAATCCTTGGAACCGGGCAGAATGCCAAACAGAAAGAACCTGGACAGAATGTACCCGGTTCAAGGGGAAAAATCTGATATCTGGTGCAAGGCTCCCACCATCGATCCTCAGGTGGCAGCTCTTAGCAAGAAAACAGTGTTACCATGTGGAACAGTTGCCCTCAAAGATCCTATGGACAAAAAAGTAGAGGACATGCTCAAAAAGGCATTCGAGATCAAAGGCACCATTGCAAAAGCAGCCACTACTGCCATCTACACGGCGCGAGCACAGATCCGGTGGCTCGAAGAACTTCAGGAACAGGCCAACCCTAAGTCCAGGGAGGCAGAACTGTTGGAATGTGCTCTAGACGCAGCAAAATACTTAGCCGATATGGCAGTAGACACCTTGCGCCTCCATGCCAGGGCTACGGCCATCACCAACGGTGCTCGGAGGGCACTGTGGCTAAAATTGTGGGACGCAGACAATGAATCAAAAACTCTGTTGCAAAACCTACCTTGAAGGGGAAAGTATGTGTTTGGGGAGGGGCTGCAGGATTATCTAAAACAAAAGGAGGATGGTAGAGACCTCCTTAAGAGTAAGACCAGGTATAACTACCTTCCCTCATTGAGGCGGAGGTTTCGGGGGGGGAACAGACTGTACCAAACCCGCAGGGACATGCCACAACAAAACAGCTCCTTTCAAGGCAGGGGTACTTCACACAGTTTCCGTAGCCCGTACCCTCAAACCTATAAGTCATCCTCCTTCAGAGCCCGGGGACAAAAATCCGGAGGATGAGGTAGAAGCTACAGGGGAAAGCAACAGTCACTACGATCCCATGGCCATTCGGGGCCAGGACCCCTACCCACCGGTAGGAAAAAGACTGGCCTTATTCGCACGTCACTGGTTCAACACAACCACGGACAGGTGGGTCCAAGAGGTGGTGACCAGGGGGTACTCCATAAAGCTATCCCAACCCCATATCCCCCAAAGATTCATATCCTCTCCCATAGCCAAAAGAAAGACATCCCCTCATCAGATCCAGTGCATCTTGTCGGAGCTGATTCAGAACAGGGCCATCCAACCTCTCCCGGGACGAGAACAGAACCTAGGGGTCTACTCTATATTCTTCCTTGTGCCCAAGAAATCAGGGGAACTCCATCCCATCCTGGACTTAAAGCACCTCAACCATCACGTAGTGTCTCACAGATTCAAAATGGAGACCATACGATCAACTCTGCGCAGTCTCCAGGTAGGTGACTACCTGATGTCCATAGATCTAAAGGACACATACCTTCATATTCCCATCATTCAGAAACACAGGCAATTCCTCCGATTTCACATCTTGGGTCACCACTTCCAGTACCAGGCCTTGCTGTTCGGCCTCTCCTCCACCCCGAGAGTGTTCACCAAGGTTTCCATAACCCAGGTGGCCAGACTCAGGGAACAGGGACTGGACATCATTCCCTACCTGGATGACTGGCTCATCCAGGCCCGGTCCAAGGAGCGGGCACTACAACACACGGAAACTGCCCTACAGGCACTCAAAGACCACGGCTGGGTGGTCAATTGGGAAAAAGTCACCTCGTTCCCACACAGCAGATCGAGCATCTGGGCGGCTGATCAACTCGGCCCAGGATGGCAAAACCATCTCCTCGGGTACACAACTTGATAACCCTGGCCGTAAAATGAAAGCCCACCACCAGACAACCATGGGAAGGATAGCCCAGTTGTTGGGATGCATGGCATCATGCATAGACCGCGTGCCCTGGGCCAGGTGGCACATGCGTCCACTCAAACATACGTTCTGACTCGGGAGCACCGAGCGAACACAACCTACAGGTCATTGTACCACTACCACCATCAGTGAGACTCTCATTGACATGGTGGATGGTGGAATTGAACCTGACCAAGGGAGTTCCCCTAGAGGCCTCATACACGGCCGCAATAGAAACGGACACGAGTCTCTCCGGTTGGGGAGCGTGCCTGGGAGACACGATGGCCCAGGGCCTATGGTCTCCAGTGGAGTCAAGACTCTCCATCAACGCCCTGGAGATGAGAGCGGTATTCCATGCTCTCAAGGCATTCAAGCACCTGGTAAACGGCCAGTCGGTCCTGATCCGCTCTGACAACCGGGTCACAGTGGCCTACATAGCCAAACAGGGCGGGACCAGGAGCAGATCCATGCTGAGGGAGGCTACGGCAGTCCTCAATTGGGCCCAATCCAACCTCAGGCATCTGGCCGCAGTTCACCTGGCAGGAAAGCTGAACGTATGCGCGGATTGGCTCAGCAGGCAACAGGTGCACCCAGGAGAATGGCGGTTGCACCCCGATCTGTTTCAAATGATCCAAACGACATGAGGACCCGTAACCATAGATCTCATGGCGACACGGGAGAACGCTCAGGTCAGGGACTACTACTCGCATTTCAGGGAGAGTCACTCCCAGGGAACAGACGCCCTATCCCAACCATGGAGTCGGAAACATGCATATGTCTTCCCACCTCTCCCCTTGATTCTGCAGGTACTAGCCAAGATACGGGCATCACGTTGCACAGTCATTCTGGTGGCCCCCTACTGGCCATGCAGGATGTGGTTCGCCGCAGTTCGAGAGATGTCCCTAGCCAGCTTCAAGTTACCCTACCGAACAGACATGCTCTCGCAGGGTCCAGTAGTACACCCGACCCCGTGGACACTGAAGCTCACAGCCTGGCTCCTGAAAGGAGGAGACTAAGGGAGGCAGGTTACTATGACACCGTCATTAGCACCTTACTACAGTCCAGGCGGACTTCCACCACCTCCACCTATGGTAGACAATGGTCTATATTCTCAAGGTGGTGTTTGGAAAGGGGCAAGGTACCCGAGCAGACTGACATGGCTACCATCCTGCTATTCCTCCAACAGGGAGTGGACAAGGGTCTAGCCCACTCTTCTCTTAGGGTCTAACTGTCAGCTATAGGGGCAGCCACCGGGCCCATCGGGGGGTACAACCTGGGAGCTCACCCCGACACCCTACATTTCTTAAAAGCGGTAGAGATCCTCCGACCAAGAACACGACCAACCATCGCACCTTGGGATCTCCTACTAGTCCTCAATTCCCTCAGCGTGGCATCCTACGAGCCTCTTCTTGAGGCAGATCTGTTCTGGGTCGGCCTCAAGACATGTTTCTTGGTGGCCATCTGCTTGGCCAGATGGATCAGAGAACTAGGGGCCTTATCCTGAGCAGAACCCTACACAGTATTCACCCCTCAAGGGGTCCACTTGTGAACTGTACCAGCTTTCCAGCCAAAGGTGCCCACTGCCTTCCATAGGGAGCAGCCCATCGAATTGTCTACTCTCCTGGAGGGGACACAGCAGGACACCAGTGAGGTTCCACATCACCTAGATGTCGGATCTGCCCTATCCGTCTACTTAGCCAGAACAAGTCCCATATGTAAAACAAAAAGATTGTTCATCGTCACTAAGGGACAAAGGCAAGGCAGAGCCACCTCCAAGTCCACT
This sequence comes from Neoceratodus forsteri, assembly GCA_016271365.2. Lineage (NCBI taxonomy): Eukaryota > Metazoa > Chordata > Ceratodontiformes > Ceratodontidae > Neoceratodus > Neoceratodus forsteri. The sequence goes on along the minus strand of JADMNL010000023.1, from coordinate 595,600,740 downwards.
GTTGCTGGGTGGCTAAGGAGAACCATCCAGAATGCTTATGTAGAAAAACAGATGACACCCCCTCAAGGGATCAAGGCTCATTCCACCAGGGCAGTCACCATTTCATGGGCGGAAAGGGCCAATGTGTCCTCAGAGGACATATGTAGGGCGGCCACGTGGAGCTCCCTCCACATATTCACCAGACACTACAGACTAGAACAGTTGCATGCCGTACGGCCCACATTGGCCAAACAGGTTCTTGCAGCAGCATCTTCAACCCCTCACTCTTAGACCACCCTGTTCCCTCCCTTGGGTACTACACTGCTTCTTATCTACCCATGAGGTAATGTCTGGAGTGCCATGGATGCCCAACCAATCACAATGGGTGTTTACTCACCTGGTAAAGGTGATTGTGTTGGTTGGCATCCGTGGCACTCCAAGGCCCCCCCCTTCCGAGTGCTCAGAGTGACCGGGACTGAAAAAAGTCTGTTTATCCATTTGCGGGCAAACGAGGGGATAGACGACAATATTGACTCACGGTGATAAGCTAACAGTCGGTCCCTTCGGGACTGAGAGTAGATTGTAAATATTAGGGATAATAAAACTCAGCCTACAGGCCACTGAGACTACGTCGTAGCCAGCATCATTTTTGTTTCTGATCGTATTTCACATCATCATTGTTTGGTTTTCCCTGCATTGTCTGTTTCTTCTTCTCGTACTTACTAACCTTGATTTCAGCTATGGAAGATTCGAACTGGAGAGCAGGGATTTCTGGGACCTGGATATACTAGAAATTTGATCCTGGGGTCATGTGCACCACTAGCCTATCAGGTGGGCTAAAACCCATGAGGTAATGTCTGGAGTACTATGGATGTCAACCAACACAATCACCTTTACCAGGTGAGTAAACACCCATTTTGGTGGTCAAATTTTTTCAGAACTGTGTTTGTTAGTACCCTGTGCACACACAGTATTTTTTTGTGTTGATTTTCTCATGTATTCTTTACTAGAAGTATTTAGTTTTGTTTCAACAGAGAAATAGTGGTTTAGTGGCTTGTGTGTGGGATGGTAGGAGCAATTTAGAAGGCACACTTTTGCTCAGTAAAGAATCACTGGCCCAGTGCCCTGTATTTTCTTAAGAAAAAAAATCACTTTTCTGATTGTGTATTAACCGGAGTGAGTGCTGTTTGTCTCCCTGTCGGCACACGTGTTTTAAGAAAAAAAATCACTGTCCTCCTGACTGCAATTTAACCAGAGTGATTGTTGTGTCCCTGTTAGCACTCGTGTTTTAGAAACAAAAATCACTGTCCTCCTGACTGTAATTTAACCAGAGTGATTGTTGTGTCCCTGTCAGCACACCTGCCTTAGAAAAAATATTCACTGTCCTCCTGCCTGTGATTTAACCGGCGTGATTGTTATTTGTGTCCCTAATGGCACACATGTTTTAGGAAAAGGAAAAACATTGTCCTCTTGAGTGCGATTTAACCAGAGTGATTGTTGTGTCCCTGTCAGCACAAGTGTATTAGGAAAAAAATCACTGTCCTCCTGAGTATAATTTAACCAGAATGATTGTTGTGTCCCTGTCGGTACATGTGTTTTAGAAAAAAATAATCACTGTCCCACTCCTGACTGCGCTTTCACAGGTATAATTTACTGTTGAACAACTGTATGCAGTAAAGCACAGAAGAATGACTGGGAAGGAAAGGGAGAGGTCATGGAGCACCTACAGAGAACATTTGTCAGTTTGTTGTCCCTAAAAGTGGTGCATGTACCAAGAAGGGGTCATTGGGAGCAGAGGGACACTATCCAGATGACTATAGTAGGCAGCAGCAGTAGTAGCATCAATGCATTTTGCAGTAGTGGTGGCTTTTCTGCCTCCAAATTTTTCTCTGATAAATCTGTGGCTGACATGTTGATTGATGTGTCAAGTGACAGGGTGACAGGAAACAGCAGCACCACCAAACAACCAACTGTGGTCATGGAGGTGGTTGGTGTTGATGATGGCTTGGAGCCTGATAATATGTGTCCAGTGGGTGAGGGTGAGGTAGGACATGTTGAGCAACATGATGACACTGGTCATGAAGAGGAGGTGGGTATCACAGATCATGTTGCTACTGAGGAGGACAAACCTGTGGAGTTTATTTATTTATTTATTTATTTAAGAGATTTACCAGGAAGGCATGCTGAGCAGAGTACCGCTCGATTCCAGATGCGCCCTGGGGTTTTTGGGGTACATTGGGAACATGATACAATCTATAACACATACAGTGGAACAATGGAAGACAGCAAACATCATACATTTGGAGTAATATAACAGCAGTGGGTAACATACATAATGCAAACGGATCAGATTGAGGGAAGGCAGAATGTTGTACAGTATACAATGTTTTACAATTGAAGCAGGTCAAAAACAGTGGAGAGACCAGACTTGATTCATACGCTGGGTGGGTACAGGAGAGAGGGGGGAGTTAGGGGGGGGGTAACAGGAGCAGGTGGACGAGAAGTGCGAATTGAGAAGGGCATTTAGTTGGGGAGTACTTGAGGAGTGTCTAATAATGGTTGCCAAGGAATTCCATAGTTTGGGTAGCCTATAGCTGAAAGCAGCCTGTCCGGACCGAGTGGATCTATGTGGGATACGGAGGAGCCTGGCGTCACTGTTACGGAGCGCGTAGGATGGTGGGGTTAAGGCTGTTAAAGAGGCAGAGAGGTATGATGGGAGTGAATTTGACTAGAACTTTGGCGAGGTTCTCGCGCAGTGGCATGATCTTCTGTTCTGTAATGAGGTGATGTTCAAAGATTGATAGAGGGCACAGTGGTGGGTGCTGGGAGGGCGATCTAGCGAAAAGCGGCAGAAAGACTTGAAAAGGGGGTCTAGCCTTGCTAGGGACGTTTGAGGGGCCGTACCATAGATAATATCACCATAGTCAAATATAGGGAGGATCATTTTTTTGACTATTTCTTGCCTGGTTGGCAGGGGTATGCAGTGTTTGTTTGGTAGAGGCACCCAACATATGGTTCAGTTTTTGTGCATAGCATCAATGTGTGGGAGAAGTTTAGGTGTTGATCTAGCCAGACACCTAGATAACGATGGGAGGTGCATGTCTCCAGTGGGGAGCTGTCAACGTGTAGAACTTGGGTGGCGAGTAAGCCGTGCAAGTTTGGGCCGGGAGCCAAAGGTGAGGGAGACAGTTTTTTTTGAGTTTAGGACTAGTTGGTTTGAGGTAAGCCAACGTTGGACGGAGTCAAAATCCTTTTGTAGACAGGCTGCCACCGCACTAGAGGATAGACCAGAGGCGAACAACACCGTATTGTCCGCGTACATGTGGATGGCCATATTTGGGAAGGCAGCTGGCAGGTCATTGAGAAATATAGAGAACAGTAGGGGTCCGAGAACCGACCCTTGGAGGACTCCGCTGGTGACTGGGAGTAGGGTGGATGAAGCCGAGCCAATGCGGACAGATTGGGACCTATTTGACAGGTACGAGTGGAACCAGTTATTTGCATTTGCCGACAGCCCAGCTAGAGCAAGTTTAGCCAGCAACAAGGGGTGGGAGATGGTGTCAAAAGCTTTTGCCAGATCAATAAATATGGCAGCTGTTAAATCCCCTTTATCCATACCAGTGAGAATAGCGTCTGTGAGCCGGAGGAAAGAGGTGGTGGTGGAGTGGTTTTTCCTGAACCCGGCCTGGTAAGGGGTTAAGAAGTTTATCGACTCAAGATAGTGGTGGAGTTGGGAAAGGACAAGACGTTCTTGAAGTTTGGCCAGGATGGGGAGCAGGAATATAGGGCGGTAGTTGGAAGGTGAGGAGAGGTCCCCCTTTGGAGCAGTGGAATGACTGTGGCTTGTTTCCATTTTTGGGGACTGTACCGAGTTTAAATGACAGATTGAACAGCAGGGTAAGTGGATGGGCTATGGCAGGTGCGGAGGCCGGAGCATTTTAGAGTCGAGGCCAGAGGACATTTACCTTTGTCTGGGTTGAGAGACATCAGTAGTTTTAGCACCTGAGCTGATGATACAGGGCACAGGGAAAAGAAGCAGGGAGGGTACAGTAGGGGAGTAGAGGGTGGGGAAGGGAAGCGGAAAGGAGGAGAGAAGGATGATGCAGCAGTGGAGAAGTAAGAATTGAATTCGGAGGCTACCATGCTCCGGATCCGAGATAGTTTTCCTGCAACGTTAAGTGAGGGTTAGAGGGTTAGCCAGCAGGAGAGAAGGATTTTATGGACTTTCAGAATTGAGTTGGGTGAGCCGGAACTGTTATTTAAAGCATTTTTGAAATAGTTAGATTTGGCGTGCCTTATGAGCCTAGTGCAGGCATTGCGTAGAGACCGGTAGTGGTGCTGGGCCATAAGACTACCTGAGGCCTTGAAGTATTTCCAGGCACGGTCTCTGGCTCGTAGTTGTTGCATCAGGCTTGTTGTTATCCAGGGCAAATGGGTTCCTCTTACACGGGATCGCCTGAGTGGAGCATGGCTGTCCCAGATGGAGAGGAAATTTGAGGAGGAAAAATTCCAAGGCATCATCAATGGAGGAGGCCTTTGTGATGAAAGACCAGTCGATGCTGGTAAGGTCGTATAGGAGCGCTGGCAGATCAAGGGACTTATAAACTCTACTGAGAAGTGTCCGGGGTGGGGGAGCAGAGGGTCTGAAGATTTTTCGCACCATGTAGATCATATGGTGGTCACTAAGGGGAGTCTGGGAGTAAGCCAGCTTGAATGATCCGATGGGGGTGGGTGGTAAGCGCCCAATCCAGGAGAGTATGTTTGTTGGATTTACGGTTTAGGCAAGTCGGTTCCACTATTTGCTGGGACAAATTTAGGGCAATTATGTGTTGCCGAGCTTTGGAGGCTCCCTTGCCTAGCCAATTTAGATTGAAATCCCCAAGTAAGTGAAGTTCGCCCGCCCTCCGTAAGTGACCTCAGGGTGCCGAGATGGTCGAGGATGCTACTCAGTGGGGTTTCAGGTGGGCAGTAGGATCCAGCTATATAGATTGGGATGGAGTGAGTTAGTGAGATTTTGACTAGGAGGGAATCTATAGGTTGTGTGGGGGCTGGCAAGGTGATAAAGGAAAATTTAAGAGCAGAGGAGATGTACATGGCCATGCCACCACCCTTCTTTCTGCCCTGTCTATCCTGGCGGGTTAGGGTGAACCCAGGTATGGAGAATTCTGCATCCCGGTTGTGAGGTTTTAGCCAGGATTCAGTGATTATTACAATGTCAGGGCAGAGAGTGAGGATAGTGGCTTGTAAGGCAGCAATTTTGTTTAGAACGCTGCATATATTGAGATGGACAATCTTAAGTCCTTTAGGGAGGGGCGTGGCCGGTGCGGGGTGTTGAGCAGAGTTGGGGGCCATGGGTCCTGGGTTGTATTCAATGTCCCCAGCTATGAGGAGGAGGAGGGCCAGGGAGTGACTTAGTAGGCGTAACAGCTTTAGAGATCTCCGGCTTCGAGTGGGGTGTATTGCAGTACGTGAGGTGTGGTTGGGGTACTTGTGGAGGGGGATATGAAGAGCGGGCAAATCTGCATGGAAGGAGGGAGGGAGGATAGAGGCCCCCAGGGACCAATTGGGCCACGGTGACATGTTTAGTTCCACTGTTGCTGTGGAGGAGAGGGGGGATGATATGGGGGCTATTGGGAGGAGAGGCAATGACTCAGGCAGAGTTTGGTGGGATGCAGGTGGAAGGGAGGATAGGGAGAGGCAGAGTAAAGAGATAGTGAGAGCGAAGAACTGCATGTTTAAGTTTAGTTTATATTCTTGCTTTTAGGACTAGCTTTGGAATTATTTACACAGTAGAGAAGAGAAACTGCACAGCGGTGTCCACTAGTGGCTGAAAAGTATTGGGAACTACTGGGAAAGTGGGCTGATTGGTTAAAACAGCTCGCAGTGCACTATATAAGGAGGAGCCCAGCAAGGGTGGTGGTGGGAGCGGTGGGGAGCCTGCACATAGCGCAGGTGGGGCTAGAGCTCCTGGCGAGCGGCTGTGGACAGGGATCGCTACCTGTTGGCTCTTGGCTCCGTCGTCCACGGGGGAGGTACAGTGGGCTGTGGGAAGGGCTACTACAGTAGCTAGCCCTCGCGACCGCACTGCAGGGGGGCAAAAGAAATGCAGCTGTTAAAATACAGGTAGGTGGATGGGGAGGAGGAGCTACGACTTCTAAACCAGCAGTATACTCTTACAGCACAGAATATTAACAAGCAAGCAATTTTATACAGGCTGTAGAAAGCAGGCACACAATAGGCTAGATTGAAGCAGCTACTCTTTAGAAGCAGTAAAGCTGAAATTCCCTGTCGTTAAAGCGTCTGAATTTAGTGCAGCTAGACCCAAATGAATTGTGGCTCTTACAACAGTTGCAAGGTGCACAAGCATAGAGGACCCTAGAAATTGAGGCAGTGAGAATTACTGCGCTGGCTGTGGTGCTCGGTATTGCCTTCAGCACAGGGCTCATTCCTTACACTTGTGAACTTTAAAATTAATTTACCCTTGTAAAAGCCAGATTAAGCACGCCTAAGGGGTACAGGTTTGGGCTCAGGGAGACAGAGTGCAGAAATAATTACGATGCAGCAGCTCCGCTCCTCCGGGGGCAAGATTGCAACCACGCTGAGCTGGGAGTACAAGAAACAAAAAAGGTGCCAAGTTTGAATCCTGTGGCGCAGCTCCTGGTGAGCGGCTGTGGACAGGGATTGCTACCTGTTGGCTCTTGGCTCCGTCGTACGCGGGGGAGGTTCGGTGGGCTGTGGGGAGGGCTACTACAGTAGCTAGCCCTCTCGACCGCACTGTTGGCTCTTGGCTCCGTCATCCGTGGGGGAGGTTCGGTGGGCTGTGCGGAGGGCTACGAGGGAGTATGATGAGAATGCCAGTTTTTCTGCAGATGATGATGATGGTCCCTTATGGGAGCCTGAAAAGAAAAGGTCAAAGCAGGGTGTTAAGGATGCAGATGGTGTGTTTCCTGTTGTCTTCACTGCTTCAACCACTAAGGACCCCCCTTGCACTGTTTCTCCCATTCATCAATTTCTCCAGTCATCCCAACACATTACAGAAAACAGCCCTTCTCCTTTGCTATCCCAGTCACCTTGGCACCAAGTAAAAACAAGACCAAATAAATCCCTAGTGTGGGATTTTTATGTACTGGGCCCATCTGAAGAGAGAGTGGCAATTTGCCAACTGTGTCATACAATAGTAAGTAGAGGTAAGAAGTGTAGTCATCTCGGCATGGATGGGCAACATACACACCTTAAAAGCAGGCACCCATTATGGCGGTGTCAACACCGGAAGTCAGCCAGTGCCAGTGGTGCCAGTCCATCAGAATCATCAGGCAATGTAAGCCAAATAAACACGGCAGTACATAAGGAAGATAGATATGCAGATGAAGAGGAGGACATCAATGTGGTGTTAGAAGATGTGGATGATTCTGGAAGTGGGTCAAGAAGTGGTCCTAGTAGCAGGACTACCACCCTTAGCCCAGGTATGATAGGTACCCCAGTAATGAAATACAAAAGAGGCACAGAGGTCAGTCGTGCAGCACTTCAGAGTAGCACTGGCAATCCCCAGTCAAGGAGCACCCCAATAATGCCACCACACTCAGCAAAGCTGTTTGCACACCAGGCCCATTGCCAGTATCAAGAAAAGTTCATCCTATGCCGCATTCAATTTTGGAGCATCAAACTAAATTCCTACCTAATCATGCTACAGCAAGGGAGTCAAAAGCAGCTGCTGCAGAAATGCTCACTCTGGATTTGTTGCTATTCTCATTTGTAGAGAATGTTGGATTTAGGTGGTTCATGGCCTGTGCCTTGCCGAAATGGCATGTACCATCACTCACTTACTTTTCCAAGTGTGCCATCCCGAAACTGTAGAGTAATGTCTCTGACATGGTACATCATGCCCTGCAGCATTCCTCAGCACAGTATGTACATCTGAGCATGGACATATGGATCAATGGGAAAACAGCTTGTAGATCTTACATGTGCATTACAGCACACTGGGCACAGGTACCTGGGGTAGCATCAGGTTGGGGGGCAAGGCAATAATTGCTCTAAGACAAACTGTGGTGGCAGCAATATGTCTGGTGTTTGGCAGCGTGCAACTCTGACCATAAAGAGTATCCCCGAGTCACACACCAGAGAAAAGATGCTTGAAGTGTTACTCACAGAAATCGAAGAGTTGCTCTACCCCTATGCACTGAAAGCTGGACTCATCTCCAGTGGCAATGGATCCAATGTGCAGAAATGCATCAGTGATGGTGGATTTTTAGGTTACCATGCTTGGCACACTGCCTTACCCTTGTTGTGCAGGCTTTCATCAACCACCCGAATATCAAAAGAAATATTGACTGTAGCCCGACACATCTGTGCCCACTTTGCCAGTTCGGCAAAACCACGAGACCATCTATGTGTTCTGCTGGTACAGAACAATCTGCCTCAAGATCATCTTAAACTTGACATTGTCACCAGATGGAACTCCACCTTATACATGGTGGAGTGTCTATATGAGCAGTAAAAGGTAATATCAGAGTATCTGCTACTCCATGCAAGCCGTGACAGCAGTGGGGCATCCATGTGTCTCACTACTGAGCAGTGGTGCTAAATCGATGGGCTCATCTCGATTCTAAGGCCCTTCGAGTATGCAACACAGGCAGTGAGTGGAGACACTGCCTACATCAGTGAGTCCATCCCTCTGCTACGTGTGCTAAGGCAGACACTGCTGAATGTGCAGTAACAGCTGAAGGCAGGTGGTGACAGAGCAAGTTCCTCATTGATGGAACACATGCAGTCCACATTAGACTCCAACACCCACATAAGCTATATTCTGCAGTCTGAGGAGTTCTGGATCACCACAATACTTGACCCACATTATAAATGTGAGCTTAGAAACATAGAAACATAGACTTTGATGGCAGATGAGTACCTCTTGGCCCACCTAGTCTGCCCATTTCCCTACCTACTGGATAAGCTGCAGATCCTATTTAACCAACAGCCTATTTCTTCCTTCCCCCCACAAAAATTGCCTTATGTCTGTCCCATGCATTCTTGAATTCTCACACAGTTTTAGACCCTACAACCTCCTCAGGAAGTCTGTTCCATGCATCCACTACCCTCTCTGTGAAAAAATACTTCCTCACATTGCCCCTGAGCCGACCCCCCCTCTATCTTCAAATTGTGTCCCCCTGTTCTTGCACGTCTCTTTTTCAGAAAGATGCTACCCTCTTGGACTTTGTTGATTCCACTGAGGTACTTAAACATTTCTATCATGTCCCCCATCCCTCCTTTCCTCAACGGTATACATATTTAGCTACTTTAGTCTCTCCTCGTATGGCTTCTCTTGCAGACCCTGCACCATTTTAGTTGCCCTCCTCTGAACTGCCTCCATTCTGTCTATGTACTTGTGGAGATGGGGTCTCCAGAACTGCACACAGTACTCCAGATGGGGTCTCACCAACTGTCTGGGCAGGGGGATAACAACTTTCTGTTTTCTGCTGGTGATACCTCTCCCTATACATCCCAGTATCCCCCCAGCCCTCCCTACCGCCTTCTCACATTGCTTGCCAATGTTAAGGTCATCTGATATGATTACCCCGAGGTCCCTTTCCATTTTTGTTGTTGTTACTACCTCCCCCACCATTGTGTACTCTTCCCCTGGGTTTTTGTTTCCAAGGTGCATTTGCAGCTTGCAGCCATAATACAAGGTGGGCATCAGGAGGTGGAGAGACTGACAGAAATTCTCACTCAGAGGGTAAGTGGTGCACAGTTGCAACTATGGGCACAGGGGTCAAACCCACATAAGGGTACTGCACATCGAGTTGCTGTTCCTGCCACCTACTCATCCTCATCATCACATGAGTGTAAAACTTCACCAAAACCATGCTACTTAAAGGAACATATGCTGAAATCCCATTTGGGCCACCCTGAGTCAGGTGGGAGTTGAAGACAAGGAGGAAATTAAGAAGGAGGTGGGTGATCACGCTGCATGTCGTTGAGTAGCAAAACACATGGTAGATGTGTATTTGGTGGTTATAAAGAACCTTGCCATTGCAGATGACCCACTGCTATACTGTAGCACTAAGGTCAATGTCTAGCCAGCACTGACAGCGGCTGCCCTAAAATATCTGAGCTACCCGTCCTCGAGTGTCAGTGTTGAGCGAGTGTTCAGCTCAGCATGTGCCATTGTGTGTGACAGGTGCACCAATCTCTCTCCCAAAAATGTTGGCATGCTGGAATTCATTAAAATGAATCAGGCTCACATTCCAAAGAGAAGAGTAATGTCCCTTGTCTTGACCACTTGGTGAAGAATCTTTAAACTTCTGAACCAACTAGAAAGGGTATACCGTGATTTGAGTGAGTCAATTACAGCGAGTCAACTTGGTCGAGAGTAAAACAGCGAGTGTGAAAGGGGCTACAATATTGTAAGAGCCCATGTTAAAGTCAGCACTTTCATTGCAACAGGGAGCCATAGATGTATAATAGTTTGTGTGTGAAGCATGAAGGTAGTTGTTTGTCAGGCCAGTTCCAAGCTGGCCACCTAGAGTAGAGGTTACAGTCACCACCTGCTGGCAGACCCAGGTTCAATACTGGCTGTGAGGAGTTTTTTTTTTGTTTGTTTAATTCCCATTCCACCCACCCTCCTGACTTTGCTTCCCTTTGCCCCCAGTGGGGGATGATTGGATTGCCCCCCCAATGTTCTCCCCTTCCCTGACTTGTTTCCCTCTGTACAGTATCCCCCTTCTTGAGGTTTTTCCTTGTCCCTGAATTTCATCCCCCCGGTGGTAGTTAATTTAATTATAGGGGGTGCAGGGGGAAATTCTCCCAACAAAGGGGGTGCTGGGAACGGAGCCCCCCCTGCAGAAGAAAACAAGTATAGCAGTGCCCTGATTTTGGAGCACAGTATAGTGCTCTTTGCTGTATTGCTTGCAGCCATTTTTCCTTCGATGTTTTTGTTGGGGCTATTTTGTAGTCACCATTGTCACATGGAGCCCTAGACAATATTCTCCATCAGAAGCCCAGCTCCTGAGAGGGGTTCCACTGACAGTGTTGGAGCTAGCAGAAAAGGATATTTTACAGTAAGCATGAAGAAATGTCTTCTTTCTATAGTGCTCCACATTGTCAATGGGCTGTTAATACATATGGGTTCTAACAAGCAGTACCCATTACCCAGCTGGGTGGGGGAGAATATTGTCCCATACATAAACTGCAAAAAAAGGAAAATGAATTTTCCTGCTAACCACTGCATGCAAAATTCTGCGACCAAATGCTGCATCGGCAGAGCTTTGAACATTTAATCTGTAGTGCTTGGTAAATGTGAGGATGGAGGACCATGCTACTACCTTACACAGTTCTTAGACAGATGCCTCATCTTTCTCTGCCCAGGAAGTGGCCATAGCTCTTGTGGAAAGAGCCTTGATGAGAGTTGGAGCCCTCTTCTTTACTGGGACATAAGCATTGGCAATGCATGCCCTCACCCACCTTGCCAAGTGGCCTTGGAGGCTCTTTGTCCTTTTTTGGCTGCTCCAATGCTCCAAAAAGTACAAGCAATCTATCCAATTTTCTGAACCCCACAGGTAGTCTAAGATACATCCTAACTGCTCTGCACAAGTCTAACTTGTGCAACTCTCTCTGTCTTGGATGAGTCTGCTGTGGACAGAAGGATGGATGGCAGATTTCCTGATTCACGTGAAAGAATCTAGGAACCTTTGGGATGAAAGATGAAACCGTTCTCAGAACCACCTTGTCCTTATGCATCATAAGGTAAAGTGTTTGTAGGACAAGGCCTGGATCTAGCCAGTCCTCCTGGCTGAGTACATAGGAACTAAAAAACACACCCTATAGGACAGAACATCTAGCAGTACTGATGAAAGCAATTCAAAGAGTTCTTTAAAAAGAGCATTCAAAACCAGATTCAGATCCCATGGAGGGACAAGAGATCTGAAGAGGATTCAGTTTCTGCTGACATCTTGTAGGAATCAGATAACCTCCTGGTTAAAGACAAGTCCAAGGTGGCTCCAAGTGCCAACACCTGACCTCTTAAGGTGCTCAAGGTCAAATCTTTGTCCACTCCCACCTGCAAAAAATCCAAAACCTGCAGAACTGTTGCTTTAGAAGGTCATATATTTTTCTATTTGGCCCAAGCTGGAAAAGTGGTCTATACATGAGCATAAGCTGCAGATGTGGAGTTCTTTCTGGCAGCCATCAGGCTATCCACTACCTTTCTGGAAAAACCCTATTTCAGGGGTCTCCTTCACTCAGGAGCCAGGCCCCAAGCTGCATCTCCTTTGGGTTTGGATGCAGAATGGTTCCTTGGGAGAGATGACCCCCCCTGAATTGCAAGAAAAAACAGTGTATGTTCAGTTAGATTCACTAGCTTGGAGAACCACAGTCCTCTGGGCAATTCTGGAGCTATCAGAAGAAAACTTCCTTTTGAGTATCTTATTTTGCATATGACCTTGGGGAGAAGTAGCAGATGAGGGAAGTTATACGCTCTGCAGAAATTCCACATCTGTGACAGAGCGTCCGCTACCTCCTCCTGTGGATACTGGTATCGGATGAGGAACCAGTGCACTTGGGCAATTTTTTTTTATTTGGTAACCTTATTTGAACCTTTTATTTTTTACAAAGTAGCAAAACAACACCAAACAAACAACAAGAAGGCCACCGCTGGGCAGAAGACAGAGTCGGGACTTGGAGAAGCAAACAGTTGTATGTTCGTTCAATTTTATATTTACTGTGTGCCGGGTTAAGTGTGTGGTATGGAGGACATGTAATAAAGGCTTTCTATTTGGGGACTGAAGAGGAGGAGGTAGCACACTGAGCAGAGGGAGGAAGAGAGAGAATGAAAACAAAGGAGGACGCCAGACACCCTTTGACTCTGTGTAGGCCAACAAGGCCATGGAGTGCTGCAGTACATATTTCGCCATTGTTGTAGTCTGCTCCACTGAAGGCAACCGCAAGTAGAAGACAGAGTTGGGACTCGGGGGAAGTAAACAGTTGTATTTTTGTTTAATTTTATATTTACTGTGTGCTGGGCTAAGTGTGTGGTGTGGAAGACATGTAATAAAGGTTTTCTACTGTTTGAGGACTGAGGGGAAGGAGGGAGGACACCCAGCAGAGGGAGGAAGAGGGAGGGGAAGCACAAATGAGGACGCCAGGCACCACATGACTCTGTGCAGGCCAAAAAGGCCACAGAATGCTGGTTTTATTCCCTAGGAGGCCATGTGACCCCTATGTGAGTGACCCGAACACGTGAATGCCAAGACGCAGGAGAGTAGAGTCTCAAGTAGCATCTGCAGGGCATCAGCATGGAGGACAACACACACCAGGTAGGACAGTAGCAGGTGGCATATATAGGGGATGAGAGAGTAAGTAAAGAACAAATGTAATGGAAAAAAAACCGTGATAAAGTACAGTGCAAGAGGTGGGCAGGAGCAACTAAGGGACACCTTGAGGATGTGGGGGTCATTGCATGGAGGCAGGATGATGACTAGGGGAGAAGAGCTGAGGGGCAGGGAGGACTAGAGAAGTTTACCCATGGAAGCTGTGAGGGTAGTGAGCTGCAGTGGATGTGGGGCAGCAATGTTCTTGGGAACATTGTGGAGGGTGGGGGTATCCAGTGTGTAGGCAGTTCAGACAGCTTTGGCAGGAAATAGAAAGCCAGAAATGGGAACTGTGGAGAGGAAGCACATATGACTGGGGAGGATGAGAGGGGCCAGGGAGACATGGGGGGTTCCTTCACAGGACACACCAGGATGCTATAGGGAGAAGGGAAAAGTTAGGACAATGGATCAAGGAACACTGACTTCACAGGAACCTAGGGGCATTGGGAGGGGAGATAGCAGGTGGTGGGGAATGAGGGTGGTGGGATAAGGTTAGGGAACATACCCATGGAAAACAAAGGCAGGGGAGGACTTCGGGGGAGGGCATGGCTGGGGGTTGGAGACTAGGAACAGGTACGCAGTGTTGGCTGAAGAGGAGGAGCAGGAGGATGTGGGTGTCAACACAGAGCAGGGGAAAGTGGAAAAAGAGAGAGTGGAAAAGAACAACCGGCCAGTGAACAAGAAGGACTTTAGGTCAGAATCTGGTGAGTGCAGGGTGGTGGTGGTTGGGGTTATCACAGACCCACAACAGTAAGGGGAGAGGGGCCAAAAAGGATAGAAAAGGGGAAAGAGGGTGGCATTAGAAAAAGGCCAGAGAGGAGAGTTAACATTAGTGGAGGGGAGGTGGAGGGGCAGAGGATGCAGCACAGAAAGGATGCAGGGCATAGAGTGCAGCTAGAGGTAAAGTCAGGGGGGAAGGGAGGGAGGATGGGAAAAAGAGTGGAGGATACTGTGGGACTGGGGTCTTAAGTAGGGCAAAACAGCCATGACAGGCTATGGAGAAAGGGTAGTTATAATGGGGGATTCAATGCTCAGGGGAGTGAGATGGGAAGGTAAGGGAACAAGAAAAAGAAAAAGTTGGGGCTGGGTGGAATGTTTGCCAGGTATGACAGCAGGGAGGGTAGGACAATTCATTCAGAAATGTGTGTGGGGGGGAGATAAACCTCATATTGTGGTGCATCTAGGTACAAATGACCAGGAAGGTAGTATGGTTGAGGAAGTGCAGGAGAGGTTAATTGAGGTAAGAAGAAGATGCTCTCAGGAGGGAAGATCTGTAGCATTCTCAGAGGTACTCCTGGTACCTAAGGCAAGCAATGCTAGGAAATTAAGAATAGAGGAGTTCAACAGGTGGCTGGAGGGGTGGTATGCAGAAATGGGATACAGATTAGTGGGGGGGTGGGGAGAGACATTGAACAATAAGGGGCTCTATGCAAGGGATAGGCTGCATCTCAGCAACGAGGGAATGGGGACTTTGAAGCTGGGGTTGGAGAGGTACATTAAAACTAAAATAACTTTAAACTGAGCATGGGAGCAGAGAGGGACTACAAAAATTAGTCAGCCAGCAGGGGAGACTGGAAGGCCTCACCCCCCCAGACAGCTAGGAGGGAAAGGAGGTGAATCTACCAAGGAATAACAGTAGAGGGAATGGAAGGGGAGAGGAGAGGCAAGGCACAAGGTGGACTATGGTATCCTTGAATACTAGGAGCTTGGCAAGCAAGGTAGCAGAATTCCAGGCTATGATGGCGAAAGGGTAGGTATATATTGCCATCATCTCATAAACCTGGGCCACCCAATACCATGATTGGGATCTCATGATCCCTGGTTACAAGGTGTACCACAAAGACTGGGAGGGGGGAAGGGAAGATAAGGTGGCTATTTACATTAGGGAAGGGATACTGTGTACCAGGGAGGAGGGGGAAGAGGGGAGGTCAAAAGTCCTATGTGTTTTGCTCCAAAGCTCCAAAGGCAAGAGGATTAGGTTGGGGGTGGTGTACAGGCCACCCTCACAAAACGAGGAGACTGAGAGGGAGCTGGGGGAGCAAATCAGGGGGGTCAGTGGCAAAGGGTGTAAGGTTATAGTGGGAGGCTTCAACCTTCCTGGGATTGACTGGTGGACCGCGACTACCACAAATGCCAGGGAACAGGTACTGCCTGAGGCTATCCATGACAGTTACCTAGAGCAGGGGGTGATAGAGCCTACCAGGGAGGGGAATATACTGGATATTGTGATAACAAATGGAGACCAAATCCAGGATGTGGTTGTACAGGACCCACTAGAAGAGAGTGACTGCTGCTCAGTGTGATTCTTCCTCAATGCAGGAAAGGAGTCGGCTAAGACCAAGATGAAAGTGGTTGAGTTCAGGAAGGAAGATTTTGCCAGGATGGGCAACATTCTGTAGGGGCATCATGCTAGAATCAGCCATGGGGTGAATGCTGAACAGAAGTGGTCAATCATAAGAAAGGGTCTGAATGAGGCCACAGACACATGTGCCCAGTCTCAGAGTAAGCAGTCCAGGTCAAAAAAGCCTAGCAGGCTCAGTAGAGAACTGGAGGGAAAGGTGAGGGATAAAAGATTAGCCTTCAACAGATTAAAAAAATCTGGCCGGGAGGAAGACAAGGAGGTATACTCAAAGGCATCTAGGGAGGTGAGTAGGGCAGTCAGGGCAGCCAAAGCAGCAAGGGAGCTGAAATTGGCTCAGGGGATCAGGAAGGGCAAGAAAGAGTTCTTCAAATAGGAGAAGAAAAGTTGCAGTATCGGGATTGTTAGAATTAAAGGGAAGGGTGATGGGCAGAAAAGGGGGAGGACCAGGCAGAGGCACTGAACGAGTACTTCTGCTCGGTCTTCATGAAAGAAAATGATGGACCAATACCACAGGGGAAAAGAGGGAGGGGCGGGGGCAGAGGTAACAGATGGGGTTATCCAGGAGGATAGTGTTCTAAAAGGCCTTAAAGCTTTATGGGTGCACAAGGCACCAGGACCGGATGGTGTACATCCTAGGGTCCTGAAGCAAATAACAGAGATGTTGGCAGGTCCTCTGGCAGATCTGTTCTTATTTTTTTATTTTTTATTTATTTATTTAGTTTTTGTTGACCTGGTAAGTTTAACACCTCCTTGGATACATGGAATGTGCCCAGGGACTGGAGGATGGCTCACATGGTGCCCATCCACAGGAGTGGGCCCAAGGATGAACTGGACAGTTACAGACCAGTAAGCTTGACTTCTATACTGCAGAAGTTGATGGAAACCATTCTGAAGGAGAGGTTGGTAATGGGTCTGTTCATGAAAAGGCGTTACCAAGGCTCCTATAACTTGTTTGTTGTGCTAATAAAAAAATGAAAACCATTTTCTGTCAGCAGAATGGTACATTTAATATGTGCTAGCCTGCAGAGATAGTTAACATAATACCTTTGTTGTAAAATATCAAGTTAATTTTTTTCTATTATATAGCTTGATTTCTGCTGTTTTTTCACTCCCAAGTGTGACATGGAAACCCTGCTCTTCTTGGTGTGCTACTGTGACAACACTGCACTTCACAGTATGCAAACAATGTGTTGGGATCACTCTTGACACACTAAATTTTGAATCCCTGAATGTCCTGTGGCCCTTTAACAATTCCTGTTTGCACAGTGCAGCTCTCTATTTACTGTGATGGTCGTAACGCATGGTGTCTTAGTTTGTTACACCCATCACAGTAACCCCCAAATGCAAGTGTGGTACGTTTTGCCCTAGCTTGCAGTTTTCCTTCACAAAACAACCTCCCATCTTGTGCCAAAAATGATTCTCGTCAGCGAGAAGCGCTTGCATGGCTATGCAGTTTGTTATTTTTTGACCCCCACCTGACGGGTGTCCGAATCATGTCTGTTTGCACGCCACAGGTGGGGGTCTATTGGCTTCTGATTGTGTGTTTTTGTGGAAGTCTCTGCTGGGGAAGTCTCTGCATAATGCCCCCATAAAAGTCGTAGTTTCAGCGTGGTTTCGGTCGCCTACACTGGCGACCCAACAAAAGAAGGTGTCGTGCCAGCATCCTGAACTGTTACGCCCGGTTGAAGGTAAGCTGTTTTACGCCGGTCACGGTGGTCAAACAGTTTTTTGGGACTTGGGCAGCATTAGGGTAAGAGGGGATTATCAAAAATATGATTTGCTTCTCTTCTGTTCCGGGGGCCGTTCTACTAGAATGCATGCTTAAGGTCACCAGAAACCTGGAGGTGTGTATGTTCGCCAGCCATACATTTGCCCATGGATTACCTGATGGTGGTACAAAGAGTTGATTTTTGGCATCCTATTGTGTTGATCAGGTGGGAGCTATTAAGTGTATTTTGAACATTTGGGGTGGGGGCTGTATGAAGACCATAGTGAGCAGGTATTCTGTGGGAGCAAATTTTTTATGCAGAACTCTTGCAATTCAGCTTTTGCCATGTTCATTTTTTGGTGGGGGTGTGGGGAGGCTGCATGCTTTCTTTTTTTTTTGGAAAAAATGTGGTTATGGCCCCAGTGTTGGAATGGGCTTTGGGAGCTTGGGGGGGGTGCTCGAAGCCTGTATTTAAAAAAAAATTGCCTTTGTTTGCTCGAATATCTGTGTTGGTTTGAATATTGCTGGGGTTCTTATGTTGGCCTGGAGTGTTGTTTCTTGGCCTGTGTGAGCATTCATGTTCAGCCATCTTGAGGACCATGCGGCTTGTGGGTGTCTTGGCTGTTATTCTTTGATGCAGCAGGGCAGCTGCATGGTGCCCTATATGACCGAACATGAATGCTCAACACTTGCTGGATGCCAGTAATGCGATAATTTAAAAAAAAATAAAATAAAAAAAGACGGTAATTTGCTGGCCTGGGGCCTGGTCCCAGGCAATCTGTGTTTCGGCATATATGTGAGCATTCATGTTCGGCCATGTTAAGGACCATGCGGTGTCACTTCTCGTGGGGGGGGTGGTGGTGGTGTGGTGGCTTTATGTGCTGGTCTCATTCTGGCCGAACAGGAATGCTCCAACGCCCTCGATGCCCTCAATGCTTTTGTTTGCTTGAATATTTGTGTTGGTTTGAATATTGCTGGGGTTCTTATGCTGTCTTGGGAGCCAGTGTGTTTTTTTTTTTATTCTATTTCAAATTTAACTACTTGCGCCTTCTCGTTCCTTAAGTCATAGCTTTGTATTAAGCAATTTAGCATCACCAGGTGTTAGATTAATATTGTTAATCACACCCTAGGGGTGTAATGTGGCACATGCCACATCAGAATGTCATATTGCCCCGTTGGGGTGACTAACTGACTACTATCTAATTTCTGGGAGTGCCTTATTGTGATTATTAAAATTATTCTAAAAGAAAATTGGTTTTCAATGTTTTGCTCATTTAGATGGCGCTATTTAATGGAAAGCTGTCCTTGTTCCACCATCCCACCCCATCCAAGTTTACCCCTCTGGTTAAGCTTTTAATGTATGTTGAGTCTTTTTTCTTATGCTGCAACATACATTATTTTAATGTTTAAAAATTTGCATCCCAGAAGTATGGTGCATGTAGGGGAGGTGCCATAAAGGTGCGGCGATGCACTGCTCACTTCATTAAAGCGAGCAGTGCATCACCGCACCTTTAGAGATAATGAAGTCTCCCCATGTGCGCCATACTTCCACTTTGCACATTTTTAAAAGATAATGTATGTTGCGGACTGAGAAAAAAGACTCAACATACATTAGAAGCTTAACCAGAGGGTAAGTTTAGCTGGGGCAGAACATTGGATTTAGACAGCTTTCCTTTTTAAATTTCTTCCATCAACAGTTTAAGAATGCTGGCTCAGAATTAGAAAGCATCATTCCATTCATTCAGTGGTGCTAAAGGAATAATCTGACAGCTCTCTTGCCTAACAATGCACCCATGGCATGCATTAATGCCTCAATACACCCATGCTATGTCTTGGATTATTGGAATCCTAACAGTCAATCAGATTGCAGCATTTTCTAAAGCCTTTTTATAATATCCCATCTTTCTTACCGTCGAATGGTCTGGAGTGTTCTGTGAGGCTCCCTTGATTGGAAGTATCATGCGGAGTGTGCATGTTGGGTCTTTCTTACCGTTGAATGGTCTGGAGTGTTCTGTGCGGCTCCCTTGATTGGAAGTATCATGCGGAGTGTGCATGTTGGCTCTTTCTTACCATCGAATGGTCTGGAGTGTTCTGTGCGGCTCCCTTGTGTTCAGTGTTAGCATTTCCAGCGATTTACAGCATCCCATGTAGTGTGCCTATCCTCCACTATGCAGTGTGAAGTAATCTGAACTTTTTTTTTTTGCTTAAAGATTGCTGGAGAAATGGAGAATGTGAGACAAAGACCGCAAGTATCTGCTGCAGTGCTTTTGCAAGATGCACTTAAAAATGTATGCAGCCCAATATCAGGCAGGGAGCGAAGTCAGCAATACAGAGATGACCTGAAAAAGAATCCTGAATGTTATGCAGAACATAAGAAAAAGACAGTATTACGCTGCAGAAAGTACAGGGCTTCCCTGACTGACGAGAAGAGAAAAGAATATAATGAAAAGTCATGGCTGCGAATGCAGAAAATGAGGGAATGGCGGAAGAACATAGTCTCTGAGCCTGCAGGGAGCCTAACAGGTTGGGGGACAACCATGAATTCAACGAGAGAAGAAGAACAAAAAAGATGGAAGAAAGAGCATGCTGGAGGGAAAGTAGAAGGAAAGACCATGCCAATATGTCTGCACAGAAACGCAGAAGAATAAATGAAAAGAGGAGAGAGAAATACAAGGAAAAGAGAGAAAAGGAAAAAAACAGTGTAACTGTACCCTTCATAACAACCAGCATTGCCTCTTCACCAACCCCAACACCCTCCACAACAACCAACATTGCCTCTTCACCAACCCCAAGATTTCCTGAGTCCTTAACAAATGGAAGCGTTTATGAAACCCCAGTGACTGACACACGATCAAACCAAGCCATCCGAAAAGCACTACAAAGAGCCCGCAGAGGACTTCCAAGGTCTCCAAGATGATTTGCCAGCACTGTTTCTAAACTTATTTCATCCTGCTCCCCTGCAAAAAAGGAGGCCCTATCCAAAGTGAACCTGAACATGCCGTGCCGCACAAACCTGCACGCCAAGCTGGTGGAGGCAATGAAAGGCAAACTATCAGATTTAAAGCATAAAACCTCAAAGGCACAATGAGAATTAAAGCATCCCTTTACCAGTGCAATACTGGTACTGAAAAAGTACCGTATGCTCCGTTGTGCAAGCCAGACACTTGGAATCAGCTGGAGGCAGATGATGAGGGCATCACGCAGCCAAAGGGTGAAATCCATCAACAGGCACAAGTCAGCATTGTCTGAAGAAATGGTGAAGAAGGTAGAAAACTTCTTTGAGGACTCATCCATGCCATTACCACATAAGAAGGCCATTTCAAAATGAACAGGGATTGCAAAGGCTTTCCTTGACAAGCCTCTTCATATTCTGTACAACGAGTTCTGTGAGCAAAACCCGGCGCAAAAAATTGGACCAACCAAATTCCGTAGTCTGCGGCCCAAGCACATTAAACTGGCAAAGGATTAAAATCTTGAGCAGTGCTTGTGTGAGTACTGCACAAATGTTATCCTAAAGTTACAATCGTTAAACAGATTTGCAGATGTGCACAGAGTCCCACACTGCAAGATTGCCAGTATATACAGTGCTGTCAACATGACCATGTGTCCAAGGTCTCCAGGTGAACAGTTCTTTGCAAAGAAATGCATTGAGAAGACCTGTGGAAACTGCAGTGCAGATGGCATAGAAAAAACAGCAAAGGAACTGTTGGACAGACATGGCATGGAAGAACTGAAATGGTACCAGTGGGACAGTGTTACCATTACAACAAACACAGAAGGCAATGAGACAAAAAAGAACAGAAAAGTACTGAAAAGAAAAAGCAGCACAATATCAACATTTTTTGAAGTACTGAAGGACAACATAACGTTTTTGGGGCAGCACCTGCATGTTGCATCCTGGCAACAAAGTCAGTTTAAGTCTCTAAAAACAAATGTGCCAGAAGCATGTGTGCTCATGGTACTGGACTTTGCGGAAAACTACACGTGTACTTTCCAGGACGAAATTCAATCTACCCATTGGCACCAGGAACAGGCCACTGTTCACCCCATAGTGACATTCTACAGGTGTCCTACATGCCAAAGTATTATGAAAGAGTCCTTAGTGTTTATATCGAGTGACCTGAAGCATGACCACCATGCTGTTAGGCACGTTGTCGAACTAGGCAATGCACATCTTCAGAGCATCCGCTCACTCAAGATTGAGAAAGAAGTGCACTTCACAGATGGCTGCAGAAGCCAATACAAATCAAAGTGGGCATTCCAGGACATTTCAGAAGCACCCGCTAAATATGGATTTACAATTGAAAGAGCTT
The DNA here is from genome assembly GCA_016271365.2 of Neoceratodus forsteri. Lineage (NCBI taxonomy): Eukaryota > Metazoa > Chordata > Ceratodontiformes > Ceratodontidae > Neoceratodus > Neoceratodus forsteri. The sequence goes on along the minus strand of JADMNL010000023.1, from coordinate 595,579,017 downwards.
TCTTCGGTTCCAGACATGGGAAAGGACCATCAGATGGAGAGAGTGCTGTGATCAAGTCCGGTGCCAGTCTAGCAATGCAATCCCATTGAGCAGAAATTGCCAATGCAAAACAGCTGTATGAGTTCTGCAAAAAGAACCTCTGCAAAGAATCAACCACTGAAGACTGCAGGCATGATCTGCACACATTCTTCTGGGTGGGGGAAAATGCCATAAAGAGGAGTGCAAGACAACAAATCAAAGCAGTACCAGGGACACGCAAACTACATAGTGTACGCTCTGTGGCTTCTGGTGTGATTGTCAGATGAGAGCATAGCTGCTTTTGCACTACATGCTTGAGAGGCACAGGACACTGTGAAAACAGTAGCCGCATAGAACCCTGGAAGACAACAAAACTTAAAAATATTGTGGGCACAAATTCTTCTGTGCCATGGACCAACAAATGTCATTCTGTCCACAAAATGGATACACCAGTCACTTATGATTCTGCACCACTGGCACCTTCTTCCTCCCAGGTCAGTCGAGATGGTACTGACATGCCAGATTTGATCAATGAACCTGAACGCTTACATCCTAAAGCTGCACAAATGCATGTTAATGTTGAAGTGCCAACTGTGGTACATACTGTGACTACCGTAGCCTCAAGTAGCAAAAACACCAACCAGCTCCTTGATGCAGCCAGTTCATCAGCACCATCAAGCACAGTGGTCTCTCGCCAAAAATTGGAGCACATAAAAATGAACCACTTTTATGCCATTTATTATTCAAGCAACTTTTTTATTGGAGAACTAACAATGATTGATGACAGGAGGCAGTTCCACTTCAGTTTCTTGAGACATCGTGGGGATGGCATCTTCATATGGCCACACCGTAAGGACTCTGATGCTGTAAGGAAGACGAGCCGTATTTTCCATGGACCTATTTTTTTCCATCACCAGGCACATACAATATCCAACAGGAACAGATGCAAAACATAATGAAAAAATATGAAGAATTGCAAGCCCGCTGGCATTAAAAGCGGTTCATACATAACCTTGCAATTCAATTAGGGACACTGACACTGAACATAACCGTGATGGACTCTACACACATAGAAACACTGGATGCAATTGTTAGACTGTAAATGGCTTATTTGTGGTGCTTGCAACTTACAAAATTCTACAGCTTACAAAACTGTGTGTTATTTTTTAGTGTGTTCTTTACGTGGCTATTGCCTGTGATATTTAGGACGAATAAGGGACACAATAGTTGCTAATGTTGAAATAATGGACATCAAAGCAGGGACCCTTGAGAGGTATGCTGTGGTGTGTCTGTTATAATCATTGCAATAGAACTGCACAGTGCTTTCTGCACATGAAGTGGACAGTGAACTTTTAAACTTGTATGTGGCCCACAAAAACAATCTCACTATTGCTTGGAATTGTTACGCATAATAAAAATGTATAGCAGATATTCTCACTCCAATGCTGATGTGCACAATTGTAGAATTGCACAGTTTAAAATAGCATAATTATAACAAACATGTTATCACTGTTTAATGTTACGTAATGTCTTTTACAACTTTCAGTCTATAAATAAAGGTGTTTTTTCCTGCATCAACAATTGTGTGGTGCCCTTTATTACACTCGCTGGGATGTGTGGTGTCTTGTTACACCCACCATGGTGTGTCTTGTTATGCACACCATGGTGTATTGTTACACCCACCACAGTGTGTGGCGTCTTGTTACACCCACCACGGTGTGTGGTGTCTTGTTACACCCACCACGGTGTGTCTTGTTATACCCATCACACCAGACCTTATTTTTCTTGGGAACCTTAACATTTTTTCATCTTGCAACATACTGTTTTTCTCACATGTGGGTCACAGTATCTTAACCTGTATTACAAAATTAATTTATGGTTGATTTTAAAATTTGACTTCCATGTCACACTTTGGTAACCCCTTTTCGTGAACAGACCCTAATCTATTTGGATAGGAATGGACTACAGGACAAGAGACAGCATTGGTTTGTCTTGGGTAGATCTTGCCAGACCAGCCTGATTGATTTCTTTAATTGTGTTACTAGGGCTGTTGATGAGGGATATGCTGTGGATATCCTTTATCTATATTTCAGAAAAACGTTTGACTCTGCACAACATGGGAGGCTACTGAGCAAGCTGAGGGACCTGGGGGCAGGGGAAAGACTGGTGGCCTGGATTGGGAGCAGGCTGCAGGGCAGACAGCAGTGGGTAGTGGTACGGGGGGTCACATCCAAGCCAAGGCCTATGACCAGTGGGGTACCACAGGGTTCAGTGTTGGGCCCTGTGGTATTCAGTGTCTTCATAGGGGACATTGCAGAGGGGATCAAAAGTAAGATCAGCCTGTTTGCCAGTGACACAATGATTTATGCAAAAGTGGGCAGTGAGGAAGGGAGGCAGGTATTTAGTGAGAATCTAGCTAGACTCCAGCTATGGTCAGGGGAGTGGCAGTTGGAGTTTAATACTAAGAAGTGCAAGGGACATGGAACAAATACTTCTACTCAATATTCAGAAAAGAAGAGGGGAGTACTTAATCCAATCAATAGAAGCACTCTGGATGGGGGGGTCGATATCAGTCCTTTCACAGAAGAAAGGATTCTGAAAGAACTCCTAAAACTGAAGGTGGACAAAGCAATGGGGCCTGATGGGATACACCCCGGAATTCTAAAAGAACTAAGGGGAGAACTACTGACACCACTGACTACTCAAATCATGGGAGGATGGTGTGATACATGAGGACTGGAGGAGGAGGACGGATGTGATTCCCCTTCAAAAAGGTGGGAGCAAAGCAGAGGCAGAAAACTACAGACCTATAAGCTTGACCTCAGTGGTAGGGAAAATGGTGGAATCACTTCTGAAAGAAAGAATCATTGAGTACCTAGAGGCCAGCGTGGCACAAGACCCAAGGCAGCATGGATTTACAGTGGGAAGGTCATGCCAGATGAATCTAATACAGTTCTTTGACTAGGTGATCAAAGCAGTAGGCCAGGGAGGGGCTGTGGACATGGCCTACCTAGACTTTAGGAAAGCATTTGACACAGTCCCACACAAAAGGTTAATAAAAAATTAGTCAGCCTGGGAGTGGGTCCCAGGGTGGTAGCCTGGGTAAACAAAGTCTAGCCAGAGTCAATAGGGCTGTGAAGAGCTACCAAATGACCAAAGTTATTTTCTTGTTGGTGCCATATATTGCTGTTTAGTCACAATCATCAAAAACTGGCATGCTGCTAATTCAGTTCTCTTGAATTTATTTAGTTAGAGTACATGTTGTGTGTGTGTGTGTGTGTGTGTGTGTGTGTCCCCATAGGAATGAGATAGCTAACACAGGCAGCAAACTGCACTGTCTGTAATCTGACACTGTAGTCTGACTTTAAGGGGTTCAGTAAATTCCAGACAACATATAATGAGTTAACCCCTAGGTTGCTGAAAGAAATAGAATACATCTATTAGACTGAGCTGGACAGATGGTAGAAAGAGCAGCTTAAAAGTTTTTTTTTGTTAATATCCTAAGAAGTTTTGAGGTACAATACAGTAGCATCCCCCTTCCTTCAGATGCCTTAAAAATAGAGCAGCGAATAGCAAAAATCAGAGGGGGGTGCACTATTTTGCAGCTGTGGAGGAATACTTCCAAATGTCCAAAAAGGGAGTTCCATGATCAGCCATTTTAGAGCTACAATCTGATCCCAGTAGTGCTGTAGGCTCCACCCACAACCCTAAAAATTGGCTGGACAACAGTACACAGAGGGTAATAGTAAACAGAGTCCACTCCAAAGAAAGTGGGGTTACTAGTGGGGTACTGCTTGGTTCAGTACTGTGTCCGGTCCTTTTTAATGTCTTTATAAGTGACATTGCAGAGGTACTGGAAGGAAAAGTATGCTTCTTTGCAGATGACATGAAGATCTGCAGCAGGGTTGATATACAAGGGAGGGTGGAAAGGATGAGAAGGAACTTGGCAAGGTTAGAGAAATGGTCAAAAGTATTACTGCTTAGATTCAATGCAAAGAAGTGCAAAGTAATGCACCTGGGAAACAAAAACCCCAGGGGAAGAGTACACAGTGGGGGGGTATTAAAAACAAGAACAAGAATGAAAAGGGATCTGGGGGTAGTCATATCAGATGACCTAAAGGTAAGCAATCAATGTGAGAAGGCAGTATGGATGGCTGGGGGATACTGGGATGTATAGGGAGATGCATCACCAGCAGAAAACAGGAAGTTGTTATCACTCTATACAGACAGTTGGTGAGACCCCATCTGGAGTACTGTGTGCAGTTCTGGAGACCCCATCTCTGGAAGAACATAGACAGGATGGAGGCAGTCCAGAGGAGGGCAACTAAAATGGTGCAGGGTCTGCTACAGAAGTCATACGAAAAGAGACTAAAGGAGCTTAATATGTATACCCTCGAGGAAAGGAGGGGGGGCATGATAAAATCTTTCAAATGCCTCAAGGGTATCAACAAAGTCCAAGAGGGTAGCATCTTTCAGAAAAAGAGTTGAGCAAGAACAAGGTGGCATAATTTGAAGATAGAGGGGGGATGGCTCGGGGCAATGTGAGGAAATATTTTTCACAGAGAGGGTGGTGGACAGATGGAATGGCCTTCCTAAAGAGGTTGTGGGGTCAAAAACAGTGGGGGAATTCAAGAATGCATGGGACAGACATAAGGCAATTCTGGTGGGGGGTAAGAAGAAGTAGGCTGTTGGTTAACTAGGATCTGCAGCTTATCCAATAGGAAGGGAAATGGGCAGACTAGATGGGCCAAGCAGTCCTTATCTGAAGTAAAGTCTATGTTTCTATGTCATGCATCTCAGAGCCAGAAACCCCAGAACCAGCTACTGGCGGGGGGTGGTGGTGGTAAGAATCTCAGAAGAGGAGAGGGACCTGGGGGTACTAGTCACAGGGGACATGATGGTATCTGTGCAGTGTAGGAGGGTGGCAGCAAGGGCAAATTGTATGTTGGGGTGCATTGCCAGAGCTATCACCTCCAGGAAAAAGGAAGTCATCCTGCCCTTGTATAGATCACTGGTGCGGTGGCACTTGGAGTACTGTCTGCAGTACTGGTGCCCTTACCTCAAGAAGGATGTGAAATTGCTGGGGGGGGGCAGCGTAGAGCAACTAAAATAATTATGAGGATAGAGGAGATGCTGTATGAGGAAAGACTGAGGGAGCTCAACATGTACTCTCTGGAGGATAGAAGGGAGAGGATATGGTACAGACCTTTAAATACTTAAAGGGTGTAAACAAAATTGGGAAGGGAGGATTGTTCTGCTTAAAGGGGGAAGAATCATGAGGGGACACAGCCTGAAGTTGGAAGGGGGGAGGTTCAGGAGGGAGATAAGGAGGCAGTACTTCACAGAGAGAGAGTGGTGGCTGGATGGAATGCACTGCCAGAAGAGTTAATTGACCTGAAGATAGTGGACAGCTTTAAGCGGGGATGAGATAGAGTCAGGGGCAGGGTTAATACAGGCAAGAACAAGATGGGGGATAGGACCGGGAAAGGGGATGAAGGGAAGGGAGTGGGTGGGAGGGTGCAGCTGAAGTAGTATTGTATTGCGAGCTGCACACTCGGGCAGACGTGATAGACCTATGAGCCTTTTCTGCCAGCAATTTCGTATGTTCATGTGTGTGTTCATATGTTTGTTCGTAACAACTAAATACCAAGGAACAAACAAGACTACAACTCTGAATTACAGATACTTATATAGAAGTACCCCTAAATTCCCCCGTCCCCCTCCCCATCCTCCCGACTCAGAGTGCGAAGAAGAAGATCGAAGGGAAGGATTCAGAAGTGTGACTACTTTGTTTACAGATCAATACAGAGGGAAAGGAGAAACTTGGCCAACAAGGGGGCCAAGTCATGTGGTGTGGGAAGCCAATCCCTATAGGACTGAGTGCTCTCGTAAGAAATACCTCCTCCCCTATGCTGCATCCGGGGACTGAGAGGACAATAGAGCATAGAGGGTCTCCCACCTGGAACTGAATAAATTGGATCAGTGCCTCAGCAAAGCTATTTGCTTTTCTACTGACAGCACTTGGAGGACTTTGTGATGTCATTCCTTGAGGGAAGGAGAGATGTCCTCATTCCAATGGCGAACAATAACTGTAACCACAGCAATTAATGCCATGTGACCCTTATGGGGACCAAATAACTGTGAGGAAAAATTACCAATTAGACAGACCTCTGGAACAAAGAAATCCTCTAGAGCCAGAAAGGGGTCAAGAGAAAGTTTGATGCAAGTCCAAAAAGAGGCCATAATTCACTTTAGCACTTAGGCATCCTGACTGGAGTTGAACAGGCCAATTTGTGGATGTCTGAACCTTCTGCACAGGTTGAACCCCTCTGGGCTCAACATCCACTCCCCTCGGTGGAAATTCTCTTGGCTAACCTAATCTGCCTGAATGTTCAACTCCCTCGCCAAGTGAACTGCCAAAAGAGAGAAAAGGTTCTCCTCTGCCTACAGTAGCAGATCGGTTGCTTCTCATAGCATGTCTCTGCTCTTTGTGCTGCCTTGACTGTTTATGCATGACACCATGACCATGTTGTCTGACCTTATTTTCACAGCTTCTGACTGTACCATCTTGTGAAAATGAAGGAGAGTGAGGTGTACAGCTCTCATCTCCAGGACATTGATGTGCAGGTGCTGTTCCTGTGCAGACCATGATCCCTGAATGGGAAGCTAATCCAGAACTGCACCCCAGGCCGACAAGCTGGCATTGGATGTCAGGATCAACTTTGGGGGGACTTCCAAGAAGGATCCCTTGCTTAAGTTCTCCAAACTCACTCATCAATTGACTACCGAAGGGGTTGGAAAATTGGAATCAAGGCCTGATAGTCCTCCAAAGTCAGGTCCCAAGCTGCCAGCAACTTGATATGAAGGGGTTGCATGTGTAAGTGAGCCCACAGAATTAGTTCTACTGTTGCCTTCATGAGACCCAAAATCCACAGTAGACTGCGAGCTGAAGCCAACCATTGGCTCCTCAACAACTGAACCTTTCATATCAAAGTATCCTTCTTGGCTGCTGAGAGGAAGACCTTCCCCTCATCCATCCAGAACTCTGCTTCTAGGTGCTCCAGGGTCTAAGATGGGTTTAGAGAGCTTTCCTCTCAACTGACTATCCAATAGTGGAACTTCAAAACCGGCAGGATCCTGGTCACTGATTCCCTCATCAGTGTGGCAGAAGGCACTCCAATGAGCAAGTTATCCAGGTACGGGTAGACATAATGTCTCTCCTGCCAAAGTTGTGCTACTAGGACTATGAGCACCTTTGAAACACCGCAGGGGCTGTTGCCAGCCCAAAGGGAAGCACCCTATGCTGGAACTGTTGCCTCAGGACTGTGAACTTGAGGAACCTCTGATGAGACTGCCAAATGGGCATATGGATATATGCATCCCTCAGATTTATGGTTGCTAAATAATCCCCCAGTTGCACAGCCTGGATGATTGACAATAAGGACTCCATCTTGAAGAACGTGTGGCCAGTATATTTGTGTAGGTGTTTCAGGTCCAGAGAAGGTCTGAAACCCCCCCACAACTTTTTGGGAACCACAAAATAAATCCCTGGCCTTGTTCATCAGGAGGCACCAGAACAATTGCCCTGATCTGTTTGATGAGATCTAATGTTTGAGACACTGCTTGTATCTTCACTTGGTCCTTCATACAGGGGATGTTAGAAAATGTTCCTTTGAGGAAATGGTTGTAAACTCTAATGCATAGCCTAATGCTAGAATCTCCAGTACACAAGCATCCAGTGTTATCTGGGCCGGGCCCATCTTGTGTAAAAATTCTGCAGTCTTCCACCAAGGGAAGGGGCAAAGATGGCCCATGTACCCTTATTGTGATGTACCACTTCTTCACCCTGGACTTCCATAACACTTTCAGGCAAAGGCTCCTCTGCCACTATTACCCTTGAACCCTGAGTAGGATTCTTTAATCCTCTGGTTTCTGAAGCTTTGAAAGGGACAAAAAAAAAAACCTTGATACTGCCTCTGTCAGCCGCCTCCTCAGCCTTTCAATGTTAAGCTGGTCTTTTGCTGTTTTATTAATACTGGAAGATATCCCTTTTTATCCTGGATATTTTTCAAAATGTCACCCAGGCCTGATCCATATAACAAGCCTCTCTCAAAGGCTAAATTAAACAGCTTGGCCTTCAACACCTGTTCCGCAACCCAATGCCGTAGTCATACACCTTGCAAGGCAGACACAATGTGATAAGCGGAGCAAGCTGACATCTATAAGTTTTCCACTGTGGTGTCCCCTAGAAAGGTGGAGGCCATTAATACTGGCTGTAAAATGCTCACCCCCTCAAAATCCTTGGAAACAAAACTACCCAGTGCCATAACCCACAAGTTTAGATCTGCACCCCTACACCCCTCCCCCACCTGTTATATATAGGTGGCTGGACCAGGGACCCCACACCCGGTGTCGCCAAAGATCATGCTGACACAGGAGTGTCCAATCACCAGGTCAGCTTCTCCCTCATTGATCCTTTTATTTTTTTAACCTAAAAAAAGCCCATTGGTGATCTGCCCCACCACACTGCCTTTTCTCTGTCTGTCTGTCTCTCTGTCTGACTAATTCTTTCTTTAGTGGACTGGGGTGCACACCAACAGTACTGTTTCTTTCTCCCCCTTCCCCTCCTGGTCACCAACCCAACCTTATTAATTTTTAATTATATGAGCAGATCAGGGTGCCCACCCCACTACCACTTCTTGTGTACATCCCCCATCCCTTCTGGTCATCCACTCCCCCCGTTCTCATTAAGTACATGGCAGAACCATGGTGCCCACCCCTGGTGCTGCTGAACACGAGCACCACACTCAGGTGTCTAACCACCAATGTCAGATTGAATATATCCATTGAAATGAAGGAAACCATCTCTTGATTTTTTTTATTAAACCCTGTAAAAAATAAAAGTATTACTTGCTGATCTGACCCACACACACACTCACACACAAACACTCGCCACCCACCCAACCCTGACCTCCAACTCAGCTCCTACCACTCAGTACCCCCTACACTCCCCACACACCCCCACTCACCTGAAGATGTCCCATGGCATAGAGCCACTCTCTGATCAAAGACACATTTTGCTGTTGGAACTGGTGACTGTGATCATAGAAAATCATTTAAGTGTGGTTTAATGTATTTCAGTGACGTTTTCAACTTTTATTCATAATCTTGTTATTTTTGTATATTTTGACCCTAAATTTTCAACATGGCATTTTGAGGATCCCACCTCATGACCAATGGTGGTGGAATTATGCAAATCTGGCCCAAAAGGTGATTTTGCGGTCACTTTGTGAAATCACATTTTGGGCAGGATTTGAACATTTTCACCACCCTTGTTTATGAGGTGGGATCATAAAGGGAAAGGGGAAATTGTTTAACTAGGAAAGCCAGAGCTTGTTTCCAGGTGCTACCTGGGAGCACAAGGAAGTTAAGTGACTTGCTCAGGGTCACACTGTATGCAAGTGGGAGCTGATGGGATTCAGACTCAGGCCTCCAGGTTTGCAGTTCAGTACTCTTAACCAGTACACTATATTGCCTACAACAGGCCTTCTTATGTCTTTATAAGAAGGCTATGTTGAAAATTTCAGGTCAAAATATGTAAAAATGGAAAAGTTATGAGCATATGTTGAAATTTTTCTATGCTTGTTCATAACATTGGGAATTTTAAATATTTTGACCCCAAACTTTCAACATAGCCATTTTTTCACACCACCTCATGAACGTGACAGCTGCCATTTTCCTAATCATGGTCAAATTGTGTTTCACACCTGTGGCATGGAATGAAGTTTCGATGGGATTTTAAAGTTTTCACCTACTGATTTATGAAGTGAGTTAAAAAGAAGACTTAGCTGCATTTGGTGTATGAATATGGTTAAATGTCCAGGTCATGAATGAACATTGCAGCATTTCAAGGTTCTTTCATAACTTCACTAATTTTCAACATTTTGACTTCAGACTTTCAACATAGCCATTTTTCCACACCACCTCAACATGTGACTGGTGTTATTTTTAAAGTCCTGGTCAAGACATGTTTTCATACTTATGGCGCAAAATGACATTTTGGCCAATATACTATAAATGCTACATGTCATGTTTATAAGTGGAGTCATAAAACAATCATCTTGAAATTTTGGGGGCAGAATTAAAAAAATATATAATTTTTATAAAACTTTGTGTGTAGTGCCAGTCTTAACCCCAGTGGGTATGCTTTGTTATCCCATGCTGGTGAGCTGAGTTTGAGGGCAAGCTCAGTGACCCAGCTGGATGGGGTTAGGTTGGGGGGATGCTGCTGTTATGCAACACACATACCCCACCAAGGGAATCCAAGCTGCATGGTTGTCCGCATGGGCCTGGGTACCATATAGTGAAGACAACTGTTCTCATTCACTCTTTACACATTCACTTTTTACACATTCATACATTACACAGTCACTTTTTGAGAGAGAATCCTTTCTTTGACACCAGTGAGCCCTTTGGAGGAATTAGATGTCTATCATCTGGAATCTGGAATCCCGGACTGTGCCAGTGGCGGCTACTATGTGGCACAGTAACTGTAGAAATTGTCTTGCAGTTTTTCATTTGTTCAGGCTGAATGAGTCTGCCATCTGCAGAATACTATTTACCCTGTCCAGAGGTAGGTAAGTGCTGCCCTCCTGGGTATTTAATTCTGCTCCTATGAACTGCAGCACTTGTGCAGGGAGAAGGACTGACTTTTTGAGATCTACCAGGAACCCCAATGACTCTAGAAGTCCTTGAGTGAGCTGCAGATGTTCTTCTACCTGTTGTGATGACTTTCCGACCACTAACCAGTCATCCAAATAGAGGAAAACTGTAACACCTTGCCTTCACAGGTATGCCACAAGCACTGCCAGGCACTTTGTGAACACTAAATCCAAACTACAACAAGCAGCGCTCGAACAAAAGAGGGGTTCGCAACTGAAGGGAGACAACCCTCAAAGTAGAAGAAAACAAAATAGCCAAAAAGGTTGCTCTCTGAAAAGAAAATTATGGAATTCAGCTATGAACTAATGTTCACATTTTGTTAAGCAAGTGGTTTAATAAATATGAACATTAATTCATAGCTGAATTCCATCATTTTCTTTTGAGAGTGCAACCTTTTTGGCTATTTTACTTTGTGAACACTCTTGGAGCTGAAGTGAGACCGAATGGCATGGTTAAAAACTAGTAATGACCTGAAGGTAGTCTGAACCTGAGGTACTTTCTGTGAGACTCCCCTATGGAGATGTGGAAGTAAGCATCTTTGAGGTCCAGAGATGCCAGCCAATCTCCTGGCAGAATCAGTGACAAGGTTACCATTTTGAACCTTGGCTTTAGTAAGTGCCTGTTTACAACCTCAGGTCTAGGATAGGCCACCATTCCCCATTTGTCTTTGTTGTAAGGAAGTATCTTGAATAAAAACCCTTTTCCCTTTGTTGTGGGGGCACAGATTGCACTGCCTTTTTCAACAATAGGTTCTGTACCACCTTTTCCAGCAATGGAAGCTGGCTTGAACACTCTGGTTTTAGAGAAGGAAAGGGATTTGAAGCTTAGGGACAAACCCTGACTCACTACTTCCAGGACCCACTTGCCTGTGGTGATCTGTTTCCAAGCCAGGAAATAGTGAGTTATTCTGCCCTCCTACTGGTAGTGGAGAGGTGACCTGGGAAAGAATGTCAGGGGTCTTGCTTTGTTCAAGGCTGAGACTGGGAACCATGCCTGGAACCCTTCTGCCCCTGCCCCTGAAGTGTCCTTGTTGTCTTTACTGTTCAACTTGGGGTACGGCCATGGCCTGATAAAAAGGCCTGGTGTGAAATTGTCTGCCGCTTCCTCCCCTTCCATAAGGTCTAGTAGATGGGGAAGCCCTTTCCTTTGCAGAAGGGCTTCTTTTTTTTTTTTCTTTTTTTTAATTCTCCTTTTTTCTTGGATGGGTCACCAACTATTTTTCTGCCCTGGTCACAGCCCCCGGAGACCTCCACCACCGCCTATAGCTGCCGAGGACCCTCGGTCACCCCCACGGCTTACCCCCCGGAGGGCGGGGCCATGGCCACCTTCGTGGCCATGGAACTGTAACTAGTCGGGGTCCCTGCAGCGGTGGCGGTGAATTGAGGACCTCCAGGGAGGGCTTCATTCCTTCGGTGGTAGGGCCCGCCTTCCATTTTCCGTTTTTTCTCCCCAGAGGAGGCGGGGACATGCAATGACACCAGCATCTGCCCCGCCTCCCTCCCCCCCTTACTGAACGTCAGCAGCGCGAGATCTTCTGGCCTCCACCAGGAGTCCTCAGTGCTCCGATTGTTGCCACACCCTCCCCTCGGAGAAGGAGAGCCATCCACTGGACGCTCCATCCCTCTCCCCCCGGCCAGCCCTCTGATGATCCAGGTCCGTTCCAGAACCCGGGTCACTGGTGTCACAAGCGGAAATCCCACCACTGCGCCGACGGGCCAGCTTGCAGAATGGCTTCTGTAGGTGGCCTTGTACTTGTCCACCTTTTTCATATAAGCCTCTGTATGTGTTCCAAAGAGGGAATTACCCTCAAAAGGAAAATCCAGAGCCTTGTTCTGCATATCCTGAGAAGGATTTGTAGCCCTTAACCAGGCAAACCTTCTCTGAGCAATGGTATTAGCAATCCACTTGGCAGAAGTGACATTGGTGTCTGCTGCCATCTGAAATTGGTATTTGGCTGCTTTTAAGCCAAATCTGGCAGTCTCAGCTAGGTCAGTTGAAAGACCACAGGGAGCTTTATCTGCCATAGCCAAGACAGATTGCAAGACAGATTTTTGATACTGGGATGCATAAGCCTGGAAATTAGCTTGTCTGATGGCCAAAGATGCTGATAAGTAGCCCCTTTTGGCCATATTATCAATCTTTCTGGAATCTTTTCCGGGGGGGGGTGAGATGCCGGAGGAACTTTTGCCTTGTCACAGGCTACAGTTTGTACCAGCCCCTGGTGGTCAGGGTGGGAGAATAAGAATTCAGACCCTTCCTTATCCAAATGATACTTCTTGTCCAACCTTTTGAACGAAGGGGGGACAGACCCGGCTGCCTGGAGGATTTTGACTATGTCCTTTTTAAAGAATTTATTGACAGAGATCAGCAATTTTTTAGTGGCTGTTAACCCCATCATTTCTAGATATTCTTTTTCCTCTTGATCCTCTATCACCTCAGTGGTAGTGATGTCCAGAGCATCTACCATTTTTCAGACAAATGTAAAATGGGCTGAATCATCTTCTGATGCCCTGGGAGGTGAGCTAGACCCCAAAGTCAGTTGAAAAAACAATTATGACTGACTTCAACACATTATGACTGATTTTTTCAACTAGTTTAAAATTTATGACTTCAACTAACTAAAGTAAATTCAACCGATTTTTTCAACTTCCACCCTTCACACAGAAGAGCGGAGTGCTTATTTATGGAATGCATATGAACAGAGATGAGAAATAAGTACAGTAGAATCCTGTTTATCCGGATCCCGTTTATCCGGAACTCCCTATCTAATGGACTTGTACTATGTCCCCCTGTCACTCCTACAATTACAGTACAGTATATCAACACTAAGTGGCGCACGATTAACTGTTTTACTTAAGCGCTTACAATGATTTGTCAAGCAATTAAAACTGTCATATGACGGACTGAGCTGTCAAAACTGCCATTCAATTTGGAAAACTGCCCTTCAATTTAGAAAACTGCTTTTTTCTTACCTTACTGTATTGAGGCTATTTATTCTTTCATTCCCCCTCTACATTCAGTGGTGAAACAAACATGTCAAAACGAAAGCGAACCATTCTCAACCTAGCTCAAAAAATGCGGATTGTGAAACGCCTGGAAAATGGAGAGAAGGCAGTTGCTCTTGCCGCTGAATATGGCGTGGGGAAATCTACTATCTTTGATATAAAGGAGTCTAAGGACAAGCTACGTTGCTTCGCTTCCACAATGGAGTCTGCATCAGGAGGTGATTGCAGAAAAAATATGCGAACCTGTGCAGACAAGGAATGGGACTCTGTTATCTATGTGTGGTTTCCGTCAAGAACGGGAGAAGGGCACCCCTATATCTGGGCCACTGCTAAAAGAAAAGGCCCTGCAGTTCCATGACAGACTAGGCAGTAACACTTCATTCACTGCCAGTGACAGATGGCTGGACCGATTTAAAAAGCGGCATGGCATCCATCAATTGAGACTGTGTGGCAAGCGGCTCAGTGCTGCTGAAGAGGGGGTGGCCCCTTTCATGAAAAAACTGAATGAAATGATAGTGTCCGAGGGTCTTACCCCCGAGCAGGTTTACAATGCAGACGAGACAGGGCTTTTGTGGAGATGTTTGCCTGATAAGACACTAGCCCATGGGGGGAGCGTGATGCTCCAGGGTTTAAAAAGAATAAAGAAAGGGTGACTATCCTGGCATGCGTTAATGCTACAGGCAGTCATAAACTTAAACCATACATGATAGCCAAGTCCCATCTACCTAGATGCTTCAAACATGTTAATATGGGCACACTACCTGTACTGTACGTGGTCCCAGAACAACTCATGGATGAACCTCACACTTATTCAAATCCTGGTTCCATGATCAGTTCGTATCTGCTGTCAAATCACACTTGCAGTCTAGAAGGATGCCTCTCAGGCTATCCTACTGCTGGATAATGCCCTGCTCACCCTGAAATCCCACCAGTAAAAGCTAGAGGTGGTCAGATCAAGTGTGCTTTCCTCCCCAAACACGACATCCAAAATCCAACCCTCTATCAAGGTATCCTTGAAATCATGAAGAGAAATTATCGCAAAGCTGCTTCAGTCAGTCCTGACTGAGGAAAATGAATCAATCCACTTTAGAAATCATCAAAAGTTACTCTTAAAGACGTCTGCTATATGCTAGCAGATGCTTGGGATAATGTTCGGCCTGAGACAGTCCAGAAGTCATGGGATAAATCCAGGCTAACTTTTAAAACAGATGAGGTGGACAATGCTGAGAGTGATTCCGATACAGAAGAGAGTAATGCAGCGAATGACAAATCAGAAGAGGCAGGGCTGCAAGAGATCGCTGCTCGGTTACCTGGGGAACCGATTACCGCCCTACAACTGGATGAATGGCTGTCATGTGACACAGGAGAGGATGGACATGAAAGTCTCGATGAGGACTCAATTGTTAGCCTTGTGCAGAGCACACCTGTCGTTACACAGGATTCAGAGGAAGAAGAAGATGAGGTGCCCTTTCCGACACAAGTCACACACTCAGAGGCAGCGGCGTGTTTTGAAAAGTGCCTGAACTATCTTGAAATGCAACCGGACAGCACACCGGTCGAACTGATGCTGTTGAGGAACCAACAGGGTCGGGCAAATAAAAAGCGAACCTCTGCTTTAAAGCA
Organism: Neoceratodus forsteri; assembly: GCA_016271365.2. Classification (NCBI taxonomy): domain Eukaryota; kingdom Metazoa; phylum Chordata; order Ceratodontiformes; family Ceratodontidae; genus Neoceratodus; species Neoceratodus forsteri. The sequence goes on along the minus strand of JADMNL010000023.1, from coordinate 595,563,649 downwards.
AAAAACAGTCACTGACTTTTTCATGAAAAAAATATAGCCTTCTGTCATTGCTTTGATTAATTAAGTGAATTCTGATTATGTTTACATTTTATGTTTAATTTGCACCAGTAATTAATAAAGTGCAATCTTGAAGCGTTCAGTCAGTCTTTCGTATCATCAATGGAGCACTAGACCTCCCGTTCATCGGAATCCCGTTCATCCGAACTCCCGTTTAACCGAACAATTCACATGTCCACGGGGGGATTCGGATAAACGGGATTCTACTGCAAATGCATCATCTGAGACTTGAACCGAGGCTGCCCAGAATACCATTCTGATTGCGCTAACCAACTGTACCACTGAGACAATTGGAACATGGTCTGACCCCAAGCACATTACTCTTTCTCAAATGCATACGGCATGCCTGTGTGATTGCTACAAGTAAATATTTGTATTGCCATTGGGTTGTGCATTTGAGAAAGAGTAATGTGCTCTGAGACAGCCCAGGTTTCAGTTGTTTCAGTGGCGCAGCTGGTTAGCACATTTGGAATGGTATTCTGGATGGCCTGGGTTCAAGTCCCAGCTGAGGCACTTAATACTTTCTCACCTCTGTATGGCTCTGGCTTGCCAGGAGACACCTTGCAGGACAACATTATATCAACAGAGGCACTCTCCACTCCTCTCAGAAAGCAAAAGTTCACATTAAAAGGACACCTACAGACTACACTAACAGTCCAGATTGGTAGTTCAAATGGGCAGCTCTTTATCTAATAAAAGCAAGGACACAATATTTCAGAAATATGTATTCCAGGCAATGCACGCATACATACATACATACATACATCATCAGGCAAGGCCACTGATGGTCAGCCCCCCCCCAACTGCAGTATATATTTCTTGTTGCATTGATACGATTACTTATAAAAGTGGTTTAGTACACTGTAACATGCATATTGACCTTTAAAAAAAATTTTTGAGCAGAACTTCTGCAGTTCCTGGGTCAGACAATATAGTGGGCACAACCTGCACATTTTTTCCATAGGGTTTAGCCTCTGACCCCCCCCCCCCATGACTATACATAACAATTCAGGAGAAGCAGGACTCAGCAGAGAGAGGAGATGATTGCAACATTGGACACTGCCATCACTCTGCAGGGTGGTTGAAATTAAAACTTTTAGGGCTAGCCCATTCATGACTGTAGCTAAATTTTCACTTGCCCCTGTTCATTTCAATGCAATTAGCTCTCTATTTGTACTTGACCTTCAAGAAAATTTACTTGCATGGGACAGGGGGCAATGGTATTTCCACACCCCCTGTCACCACCTCAGCAATTCTAGAACCTTCACTTTATAGCTTCATACTGATAACTGCCCTAATTTCTGCACACCAATTTCATGGGTATCCCCAACAGTAATTCCACAATAAAACACAACCTGTCCTTTACCTGTTGCACATGCACACATACCAGTTTACAATATAAATGCACTTTCATTGGAATGATGAACAGAGGCACAGGAATCTGCAGTACTCTTACTGGTTTCACTAGTCAGCCTATGCAAAAATGCAAGCTTTAACAAACACTGAGGAAATGAGAATTAGGAAAGCAGAATAAATCAATAGGATTGAGCAGAGGGCAGCCAGAGATGCACAGTAACATGAGCAGCTGTCTTACCTAGGCTGGGCTGTGGCAAGGCATTAGGCAACATGGAAATAAATATGCACAAAGGGAGGAAAGCAAGGTCTTACTTGCAAATGTTGAAATATTTAAATTTTAGTAGCCCATTATGACTCCCTTGCCCACTCCCCAGGCTTTTAGCTATCCTTTCGGCAGCTAAAGTTGGATGAAGCAAGCTGCTAGTGTGTCATCAGCATCAGCAATCTCAATATACTTATTAGGTTTAACATTATGACTGAGAAGTAGTAGATGAGGGGAAGTGAGGGGTGGGTAAGGGTTGAGGGTTACCCCCTGGCAATCAGTGACTGTTCGACTGCCCACTATTTACTCATTTAGACTCACAAACCAAATCCTTCCCATTTTATACCATCAACAGGGTCTATTACCAAGGAGGGAACAGATTACAAAAACAGTGAGAGTACTGAGATTGACAGAGAACTGGATCTGATTGAGATGGAGAACAGCAACAACTCACCCTTACCTTCTGTGTGACTGTTGGCTGGCAACTGATGGCAGGCTGTCTCTCTCAGCTTCATTTCATCCAGTGTTGGTCCAGAAGATTCAGGTTCGAGATGACTCCCCTTCCTCAGTAGTCCTGCAGGCTCCTCATCAGCTCAACTGGTCCTGGTCTCTACAGATGAGGCATTCTGTTCCTTCCTCCTCTTTCTCAGTCTGTGCTGCTGCTGCCCCCTGCCAATCCTCCACTCTGGTCAGTGCTACCATGGTCAGCCTGCTCCAACTGCCTCAAGTCCACTCACTCACTCTTTCGCTGACTGTCACATGCCCAGGGCCCACTGTCTAAGACCTAGTTGTAGCTAATATGGTGACAGGATGGAGGTCAGTCAACTAATCTAGGAATCTACTTGAGCACTTTTTCCCTCCCTCCTATTCTGTCCAGTCAGTGCACTACTGTCTACTGCTGTACTCAATCAATCAATCAATCAATCAATTAATCAAAATCTTTATTTATCCAGGCGGGCACCATTGAGCAAGGCTCATTTGCAAGGTAGACCTGGTCATGAATACATCAAATTACAGTACAGAAGCAGGTTTACAAAAAGCAATAATATACAAGGAAGAAAAAGTATATACAGTGTATACGGTACAGTACAAGGCTGAAATGAATAAAAAAAATAGCATTATTTTACAATTGAAGAAGTCAGCAGATGTACAATCAACCATAGGCATACAGGGGGTATAAGCAGAGATCTTTTGAGTGAGGCAGCCGGCAACTACACATATAGGGGAAAGAGGCCATGGATGGGGTGGCAGGTTAGAGAGGTAAAGAAGAGGAGGAATATATTACCGACGACTGGGGGAAAAATTGGGCTAAAACTACAGAAAGTGACAATGGCTGTCGTGTACTTGTTTATTATGATAATGATGGAGGAGGGGTAGATAATTGGGACACTACTATGGATGTGGTGGGACTTTAGCCAGGCTGGAGCGGACAGGGAAGAATGGGCGCAGCAGGAAGAGTTAATAGGGAAAGAGTGAGAGCCAGGGGTAGAAACATGGTGAGCGTCAGGATGGAAATGGGGAGTTGTGGAATTAGTGGGCTAGCAGTGAGGAAAACATTTGCAAGGTGCTTTCATGTAGTGATCGTAGAGTGCCTTGAAGATATTCAGGCTAACAGGGCAGCTCAGCTTCAAGTTACTTTGTAAACCGTTCCACAATGTGGGTAAAGAGAAGCTTAGAGCAGCTTTGCCGAAATGAGTTTTGACTCTTGGAACTTAGAGGTCAATTAGGGAATAGCTCCTTAGGGGAATACAAACTGAGACATATGAGGGGAGCTTGTTGGTCACCGCTGAAGGCCCATAGGGTGGCATTTCTATTCCTTCTATAGTGAAGGGAAATCCAGCTTAATGATGAGTACAGGGAGCAGTGGTGTGTGGAAAGTGGAAGGCCAGTAATGAACCTGATAGCTCTGTGGTAGAGGGTGTCCAACTTAGCCAGTTCAGAGGCAGTGCAGTGGCTGTGGAGCAGGTCCACATAATCTATTAAAGATAGGAAGGTAGCTTGAACCAGTTGAATCTTGGCCTCCTTTGTGAGCAGGTGGTTAATTCTGTAGAATAGTCCTAGTCTTTGCCTTAATTTCTTCTGTAGTTCTTTGAGATGGTCAGCAAAGGAAAGTTTGTGATCGAGCCAAACTCCTAGATATTTGAATTTAGCTACATACTCTAGTGTTTCTCGAAGAACAGTGGTAATTTATGGGATAGTCCTCCCAGCAGTAATTGCCACATGCAAGGAGGGGGAGAAGAGCATGGCTTTTGTCTTTTTCGCATTGAGCAAAAGCTTTTTGTTTATGAGCTGGTATTGTAGAAGGTTAAATTCAGCTTGGAGGTCTTCACAGGCTGCTTCCAGCGTGGGATGACTCAAGTACAGTACAGTGTCATCCGTGAATAAGTGGATGTTGGCTTTTTGATAGGGTCATTGATGTTGTTAATGTAGACTGCAAAGAGGAGAGGACCAAGGATAGAGCCCTGGGGCATGCCCCTCAGCATAGCTTTTAATGGAGAAAGATCACCTTCATTTTAACATGCTGTTTCCGTTCTCCAAGGTAGTCTGCAACCAGTGCATAGATTTATGGTCCAGGCCTAAGGTGCTTAGGGAAGAAAGAAACAGGCTGTGATTGACTGTGTTGAATGCCTTACTAAGATCTAAGAAAACGGCACAGACATGCTTCTTCTTGTCAAGATCTAGGAGCCAATATTTGGTCACCTTAGCTAGGGCTGTTATAGTGCTGTGCTTTGCTCTGAATCCAGACTGAACCGGGTTTAATAGGCTTCTGGATTCTAAGTATATCCCTAGCTGGCCACACACTATTTTCTAGTAATTTAGACAGGATGGGGAGGAGGGAGAGCGGTCTGTAATTATTTAGATCGCAGGGGTCACCTGCTTTTAATAGAGGGATGACATGGGCTATTTTCCATTGGGGGGCACTACCTGGGAGAGTGACATGTTGAATAGGTGGGTGATTTGCACCGCAAGCACATGGTAGGCACATTTCAGATAGTATGGCTCTTTGAAGTCAGAGCCTGCTCCCTTCCTGGTGTCCAGCTGCAGCAGTAGGTCTTCCACCTCTTTTATAGAGACAGGCAGAAGGAAGAAGGCCTCCTTGGTAGAGGAGGACTCATGGGTTGGTGGGCTCTGAGCTGTGCAGAGGTCATTGGCAGGGGAAGTATCAAATGCTAGCCCTGCCATTGCAAAATGGTTATTGAAGGCTTCCAATATCTCCGATCGGTTAGAGATAACGCTGCCATTGGACTTAATTTTTGCTGGAATGGAATTACCAGGTACATGTCCAGACATGTCTTTTAATGTTTTGCAGAGCTTTGAAGGATGTTTTGAGGCAGAGTCTAGCTCCAAACAATAGTAGGTAGCCTTGACTGCTCTGACCAACCTTGGTGCACTTGTTACGTGCTCTCTTAAAAAGACACCAATCCGAGTTGTTCTTGCTTCTTCGGGCTTTTTTCCATAAAGTATCCCTTTCTAACAGGGAAGCTTTGAGCTCAGGCGAGAACCCACAGCAGGTGCTGCTCCTGACCAGCACCTTAACCAAGGGTGCATGCTTATTTAAAGCATCACTTAAAATATCATAAAAAATAGTATATGCCCTGTTAACCATTTTGGCTAGGAAGAATTCCTGCCATCGTGGTGAATGTTTCAAGTTGTGGACGTAAGCAAGCAAATCAAAGTTGTGTTTGCACCTCTTGATAGAGAACTTTGCCACAAACTGTGGGTTGTGCACAGATCTAATGGTGTTGATTATAGAATGATCGCTAATGTCTGAGAAAAATGTTCTGACATGAGAGAACACATGTGGCTTGCTAACCAAAATTACATCTAAGAGGGAGCTGTTGTTAAGGTTATTTTTATTTGGGTGAGTAGGCTCGCCAATGAGTTGCACCAGCCCTAGAGTGTCACAAAAGGATTTCAAGGGAACTGATGCACTTGATAGCCAATCATAGTTCAGGTCACCAAGAATAGTGGTTTCCAAGGAACTGAGCCCCAGTACGGAACTGAAGTGAGACAGGAGATGAGGACCAGCAGAAGGGGGCCTGTAGCAGCCTATTACACAGAGTGCACTGGAAGGAGAAAGTTCGATCTTTAGGGTCAAGCACTCAATTTCTTTGGGGGAGGATGATGCATCTATGTATGTGGCTGAGTATTTGTGCCTTACATAAACTGTCACCCCACCTCCTCTTGATTGCCTATCTGCTCGGAAGAGTAAATCATTTGAGATATTGATTTCATTGTCTGGGGTGGCTGGCCTAAGCCAGGTCTCAGTGATTACTAGGATATCAGGTAGGGTGTGGCTCACCCAAGCCTTGATAAGGGTGAACTTTTTCAGCAAACTACAGGCATTAAGATGCATAAAAGACATTCCTTTGATACCTACCAGGTCTGATGGAGAAGCAAGGGTGTCTAATGGTCCTGGGTTGAGTTCGACATTGCCTAAGCACAATAGTAAAAGAAGCAGGATTTTTTTTAAGGCAGTGAACTGTAATTTGTAAACACTATTTTTTGGGTGATAGGGGAGGCGGTGTTGCTGGGTAGGCCTGTACCCACTCCTGGTGTTATACTGGCCTAGTGTTGCAGCCACTAGTGTCCTGGCAGGAATTTGCCATGAGTAGGAAGTCTCGAGTCTGGATGTGGGAGTAATCTGCACAGGCAGCTCAGGAGATGTCCCACTCCCCGGCAGAGACAGCTGAGAAGCCCAATAGTCCTGAATTGCTACCTGAAAGGAGCAATTGGATGCAGGACAGGGAGAAGTGCAAAGGTCATTCCACTTTAGGGAGGGATGAAGGTTCTGAAGAATTGAGCTGTGCGCTAGTAAAGCTAGTGACACACCGAGGAACCGGTACCATCGAAACGCCACAACAGCCAGCAGTAAAAGTCACTAGAAGCCTAGACCAATCAGCGATCAGGTGTCATAGGTTCAAAATTCTTTTGTTGGCTGAGAGGTGGTTTTGGCGCTGAACGTACCTGTGGAGCAACTCTTTGCAGCTGAGCCAGTGAGGTGGTTCAAGGCTACAATCCGGTGTGGCAAGATTGGTCTGTAGCTTTCATTTCTGTTTCTGGCCCTGCTCCACCAGTACAGAATGGGACTGGGGGCAGGCATTCAAGTCTTGCAGCCTTAGTGGATGAGCATGGTTCTGAAAAACAGGCAGAAGAATTCTGGGGATGGTCCTCAGAAAGTGAGGTATCCCACGTCCACTAGAGCAGAAGAGGAAGTAGAAAATATAATGTGTTTCCTCTTTAACAGAAAAGACAGCTGTTATAGCCCTCTAGTGGCTATGTAGTATAATTTGCAAATGAGAAAGTAGACAAAAAAAAGTTACATACTTGAATTTTGCTTAGTTGCAGCTAAATCTATATGTGAAAAGCACCAGGTGGCAGAAGCAGTGTACTCCTTGGTCCTGGCACACCACGAAGGCTACTTTTGCCAAATTCTTCTTCTCCTCGAGTTCCGACTCTCACAGACCAGCACTCTGTGTGTCCCAACCCACCCAGACAGTCCACTGGTTGCTCCCCTCCTTGAGTCTTGCACCTGTCCCGGCCTACCTGCCCTGCAACCCTACGGTATTTTCTCCTTGGGCCACTTGCTTGTTCTTCCTGGCCCGCTCCTTTCCTCTCTAGTCCCGACTCTCACTGACCGATGCTCTGTGTGTCCCAACTCACCCAGACAGTCCGTTGGTTGCTCCCCTCCTTGAGCCTAGCACCTGTCCCAGCCTGTATGCCCTGCAGCCCTATGGTCTTTCCTCCTCGGGTCACTCGCTTGTTCTTTCTGGCCCTCTCCTTTCCTGCTGCTGTGTCTGACTGACTCCGGCTTTATCTCTCCCCGACATGAGTAAGTCACTGGTATATTTTTGGTTTTTTACAAAATATAGCACCTCTACTTTACTTCACAGTCACAATTTTTCCATGGTGCCAGAAATCTCACTCACATGAACAGTGAAGACTGCACTGGATGAATTCCTCGGGTTGCACAATCCTGGCCTGGCTCCTTCTCCCTGTCTTACTCATTGAATAAGTTTTAATGCTGAGGAGCCGGGAACACATTTGATTGGTGGCTGTATTTCTCAGCCAGAGGTTGAAATTGTGCTTCTGTAGAGTATCTGAGATGACTTTGGGGGCAGGCAGGCATGGGACACTATCAGGCAAGCAAGCCAGCAGTCTAGCAGTGGAGAATGGAGACTGATTAGTTGACTTTTGATAAATGTGACTAGACATAATTATGGCTGCAATTCAATGCAATTGCAACTAATTGCAACTGACTTGAATTGTGGTCCATGATTCCAACTGCTGACGGCAGCTCTGGGGTCTAAGGTGAGCCAAACTCCTGTTCAGGGGAGAATTCAGGCTCTATAGGCTCTCCATCATCTTTTACCTCATACTGCCCATAGTCTTCCCTGTCATCATGTGGGGAAGATTGGGTTGATGTAGCAGGGATCTGAACTGTTGACTGTTGTCCAGCAGGCTGCATCCCTATAAGGCCTGCAAGACCTTAACAGCTTGAGCAATCTCCAGTGGAGAGGGCATATTTCCTGCCACACCAGAAGTCCCTGAATGCTGATCAGCAGACGGTTCTGTGGGTTTACTTTTTTTGGTCTTTTTTAATGGAACCACAGAGCTAGCCAGTTTAGCAGGCCTTTCTGTAATGATCTTTGCACCCGTATCAAGGGTAGAAGTAGTGGTTTCTGTGGTTTCACCCACAGCCACTGAGGATGTCGGCTGGTCAGAGCCAGAGGGACCCTTAGGTGGAGGCAATTTGTTTTTTCAAGTTCAAGTTTATTGCAGGAAAACTCCGTTGAGCAAGCTCATTCACAAAGATGTCCTAAATCATGTAAACAGTCAGGAGATATTGCATAAAAGGCAACATAAAAAAGCAAAATGAAACAATATACAAATAAGATTAATGTGTGGAGCTGGATATTAAGACACTTGATGGGCATAGCCTGACCTCTGTGGATCGTTATAAATATTTGGGAGTATGGTTGGACTCTCATTGTAGCTGGGATTCTCATGTTGATAGCTTGACACAAAAATTGTGTAAAAAGTTGGGGGTATTGTATAAGCATAGAAGTTGTCTTTCATTTGATGCTAGGTTAAGGATAGTTAATTCAATGATAATTCCGCATATCGATTATGGAGATATCATATATAGAGGGGCAGTTAGGAGTAATTTAGAAAAGCTTGATGTCATCTATAATAGATATGCGCGTTTTGTCTTGGATGCACCTTGGAAAACACATCATTGCACTCTTTACAGGAACTTAAATTGGATATCCTTGACAGAAGGGCGAAATATGCATGTGCAATGGTTAACTTATCGCTGCTACTGTAAAAAAGCTCCAGGATATCTAGTAGAGTTTCTGGAGGAATGGAATGCTAAGGTAGGTTTGAGATCTGAAGAGGAAGTAAAATTTAGGGTACCCCTTATGAGAACAGTGAAGAGCCAACATTGTTATCTATATGAAGGTCCAAAATTGTGGAATTTATTACCAGGCCATCTGAGGTCAAGTACAAATAAAGTATCTTGGAATGAAATAAAATCATGGCTTGTAAAGGAAGCAATGTCTTTAAAGATCTGCTGCACTTGAGATGTTTACATATATGGTTTATTGTTGTAATTATTATCTTGTTTTTCTTTTTTTTCTCTTTGTTTCTTTGGTTGTATATGTACTATGTTTTTATGTATGCATAGTGTTTGCATCTGTATGTATTTAAAAATGAAACTGATATTTCTTCTGTACAGTAGGACCCCATTGTAAATTAGCTGATGCTAAATTGGGTTTTATCCTGTTTCTGATATCAGAAATAAACTTTTTACTACTACTACTACTACTACATGTGCACCAATACATAGAAGTACATCATAGCAAAATGAGGTACAGTTAATGTTCTTATAATACATAGTGCTCAATTAAGACAGGACAAGGTAGGGATTATTAGCATAAACTAGTGAGAAGCAATAAATGTGGGGAGTGCACAGTGACAGGAGAGAGTAGTTAAATAAGAAGGAGGGTTTGAAAATAAGTGGTGAGTGGAGGAGGAGGAAGAGGGCTAAAGAGAGTAGGGTGAACAAGATATACATAAAGAAGGCAAGGGTAGGAGAAGGTTTTGAAAATAACTGGAGAGATCAATTAGATCATTTCATGTCCTGACAAAAGCTAGTTCCAGGTGGATGGGGAAGCATCATAAGGATATGGGGGCAGAGAAGAGGCTTAAAAACAGCTACAAATATCTTTTATTTTAGCCTTTAAGCCTTTCCAAATTTTTTTTTCAAGTGTTTTCTCAGGAAAGGTTTTGCATGATTTTTAAATGGTCATAGCCAAGGCAGACCACACAAGAAGTGTGCTTATCTGCCTTGGCAAAAACTTCTCCACACTCTAAAGTTTTTAAAAGCCGGGTTCACCGGTCTTTCTCTTAGGTTTTTCTGACATTTTAGTCAAGGAGGTTGCTTCTGTGAAAAAGCTTTCAGCTTAGTGTGCTATACCTGGTTAAAGAACTAAATAAAAAAAAAATTAAAAAAAAATTCAGCAGAGAAACAGCAACTGTGATAAAATTAAAACTTTTAAAACTAATACTAGCGGTTGTGGTCAGTTTAGGAATCGATAGGGGAATCAGTTGGAACCGAGAACCGATGAAAAAAGAATCGGGGTTTAGCGGTTCAGTAACCGGTATTAAGGGTTATACAAAACAAATTTATTTAAACAAAATATACTAAAATGAAGGCGTTTCTGTCACAAAACTCCGCTAAGACAAAAACATTTCTGGTTATACCAAACCAGGAGAAACCAAGAAAAATCAACAATTGAACTAAAATAAACTAATGGTTATCTAAAAAAACAAAAGATAAGGGCAGAAGATGAAAATAAAAAGAATACTTACATATTTTTTTAAGTTTCTTGACAAGATGTTGAGGAAAGGATCTCCGAGAGTCTAGTTATGATAGGCAGAGTGAAATCTGAGGGTTAGAATGTAGGCAGTTGATAGGGGGCAGCATTTGAAAAGTGACATGTGCCAATGGTATTCCATCATTAGCATAACATTCCATGTCCAGGCAGATCTGGCTTAAAGGCATACTGCATAAGTGTTAGGAATATTGGAGTATTTCTAGGGTGAAAATATATATATATATATATATATATATATATATGTATTTTTTTTTTCAGTTTTACCATTTAGAATGGTTTGCTAAAGTTGTACATTTGATCTAGATATTAATGAAGCATAGAATTGCTTAAAAATGTACAAAAATAATAAAATCTGCATTTTTGGATATATTTTTTTAAATTAAATTCCATTTTATGATTAATCACCCTTTTCTGCATATTATGATGGTTTCATGAACTTGTAGATCTGCTCTAGATCTGAATTGTAAAATTGCAAACATTGTAAAAAAATAATGAAAGATGTACTTTATAAAGATGTGGCGGGGGGAGGGGATTTTCAAAGCACTGTGTTCATATTTTGGATGTGGCTGCCAAAATCCATTCCTGGGAGTTAGATCAGGAAAGGTTAGACTAAGTCTCGGGATGGAATTAAGCAGTTGCATCCAAAAAAACTGATGTAGCTCCTGCAGTTGCAGCAGAAATTTCCATAAACCATGGAAAATGTCGCAAATGTGTCCAAATGCCTGTGAATAAGGTGCAGACATTTGGATGCATTTGCAAGAATGCAGCATGCTTCCAAAATATGGACACAAGAGCTGCATCCAAGTCTTTGAAAATCCAACCCTTTCCTTCTTTAAATATCTTTTTTTTACATTTCCCCCACCTGTTATGGGTTAATGATGCTGCACTGCTGGTCTAGATATTTGATGATTTGTAAAATAGAGAAGCTTTCTATACCCTGTTGAAGCACTGTATGTATTTTATGGAGCTCTACTTTGAATTCCATTTATTTCTCTTTTATCCACCTATTATGGTTTTGTGAATTGGCAGATCTGTTTTAGATAGCAATACCAGTGTGTGTCACCATTTTCATCTGTTATTATGTTGTTTTGAATTTGATGGTCAGTTCTAAGTACCAATGAATTGTAACAGTGCAATATTTAGGACAACTAATGAAAACTGATTTTTGGAACTCTAATTTTAATAGAAAATGTTTGGAGAATTACTCTTGAACTACTGTTTGTACAGAGACCGATCATAAGTAAATTCCTCCCCTAAGGAATCCCCCAAAAATCACTAAAATTATTATTTTCAAACCTGGCTTGTGTGCACTAAATATTTGTCTTTTGGATTCATGGAGCAATGATTGCTTTTGACTGGCAGTACCTAACACTCAGAGTGTAGGTGATATGATACTTCATGTACACTGCCACTGCAGAATAGCTGGATGAATAGAGTAGGTCAAGCCTGGAGTTACTGGGCTCAAGCATGTTTTGCTACTCTTCCACCCCCACATAAATGTAATGTTCACTTCCACCCATGCACATTCAACGTCACTCACTCCAGCCCACACACATGCACTAACAACCAGCAAGTCCTGCACATAATTTTTTTGTTTGTTTTTAATTCTTTGGTAACCATGTCAGGCCCACTAGGCACAGATTTCTGTGTGAAGGGGCAACCCAGGAGCACTGGGTAGGTTAAGAGACTTACTCAGAGCACCACATTATACAAGTGGAGGTTGTGGAAATCAAATGCAGGCCTTATGGATGTACCAAGATTGTTTACAGCTTGTTACTCGAACTTCTAGGCTATACTGCCAGCCCTTGCATGTGGCTCTATGCTGTAGCTCTCACAATGCTACATACAGTGTCAGCCTCAGACCCTCACATATGCATGCCCTCTAAATGCTAAAGTTGTGTGAAGTTGGCCAACTTCACTTCACAGATTAATTCACAAATTTGCTGCAATTCATGAAGTTAATCTGTCCTGCAATGTTCCAATTCACAATATGGGGCTAACTTCATGAATGGCTAACTTGGTAACTTTGCTGGCAAAGTTGGGCAAAGTTAGGTGAAGTTAGGCAAAGTTGGACCCAGAGGTGAAGTTTGCAATATACCATGGGACTGGAGGTCACGTGGTACGGAAATGAGCACTATGCTATACATTCAGTGCATTATTCTGGAGAGAGTTGGAGAGAAATCTATCCCTGCTCGACTGAGCAAATGACCTTTACAACCACTCCGAAGATGGAATATTTTTAACCAAATCGCTCACAAAAAATATTGAGAGTGCCTTGTGCAGGTAGAGTACCATTGTTTGTTTGTAGATTCACAGATTTATTTAGTTGAAAGTAGTGGCTTTGTTTTGCCTAGTGAAGCAATGCTGTGTGGGGGAAGGGAGGTTTTCCAACTAGCAGGCAAGACAGACTTGTAAGCACTAGTCTGATTTTCCCCAGTCATTCTTCCTAATAATTTTTGTCTGGGAGATGTCATTTTATTCCATATTACAAATGAACATATGAAATCACCAGCAGGAAAAAGGCCAATAGGTCTATCAAGTCTGCACGAGTGTGCACCTCACAGTGTAATACTATTGCAGTTGTCCCCCACCACCCAATCCCCTCCCTTGATTCCCTCTTCTGGGCCTATCCCCCATTATGTTTTTGCTTGTACTGCCCCTGCCCATGACTCTGTCCCATCTCTGCTTAAAGCTTTCCACTGTCCTCAGTTCAATTAACTCCTCTGGCAGTGTGTTTGATCCAGCCACCACTCTCTCTGTGAAGTAGTGCCTCCTCATCTCTCTCCTGAACCTTCCCCCTTCCAACTTCAGACTGTGAACCATCATGACCCTTCCCCCCTTTAAGAGGAACAATACTGCCACTCTGACTTTGTTTATGCCTTTGAAGTATTAAAAGATCCCTATCATGTCCCCCCACTACCTTCTATCCTCCAGTGAGTACATATTGAGGTCCATCAATCTTTCCTTATATGACATCTCCCCTATCTCCATTATCATTTTTGTCACCCTACGCTGCACCCCCTCCAGCAATCTCACATCCTTCTTAAGGTAAGGGTACCAGTACTGCACACAGTACTCCAAGTGCAACCTCACCCATGACCTATACAAGGGCAAGATGACCTCCTTTTTTCTGGAGGTGATACTCCTGGCAATGCACTTCAGCATCCGGTTTGCCCTTGCTGCCTTCCTCCTACACTGTGCCGATGCTTTCATGTCCCCTTTGACTAGTACCCCCAGGTTACACTCCTCCTCTGAAGCTGATACCTGCACTCCCGCCAGCCAGTAGCTGGTCTTGGGGCTTCTGGCTCTGAGGTGCATGATCTTGCACTTCTTAGTGTTAAACTCCAACTGCTACTCCTCTGACCAGTGTTCAAGTTTAGCTAGATCCTCTCTGACTGCCTGACTCCCTTCCTCACTGTCCACTTTTGCACAAATCTTTGTGTCATTGGCGAACAGGCCGATCTTACTCTTGACCCCCTCTGCAACTACACAAAATTAAAGTTTGTGCACTTAAATGAATTATTTGTCTGTCTGTTTCTATATTGATTGTGGTTATTTTGTTAAGTTCTTGAAGTGATGGTATTACTTACAGTAACTTATTTTGAATTACCTGTCATTTTATTTCATTCAAAAATTAAAGGGTTTGTGTGAGTGAATAAGCAGAAGTGCTTTGGATCAGTGCTTTTTGTTTTTTAAAAGTTCTGTAATTCTTAGCAGCCAGGAAAGGGGACTGCTGTAGTTAGCAGAATATTTTGCTGTCTCTTGTTGCTTTGAACTGATTTCTCTTGCAGGTCACAGCTGCTCTCCAGAGAAGCAAGGGGCACTAGGAGTAGCGGATACAGTGAAGGTGAAAAGGAGAATGGGAGCAGAGTGACTTATTGCTATTTTCTGTAGCAGGGAAACACTGGAGGAACCCGCCTACCCTCCCCATCCCACCCACCACAGGGTCATTCTCCTTTTATAGGCACAGAACCAGGTAGCATTCTGCAACTTCTTGCATAGAGACAGGAAGGGAGAGAAGAAAGAGAGAGAAAAAAAATAAAATAAAAAATAGGGTATTGCAGTAAAGACTGTGAGAGGAAAACAAATTTATGTAGCAGCTACAGGGGAAGAGAAACTAACAGCTAGGTTAACTGAGTCAGAAAACAACAGCACGTCCACTCAGAGAAAAGCAGATAGAAGGGCAGAAGAGTCAAGACAAGGCACAGCTACTACAGGGGAAAAGAGACTAACAGCTAGGCCAAACAAGTCAGTAAACAAGGGCACAGTGACATAAAGACAAACAGGTAGAAGAGCAGTAGGATCATGAAAAGACACAGTTACTCAGGGAGTGGATGACCAGAACAGGAAGATGATGGGAGTGGTGCAGTGCAGTGGATGTGGGGCAGCAGTTTTCAGCAGGACATTCTGGGCATTACGGCACTGCCTCATCTGCAGACATCTCTCTGGGCTGAGGGTGGAGGTTGCCATACTCTGAGCCAAGCTGCTAGGAGTACTGAGAACCTTCGCCCCCACCCAGAGGTCACCATGTCCCCAGCCACTGACACAACAGTTGCTGGGGCAGTAGGCTGGGTGGACTATTGGCTTTGGGAGGTTGAGGGAGGTGGGTCAGATGCACATCCTCCATCCGGAACAACTTAGAAACTCCTATGCTATCCTGTAGGAGCAGGAGAGTCTGAAAAGGGGACCCAAAGTTGCAACCAGTGATGCTGAGCTGGTCCTCCAGGAAGGAGACCTAGGAGTGGGAGGAAGAGGATCCCAGAAGAAGAGGAAGCTACTCCTGGTGGGGGACACAATTTTCTGGGGAATAGATTTGGGCACAGGTAGTGGGGTACAGAGGGAGAATAAGTGCCTTCCAGGAGGCACAGCTCAGAGGGAGGGGAGCAGACCTATAGGATCACTAAAATGAGGTAGCGAGGAGAGTGGGGTCTGGAGATTGTTGTCCACCTAGGGACAAATTATCTAGCCATGGAGGGGGCAGGCATACAGTAGATACAGGAGGACTTCAGGGAGCTATGAAGGTGCCTTGGGGAGGTAACAAACTCTGTGACATTCTTGGAAGTGCTGCCAGTCCACAGCAGGATGGAGTCAAGGAATCTCTGTATTAGAAACTTCAACACTTGGTTGAAGGGCTGGTGCTGGGAAAAGGGTTTTGGTTTCTTTGGGAACTGGGGAACCCCTGAAATGATGATGGCCTGTACAAGAGTGTCGACTTTCATCCATCCAGGAAAGGAACCAGGGTTCTCAATGAACAATTTAAATGCTTCCTTGGTAAGCATTTAAACTAATGGGGGGGTGCAAATGGAAGCAGTGAGACCCAAGCTGCCCACCCCCCACATATTTCAGCAGCCATCAAGGAAGATAAAGAAGTTAAGTTGTTGACAGGTACACTTTAACCAGTTACAAGGGGTAAGGAGGAGAAAGGAAGGAAGGCACAAAAAGAAGGAAACGGGTTGGAGGGAAGAAACAGGAAGGCAAAAGCAGGAATAGAAGGTGGACAGGCAATAAAGTGTGGAAGGCCATGTATACAAATGCCTACAGCCTGGGAAATAAAATCCTAGACTTGGTGGCCTGGATGGCTATACTGGACATAGTGGCAATGCCTGAGACATGGTACACTGTAAACCATGGCTGGGAGACGAGTGTACCAGGCTCTGTTCTATTCAGGAGGATAGGGAGGGTAAAAAAAAGGTATGTGGGGGGTTGCTCTGTACATCAGGGAAGGTATAAGAGCAACTGCAATACAGGACAGACAGGAGGAGGCCGAGGCATTGTGTGTGACCGCTGAGCCTGGAAATGGCACAGCAATTTGCACAGGGGTGATCTACAGGCCTTCAGCCCAGGGGAAAGAGGTGGACAGATTGCTAGTGGAAGAAATACATGAGTTGGCAATAAAATGAGAGGTACTGCTGCTAGGTGATTTTAATATGGCAGATGTGGATTGGACCCCCATTAGCAGCCTCAACTAGGAACCGAGACATATAGGACTCCCTGCAAGGGTCAGGTCTCAGGCAGCTAGTGCTAGAACCCACTGGGGACAGGGCGATTCTGGATGTAGTGACACAGAATCACAGACATCTGGGTGGGAGGGCACCTGGGATCCAGTGACCACCACACAGTGTGACGTAACATGGGTACAGGATCACAGTCAAGCCACACAAAGGCATGGGTTTGGATTTCAGGAGGGCAGACTTTGCTAGGATGGGGCTAGGTATCAAAGAAGCCCTGCTAAGGAGGACTACAAAATGTGAGGTTGAGAAGCAGTGGACATACCTGAAAGGAGCAACAGTGGAGGGTTCTATGTGATAACAGTGATCGTGAAACCACAATCACCGTTACGGCGAGTGTATATCGCCAAAAAGAAAATTGGTGATATACACTTGCTGGTGAACAAACATCAAGCAAATGGACTTAGTATTTATGTTGGTGGGGCTGTGTCCCCCTGTGCCCCCTGCATCCCCCTGATTAAGGATTACTAACTCCAGGAGGGTGCATTTGGGGAGGAGGCGACACTCTGGATTGTACAAAAAAAATACGGCAGCGGTAGCCAGCAGCAAAGTTTTCCCCCTGGTCCCCAGCCCCGATCCCAGTACCTGCTCCATTGGAGCTAACCACACTCACCACCACACCACACAGCTAGCTCGGCTGCAGCAGGCACACTACCCCCTGAGAAACCTTCTTCCATTTCCTTCCCCTTTCCCATGCTATTCTCCCCTTCTGGTCGCCTTCCCCTACAGTCTCCTTCACACCCATGAGGATCACCCTGTTTATAAGTTGCTTTTTTGATGGTCACTCACATTCAGTTGCTATCCTCACAGGATACCACAGAGGAAGCAATAAGCCAGTGCATTAGGCTGAGAAACAAAGGCAAGAGAAAGAACAAACCACTCTGGTTCTCTGAAGTAGTAGCCGAAAAAGTAAGAGCCAAAAGAAGGACATTCAGAAAATACAAGGAGACACAGAAGAAAGAGGATAGGGTGGTGTGCCTAAATTGTCTGAGGGAAGCAGGGAAAGCTGTCAGGAGCACAAAGGCACAAACAGGGGAAAGATTAGCATAAATGTTGAAAAAAGAGGAAAGACATTCTATAGGTACATCAGTGAGAGATGGAAGGCCAGGGCTGGGATTGTAAAGCTCAGAGGGGAGGAAGGGGAGTGTGTGGAGGGAGACCTGGAAAAGGCATCAATATTGAATAACTACTTCTGCTCAGTTTTCACTGAAGAAAGGGAGGGACAGGGACCACAGCTAGGCATCAGATACATGGGGGGGGGGGAGGTGAACACCGGTCCATTTACAGAAGAAAGAGTCCTAGAGGAGCTCACAAAACTTAGGGTGGACAAGGCAATGGGACCAGATGGCATACATTCCAGGATACTAAAGGAACTACAGATGGAGCTAGCAGCACCACTGGCAGCCATATTCCGTGAGTCGCTCAGTACAGGAGTAGTTCCGGAGGACTGGAGGAGGGCACATGTAATCTCTCTTAACAAAAATGGAAGCAGGGAGAAGGCTGGAAACTATAGGCCTGCCAGTCTCACCTCAGAAGCGGGTAAGATTATGGAGACACTGCTTAAGAAAAGGACTGTGGAACACTTGCAATTCAATGGAGCACAGGATCCAAGGCAGCATGGATTCACAGTGCGAAGATCTTGTCAAACAAATCTGACAGATCTTTTTGACTGGGTGATGAAGGAGGTGGATCTGGGGGAGTGGTAGATGTCATCTACCTCGATTTCAGCAAGGTATTCAACACTGTTCCACATAAAAAAATGGTAGATAAGTCGGGAAGCCAGGGCGTAGGCCACAAGGTGGTGAACTGGGTTAGAAACTGGTTGGGCGATAGGAAGTAGAGGATGGCAGTAAATGGGATCCAATCCTAGGAAAGAAGTGTGACCAGTGGGGTACCTCAAGGATCAGTTCTAGGGGCCAGTCCTTTTTAATGTCTTTATTAGTGACATTTTGGAAGGGTTGGAAGGGAAGATTTGCTTGTTTGCAGATGACACCAAGATCTGCAACAGGGTAGACACTCCAGATGGGGTGGAAAAATAAGGAAGGACCTGGGAAAGCTGAAAAAAATTGTCCAAAGTGTGGTAACTGAAATTCAATGTGAAGAAGTGCAAAATCATGCACCTGGGACACAGAAAACCTGTGGAGAGCTACAGGATGGGGTGGGGAGTTACAGACAGTCACCAAGGAGGAAAGAGATTTGGGGATTGTCATCTCAGATGACCTAAAGGTGGCCAAACAGAGTACAAAGGCTGTAGAGAGGGGCCAGTGGCATGTTGGGATGCATAGGAAGGGATATCACCAGCAGAAGGAGTGGTGATACTGCTATAGAAAACACTGGCAAGGCCTCATCTGGAGTACTGTGTGCAGTTCTGGAGGCCGCATCTTTATAAGGACATAGGGTGGAGGCAGTTCAGAGAAGGGCGACTAAAATGGTGCAGGGCTTGCAACAGAAAACTTATGAGGAGAGATTTAAAGACCTCAATATGTGTACACTGGAAGAGAGGAGGGAAAGGGAGATATGATAGAAACCATTAAATATCTTAAAGATATAGACAAGGTGCTAGTGGAAGACATATTTTGGTACAGGAGAGATACAAGACAAGGGGGCATGGTATGACATTGAAGGGGGAAGACTAAGGGGTAATGTGAGGATGTTCTTTTTCACAGAAAGAGAGGTTTGATGCATGGAGTATCCTGTCCCAGGAGGTGGTAGGAGCGAGCACAGTGGCAGGATTCAAACATGCATAGGATAGGCATAATGGAACCCTAGCGGTGGGAAGAAGAAGCTAAAGTTGATGACAAAGTATGGTCAGCAGCCACTAATACAGGTAGCGTATACGGGCAGAATGGATGGGGCTAGTGGTCCTTATCTGATGTCAACTTCTGTGTTTCTATGTGTGTCAAGAGGATCAGTCCAAGAGGCAGCAAAATCTCTTGATCAGGAATAGAGGTGGGCGAAGTGCTCCCACTTCATTATGCAGAACACTTTGCGTATTACCCCCAAATCCATGTAGTGCTCAGAACGTGAAACAAATTATTCCGCCTATGAATTTAAACATGAAATGCATTGTTTACGATGGTCTTCAGGTTACTTCACCTTGTATTACAGCCTTCCCCTTAATTTTAATGTGAAGTGCCATTGATTTTAATGGACTTTGCTTTGCTTCACCTGTTTATTGCTATTTGAGGCAAATTTTGCATTGATTCATGGGATGTCAGGTCATGTAGGTTCTATATTATCTTGCATAGCCTCAGTTCAGCATAGTGTATGTAGTGGAAAGCTGGAGACAGTTTGTTGTCAGAGCTCTGAGAATTTTACTTGGATTTGGGGATAACACGCAAAATGTTCCACATTGCAAAGTGGGAGCACTTCGCCCACCTCTATTCTTGATCAAGAGATTTTGCTGCCTCTCTGACTGATCCTCTTGTCACCCATCCCCAATTGAGCAACAGCAGCAGCCAGCAACAACATCTGGGACATAAGCCAGATGAAGACAGACTAAAGGAGCTTAATATGTATAACCGCAAGGAAAGGGGAGGGCATGATAGAAACTATCAAGTACTGAAATGGAATAAACAATGTAGAAGAAGGTAGCATCTTTCAGAAAAAGAGATGTGCATGAACAAGGGGGCAAAATTTTAAGATAGAGGGGGAGTGGATCAAGGACAACTTCAGGAACTATTTTTTCAGAGGGAGGGTGGTGGGTGCTAGGACAAACAAAAACTAATGATCAGTGTTATGGCGTGAGGGCAGCAGTTGAAGCATGCCCATTATTTGCAGTTGGTGCACCTCCATGTGCTTCACCCACTGCTCCACATTGTCAATCCAGTGGTTACATGGTCCAACTCACTCCACATCAGGCCCAAATCAGCATGTGTGGCAGGTATTCATGCAGGGTTGCCACCATCACCTACAGGTTGTGGAGCAGCTGCTTGCTCCATGGCCTGCCCCCACTTGACACCACATGCAGGTGGAGGCCGTGGTGCCACCTGTTGCCCAACAGGGCCAGCAGGCACATTCCTGCCTTGTTCACAAGCTTGGCTTGCCAATCAGCATGGTGGAGGTTGAATAGGTGAGTGCGCGGACCACCTGTACCCAGATGACTTCCCTTGGGGCCCAGGCTCAACACCTCATCACACAGGTTGAACTTCACTACACTGATGTTCGCAGGCAGTGTGGTAAAGAACTCCCACACTAATGAGCTGCGGAGAGGACCAGGCACAGGCAAAGGGAACCCAGATGTTGTTGCTGGCTGCTGCTGGTGCTCAATTGGGGTCAAGGGTGGGGAAACATGCTGCTGCTGCTGTGGCTGTGACTGCTGCAGCTATGACTGCTGCAGCTTGTCCCTCACTTCCTGCTGAGCCACTGGCCTAGGGGCCATGGAAGGTGGTGGCACTTGTGGGGGGGGCTCTAGTAGGTGCCACCAGAGGTGGTGCTTCTATGGCACCGCTACCTCCTGCTTCAGAAAGGGGACCATTAGCCCAGAAGGTGCTCCAGTTCAGATGCAGGGTTTATATTTTTTGCTATCTCTCTGTCTCCTCTCAAACACAGCTCTTTCTCCCACACTTGGTAAGGAGAAAGTGAAAGTCTTTCACTCTCTTGCATGATTAACTTCCTGCCTGAAGCATGTGGCCTGCAGACTGTGAGCTATGTGATCTGTGGTCTGTTACAATGCTCACTCACTGCACCTTTAAAAGAAAATAAAGTGAAATAACGCAAAGTCATTATAATGTGAAGTGGAGAAGTACTGCATTTCAGTGGGCCCTTCATATATATCTCGAGGTGGAGTGGGCCACTTTGCATCTACTACGCTAGCGAAAGTTAAACTTTGATGCATCTCTAATGAGGAAGCGTGGCCAAGCAGGAGGTTGCTGGCATCCCCGTGACTGCTGGTGGTGGTGGCACTGATCCTGATCTGAATTATAGGTTCCCAGTATGGATATATGGACCAGTGGCCAAACAGCTGACAGCTCCTATATGTGCATTATAGCACATTGGGCGCATGTACCTGGGTAGTAGTCTACTCTGGCTGGAAGGGGGGGAGGGAGGGATGACTGTGCAAGCTTAATTGCAGTGGTAACAACACTTTAGATGTTTGCCAGCATGTAACACTGGCAATAAAGACTGTAACTAGATCACACACAGGTCAGAAAATGTTAGAATTGCTCCTGACTGAGATTGATGAGTGGATGCAGACTGTGGTGGGGGTACCACGGGGTTGGGTGGGAAGTGGCACAAGTTCTTCATACTGCTATGGAGTTGGGGGGGCAGAAGTCTGCTGAGCTTGAGAAATTTGTGTACCAGTAGCTTCATTCTGACACAACATTGCCTTGGTGTACCCCTAAGGTGAAGTAACAGGTGAAGTTGCTGGGCGAAGTTGCCGAAGGTGAATTTCCTATTTAATAGAAAAACTTTGCAGTACTATTCACAAACGTGAATTTGGTGAATTTATTTATTTATTTCAGACATTGGAATTACAACCCTTGAGTCAGGGACTCGTTTACAAAGGCTCCACATCGGCAAGATACAGAAAATAATACATACAGGTCAACACAACATATGGCAATGGTACAGAGCAAACAAGGTGTAGCTAAGGACAGTAAGTAATAAGTAACACATATGAGTGAGGATTGCACAAGTTATTTATAGAGAGGAAGACGGCATTATAGTGTAGCCTATACAAAGAGGTAACTAAGGGGAGAAATGGATAGAGGTTAGGGGAAGGAATAAACAGGAATACCAACAGTCATTTAGCAATACATTCATATTCATAGCAATACCTTCACTTTGCCTTAACTTTACAAGTGAATTAAAACTTTGGAACACTTCTTCTCAATGCCACAGCCTGCTCTCATTCTCTTTCCCAGAAACTCTGGAGTAACATCCTATATAGATCATGTGATTATTTTTTAAACATTTATTTACTCTGAGAATCTCATTTTGTAAATATTTTTCTGCCCATTTGACAAGTTACATCTTGTATGTACCATGTGTATATTTTGTACAAATGTCTGTTCTCGGTGAAACTCAACTTGTAAATAGTCTTTCTATCCATTTGACAAGGAACCTTTGTAAATGAGTTTCACAAGCTGAAAGACGTTGTAGCCGATTTAATACATAAATAAATAAGCATACAACATCACCCCTGGAGACACCAAACATGTGCATTCTCATTCTGAAACTATGTACACACGTACTGTCCCCCTAAAACCTCTACAGACTCACTGTCACCACATATCTCTGTACACATGAACTATAACCCACAGACCCCACAGACATTTACACAAACACTTCATACACATGCACTGTCACCCTTAGACCACACAAACACATTCGCCATCACCCACATTCCTCCTTATATATGTAGTGTTACCCACAGACCCCCCACATCTATTACTCATCAAACAAAATGTTCTCTGCACCTCAGCTTGTTTCTGCTTTAGCTGCAGAAACAAACAATATCACAATATAGCTATGTAAGCAAACATTGTTTACTTTTACCAACTCTTGTTTTATTATGAATATAAGCTGCTGACCTGTGCTATTGTGTTCTGTGACTGCATGGCTAAGACCAGTAGACACAGTATGTTGGTCCTGATATATGACCAAGAATGAGTCCAGAAAATTTATAGCACCATACTTGTCTTAATGTCACTCTGAACAGATTCACCTACAATTTGAGGAACAGTGGCAGGAGAGGAAAACACATGATGAAGAAAAGATCAAACCCAACCCAACTCTTCCTCATGGAAAGCCTTATATGCTGGTGTTTGATGCAGAAGTTTGGTTTGTAAGTCTGAACTTGTTTGTTGTGCAAGCTTGCAGTCAGTTTTGTCTTACTATGTTTGTTGCTCATTAAATAAGCATCTGCCATTACTACTATTTTTATTGCATCATGACTTAGTGCATGACACAGCAATGCTGTGTCACGCTTGTATTTGTTTGCATCTTTTGGTCTTCTAAAAAACATACCAAAAGTCAAAATTTTTATTTGAAGCATATAACACGTATTAGACCATGTGCGATTGTGATTTGTGATATTACTTTAGCACACAGCTACTATAACGCAATGTGATGCGCTATTGTAACTTTAAGGGTCACTGCTGGCTTTTGGCAGAGTTTTTATCCCCATTTGAAAAAGGTGCTTGTTGCCATCTATAGGCCTAGCCATTGCAGTGGTCCCAGATTATCATACAATAAGCATTTATTGCTGTTTTGCTAATATGTTTTACACCACCCAACCTTATCCCTAGCCACCCGATGCTCCAGCACATGCACAGTACAACATGGCACCAAGGCACTGGGAAACTTGTGCATGGATGAGTCTGACATTTTTCAAGCACTATCAGCTAAATACATTTTCTCAAAGTAGGCAGTGAGCTGAACTTTAGAAAGTTACTCCCATGTGACAACGAGTGATATAACACAATGAAATAAAGGTTTAAGAAGTAATTGTGTGACGTGACTCTGAACATGCACATTATCATCAAAACAGTCTTGTCAGAAGTCTGTTCCACCCATCCTCCACCCATTCCATGAAGTTGTACCTCCCAATATCCTTTTTGAACCTTCCCCTTTCAGCTTTAGTGCATGCCTCCTGATGGAGGGACTATTTCGTAGTCTGAACAAACTTGCTGCGCCCACTCTGTTGAACCCTTTCTTTAATTTGAAAGTCTGTTAGGATACCCATTTTCCCTTCTGACTTCCAGGAGCTATACAGTATATTGAGACTTTTCAGTCTCTCATCATAAACATTGCTCTGCTAGCCATTAATTTTTTTGGTGGACCTTCATTGTGCTGTCCTTAATCTGTCCCTTTCCTTCTGGGTTCATGCCCCAGAAATGGACATGGTATTACAGCTGTGGTCTCACAAGTGACCTTTGGACAAGCAATATTAGCTCCCACCCTCAATTTGCTAATAATACCTCTCCCTATGTATTCCAGCATTCTATTTGCCTTCCTGCATACCCTGTCTCTGTTGCACAGAGTAACCTCTGTTAGTTTATTGCTGATCCCCACTTCCAGGCCTTTCTCCTCTTGCTCTGTGCTCTCTACCATCATGACATCAACGTAGTACTCTGTTATAAGATTTTGCCTTCCAATGTGCACCACCTTGCACCTATTTTGTTCAATTTCAATTGCAAATACAGGACCGCTTCTTCTGACTCCTCATATATTGTGGGATTAATGTTAATCTCTGCTTCACTTTTGACACTCACACAGAGTTTAGTATTATCTGAGAACAGACTCATCTTGCCCCAGATAACCTGTCTTGTTTCACAAAAATACGTATTAAACAAGAAAGGACCCACGACTTACCAGTGGGGTACCCCACTAATCACTGTCCTGTCCTCTCCTCAGAGAATTTACCATGTAGGAACACCTGTTAACTTTGGTACCAGGTCAGTATGTTACCAAAAGAACAGCACGAAATAGACCATGCTGTAGAAATGGCAAAAACAATTACAGCAACAGGGGTCTAATAGAGGTAGGAAATTACTGCTACCCCTGTCGCTGTATAGGCAGATTAGGAGGGCATAAAGCAGCTGTAGGTGCAGTGCCAGGATGTGCCGCTACCATTTTGGAGCAGCAAGGACACTGGTGCAATTTGCAGTGGGAGACATAGGGACCAAGGTTTGGTTTCCTGTCTTTCGGTCTTTAAAAATTAGAAAAGAAAAATAATAGTAAGTCCCCTTCCCCCGGGTTTCTCCCCATCCCCAAAGTCCACACCCCCCGTGGAGCTGATTATATTAAGTCCTGGCAGTGTGGGGGCAGAGCCCACAAAAAACTGTACTGTCACTCCATAGAGTGACATTGCGTGGGCTGCATTTTGTGGCAGTCAGTGTACTAACCAACCTTTTTTTGCTTTTCATCATTTTGCTTGCAGCATTGTGTGCCGTGCTGTTTTTGTATGTGGGGTTATGACCACATGCTCTTTACTTTCACTCATCAGCCACTTGAGATGTGTCACTCATGGTATGTAATTTCAAGACTGGGTTTGACCCTCATTACAGACACTTTGCCACTCTGTGACCTGGAAAAATGTTGCCACATATGCTGCTTGCTTTAGGCCATACAGCTGTTAATGGAAAAAAAATGAAGTGAACCTTGCTGAAAATTAACAATTGCATTACAGCTGAGTTATCCTAGGCAAATAAACTTGAAAAATTAATGTTGCCTTTTGAAGTCTGTCTACTTTAAGCTATATCTTTTGACATAATAGAAAATTCAAACCTAAGGTAGAAATTCATACAAACAGATGGCAAGCATACCGTAGTGAACTCAAACAATTGCTGAAATATAAAATTATTTAAAAATCCTGCTATTCACTAAATTGCATATGTATGCATGTCAGTGTAGCTTAAGGTTTTGCTTATATAGTTAGTCTTGAGAAGGAGATTATCTAGGAAGAATGATTAAACAGTGAAATGCAGCTTCTACTTTACCACTGGAAGGACAAATATATGGTGGAGGTGGTGCAGAGCCTTGCAATCAAAATAGTGCATGGACTGCAGCAAAAGCCCTACCAGGGGAGACCGAGACAACCGAATATATGTACTCACTGGAGGAAAGAAGGGAACTGGGAGATATGATAGAAATATTTAAGTGCATAAAGGGTATTATTAAGCTACAGGAAGGTAGTATTTGCCACAGAAAGACAGACTCAAGGACAAGGGGTCACGCTATGAATCTAGGGGGGAGGATCAGATGGGGATGTAAGGAAATACTTCTTCACTGAAAGGGTGGTGGAAGCCTGGAATGGCCCCCCAGCACAGGTGGTAGGTGCCAAAAGAGTTGCATGATTCAAGCATGCATGGGACAGATACAAAGGGATCCTGGAAGTAACACAAGGGGTGGGGATGACCGAAGATCATGAAGGGTCTGCGGTGGTACAGTAGGCAGGGAAAATGGGCTGACTAGATGGGCCAAAGGATATTTATCTGCTGACAACTTCTGTGTTTCTAAGTAACTTAAAAACAACAATCCTTGTAAATGTGATTTTCTTCCTAAATGACAGTGCCATCTCTTTAGGAGAATCTGAGTGATTAGCAGGAATTGTGTAACAACATTAGTTAGCCCATTTGCATTGAAAAAAGACCAATGGTTGATATTTTTGTCCTGGTATTCATTTCTTTGAAAAAAATCAAGGTCAAGTAAAGTTAAAAGAGTCATACAGTGCATGTCAAATATCATGGATCTATAATACAGGTATTAAAAAGTCATTGATATGAGTTGCCATTTTGACTCCTTCAATACATATTGACTTGCTGTATGGGAACCCCACTTTTGGAATGATAACAAGTTTCTGAATCTCAGGGATGGTGAAGATCAGCCATCCTATTTTGAGTCACTGTGGGGCACAAACTGACTGCCAATACAACTCTGGCCCCACATTAGATTAGTAATCCATTGGGGTTGATGATTCTTCCCAGGAGCACTTAACATTTTTCTTCATAAGTTATTTCTGCTCTGTTCAGACCCTGCATCATCCCTACTTCAGAACTTGTGACCACCCAGCTCTATCCTTTACTAACCCCGTCACATGTGTTTACAGTAGGCTCCGTGGCATAGTGAATGAATGTGCCAGCCCTATCATTCAGATAAGGATGGGTGTTGTACCCGTTTTACCTTCCTTCTACCTCACTAGTTGGCACCATCTTGTCACTTACAGTGCTGTTCACCAGAATCAGTTGCACTATCATAGCTTTTGCTGGGATGCATTGCAGGCTACTGCAGAAATGCAACAATGGTAATTACTCCACTTTGTCACACAGTAAACTGGAAAACTTCACACAGCGTGCTTGTTCCTGGTGGATGGCATGGTACTTGCTTCAGGCACTGTAGTGAATTCTTTGGGGAGCCATTCTCTGGTCCACCACAGTGGTCTTTGCAGTTCTGGAACAGCCCCATAGACTGAGAAGTGCTGCCATTGGCTGCCTCAACTCCAAGACTGCACCATCCAGCCATATATCATGAATCTGCTTTTGAACCCAGGTCACCGACATGGCATTGCAGCACACTGTCTGTGAGACAACTGCTTGCCCCTCATATAACATTGTTTTAAGACTATGTCCGCTCTGTAGCACTAGGAAGCAGAGGAATTTCTGGGATACTGCCAACCAAGGTTCACACATTCATCCTTGGACGTCAGGAAGGAAGCAGCAGAAAGAAGTATGAACTCACCTCCTCTGGAAAAGGAAGGTTCCAGTTGTTGCCATCTGGCTGCTTCCTGGTGGCCTATGGGCTGAGACAATCAAAACAAACTGGGACTGTGTCTTGGGAAGGATGTTGCTGATGCATTTGGATGACAGGAGTGCCATCCATGTGAGTTTCCAATCTATGATGCAGGAAGGAGACAACATGAGGCATTCCTGGGTAGATGATTATGCTCTTCTGTCTCACAGGTCTACATATAGCCATGGAGACACCTTTCCACACAGCTCTGCCCCTTCTGCATGTAGGTTGGATTTGGTCTTCCAGCAGACCCTCTGACCTGAATGTTCCTACTGCAAGACCATTGCTCTGGATGAGACATGGCTGTGAACTGAGGATGGTAATATAAGATTTTGACCAGGAGGGGTAACTGCAGCAGCCTGACGGAGGTTGTGAGCTGTGACCTTACCAAGTAGCAGGAAAAGCAATAAATACAAAAAGGTGTTCAGAAAAAAGTCTTTGGACTCCATTTTACCTTTCTCAAAACTGTTCATGCCCTGCAACACTGGCCAGAGGCTCAGACAGTCATATTACATTATCACTTGTTAAAAAGCAGGTAGTAACACAATCTTACTGCTCATTAACTGGCTGTTTAAGGATGCAAAGTGGGCAAGGAGAGGGATACTGGGATGCCATTTTTGGGTGGGAGAGATTGTATCAGTAACTGGGGATTGCATCCACAACAGAGGAGACATAGATGGGTAATAGGGAGATATGATTTGGTAACAGGGCAGTATGTGTTAGGAGAAGACGATCTGTATCAAAATTAGGGTTTGGGGACTTGGACCAGGAGATAGGAGGGTACAGCACCAGGTTATCTAGGTTTGGCAACTGATAGTTGGTTCACTGAATCAGGAGCTGAGGAACTACTCTGATTGATGGGAGGCACAATGGATGATGTGGGATTATACTGACTGCTCAGTAGACTGCATCGCCTGATCAGGATGATCACTGGATACCAGAGAAAAGGATCAGGCAAGACCAGATAGTGGGGGTGGCCCTGGACAGCAGGGGTACCATAGAAGGGATTGAGGAGAACAATTCAGGGCCACTTAACAGCAGGGAGTCCTTGGAATAGGAACAGGGAGATGAGCGTATTGCAGTGGGACATAAAGGACTGCTTAAAAAAGGAATGGTGAGAGAAAGTGTTTGCCTTACAAACATATAGGTGTGCTGTGTACATGCAGAATGCATGCCACATGCTTAATTGTGCAATGTTTGCATGTGGTTCGCATACACTAAGTGAACATATGCGAACCAGGTCTAAAAGGCAAATCAGGTAAGCTGGTGTGAACATCTTCTAAAAATTACATCAGGTTCGCATGTTTGCATGCTTGACATGAGTGCAGCAGTTAAGTTAGTGTGAATATCATTTAAACATCACATCAGGTTCACATGTTGCATGCTTGCCATGTGTGCAGCAGCTAAGCTGGTGAAAATCTCATCTAAAAAACACATTAGTTTCTATTGCTCAGACTACCACTAGCAATTAGTCATTAAAATCCATTTTAATTTGAATTTCCATAACAATTAGGTAAGCTCATTAATTCTGATCTGTTTGCAAGTTGTTTAATGTTTTTTGATTTTTGCCATTAAATCACCATTCATCTGTAAAGTATTGTTTGCTTATTGCATTAAATGCCTAGGATATAGCCAGTCAACATCCCCCATTCCAGATGTACGAAGAGGGGTCTCTGTGTTGTGAAGCCAATCTTTTTTGCTTTGGACCATGCAAATTCTTTATGCATATTTAGTGCTACAAATGTGTTTTTCCGTGACTGTTTTATCTTATGTACTTTCCCTTTGTCATTCTGTACTGAGCGTATACACTATGGTCATGCTCAACACTCTTTGTGCTGAGTAGGGTTTTGGAAGCATGCACCATACCTCACATTTTGTCACTGAAATGAGGGACATGGACACTCAAAATGAGGGACAATAAGGGATACTAAGCTACATAATGATCAGGATACATCATGAAACATGGAGTTACAGTACCTCAGAACACAGTGGAAACCATTGTATTGGCACCTGAGAATGAATTTCTACCATTAAGCAGGGGTGCCATTTAGGCAGTGCAGAGGCTAATTGTCTCCTATTTGTGCCTAGGGTTATTCTTATGGTGTTGGCAGTAATGGCTTTAAATTTGGATTTAATCTTTTGCACAACAAGTGCCCTCCTGGCCTGTGTGCTCATGCTGCAAGTACTCTCCAGACTTGACTGTGTTTGTACTGTATTGTCCACTCTCTCCACCTATTAGTGGTGGCACAATCATATGTGAAGTGGATGAGCTCCAGCCAAGAAACAGTGCATGAGTCTTGCAACTGTGACAGTGTCTTTCCAACCACAGAGTAGACAGGCAGAACACTACAGCTTGGAGGAGTCAGTAACATAGAACATAGAAACATAGAAGTTGACGGCAGATAAGGACCGCAAGGCCCATCCAGTCTGCCCATTTCTTTTTCTACCTTATAAATGTGCCATCGGCCTTTGCTCTGTCAGTGACCTATCTATTCATAGTCATTTGTATTGCTCCCTTATGCCTATCCCATGCCTGTTTGAAGCCCTGCACTGTATTCATAGTCACCACTTCTTGTGGTAAGCCATTCCATGCATCTACCACCCTTTCTGTGAAAGAATTTCCTCACATTCCCCTTAATCGGCCTCCTCTAATCTCATGCTGTGTCCTCTTGTCCTGCTATTTTTCTTATATTTAAACATGTTAGACTCTTTCACCTTGTTTATGCCCTTAAGGTGTTTAAATGTCTTGATCATATCACCTCTCTCCTCCTTTGCTCAAGGGTATACATATTGAGCTCCTGTAATCTGTCCTCATATGTCTTCGATGCAGTCCCTGCACCATTTTGTTGTCCTTCTCTGGACTGCCTCAATTTGGTTAATGTCCTTGTGAAGTGTGGCTCCAGTACTGCACGCAGTACTCAGATGGGACCTAACCAATGTCTTGTACAGAGGGATTATTACCTCCTTACGACTTGTGATACTCCTACTAATACACCCTAACACCCCTAGCCTTACCTACTGCTTTAGAGGTCTGCTTGATGATTTTAGGTCATCAGTGATGATGATGCCTAAGTCTCTTTCTTCCTTTGTGACTGCTAGCAACTCCTCCCAGCCTATAAGTGGCTTCAGGGTTTCTCTTCCTATGTGCATGATTTTGCACTTCTTGCATTAAATCCCAGTTGCCACTCTTCTGACCATTCTGCTAGTTTATCCAGATCTCTTCTCATTCTGTCCACCCCATCTGGATCATCTACTCTGTTGCAGATCTTGGTGTCATCTGCCAACAGACAAGCCTTACCCTCTAGTCCATCTGCGAGGTCACTAATGAAGATGTTGAATAGGACTGGCCCCAGGACTGATCCCTGAGGTACCCCACTTGTGACTTGCATCTCTTCTGACTGTATACCATTTACCACCACTCTCTGTTTTCTGCCAGTCAACCAGTTTGCCACCCAGTTGACCAACTTCTGACCCACCCTAGCCTACCTAGCTTATTTATCAATCTTCTATGTGGAACAGTGTCAAAAGCTTTGCTGAGTCAAGGTAGGCGACATCAACTGCTCCCTTGGTCCACCACTCTGGTTACCCAGTCAAAGAAATCTATGAGATTAGTTTGACAGGACCTTCCTTTTGTAAACCCATGCTGTCTTGGATCCTGTGCCCTATGGATTCCAGGTGTTGCACTATCCTTTTATTAAGGAGTGCCTCCATAATCTTGCCCACTACTGAGGTAAGACTGACCGGTCTGTAGTTCCCCGCCTCCTCCCTGCTACCACTCTTGTGGAGTGGGATCACATGAGCCCTTCTCCAGTCTTCTGGGACCTCTCCTGTTCTCAGAGACTCACTAAACAATTCTGCTAATGGCTCTGCTAGTTCCTCCTTTACCTCCTTAAGTACCCTGGGATGTATGCCATCAGGTCCCATTGCCTTATCCACCCTGAGCTTAACAAGCTCTTGTAGGACCCTTTCTTTTGTGAAGGGAGTAGTGCTCACCTCCCTCCCCCCTGTGTCCATGATGCTGAGCTGTGGGCCCTGCCCTACCTTCTCTTCAGTAAATACTGAGCAAAAGTATCTATTTAGGATAGATGCCTTTACAGGGTCCTCCTCCTCACATGCTCCCTTTTCTCCATTAAGCTTAGCAATACCCCCTCTGGACTTTCTCCTTTCACTAATGTATCTATAGAAAGTCTTGTCACCTTCTTTACTGTTCGTGCTAGTGTTTCCTCAGTTTGGGACTTTGCCTGCCTTACTGCCTTACCCTGCTTCCCTTAAGGCAGTTTGGTATGTCTCCTATCTTCATCCCGCTGTGTTCCTTATATTTTCTGAAGGCCAGCCTTTTGGCTCTGACCTTTTCTGCTACTGTATTTGAGAACCAAAGTGGTTTCCTTCTTCTTTTGCACTTCCTTTTCTGTCTAACACAATGGGATGTTGCTTCAGGTATTGTATCCTTAATGCTTGCCCACTTTGCCTGTACCTCCTCACCTGTGTTTCTTTTTGCCAGGGCTAGCTTAACTCTGTTGGCCATCTTATCAAAGTCAGCTCCTCTGAAGTCCCATATTTTTGCCTTTGGAATGGGATGATTTAGATGTAGTAGCCAAATTGAACCATACCATGTGATGGTCACTGGCCCCAGGTGACCTTCTACCTGGAGATCTGTGATCCCTTCTTTGTTAGTCAGTACTAGATCTAGCATAGCCCTGTCTCTTGTGGGTTGCTGTACCAGTTGTTTGAGGCCCTCCCCTGCAGGGAATCCACTATGAGTCTAGTTCTGGCAGATGTTCCTGCTG
Organism: Neoceratodus forsteri; assembly: GCA_016271365.2. Lineage (NCBI taxonomy): Eukaryota > Metazoa > Chordata > Ceratodontiformes > Ceratodontidae > Neoceratodus > Neoceratodus forsteri. The sequence goes on along the minus strand of JADMNL010000023.1, from coordinate 595,531,041 downwards.
GTATTGACCAATCTGTATCTGGCATGTTGAAGTCTCCCATTATCAGAACCTCCCTTTAGCTGTCATGTTTTGTATATCTTCTAACAGTAATGTGTCTATGTCCTCCCTCTGGTCTGGGGCCTGTAGACAACCCCAGTTCTTATGGCTGTCCCATTTCCTGTTTCAGGGTGACCCACAGTTTTCTGGCTCCTTATGTGTATTCTGAATTTCTGTAGCTTTGATATTTTCATTAACATACAGGGCCACTCCTCCCTCCTTTTGCACCTCGGTCTCTTCTGAACAATACATAGCCAGGTACTGAAGTCTCCCAAGTGTGGTTACTGGTAAACCACATCTCACTAATTGCTACTATGTCCAGTTTAGCCTCTGACATTATTGCCTGCAGGTCTGGGATCTTATTTCCCAGGCTGTGAGCATTTGTGTACATGATTTTCCATTGGCCAGATTTTGGTGTGTTAGTTGTTGGGTGAAGTTTGGCATTACCCCTGTGCATCGTATGGGGAGACAAACCTTTTTTCTTACCTGGTGATGCAAATGAACGGCAAACACGCTGAATTCCTGTTTGACCACTAGCTGAGGGGGGGGTGTTCTTCCCATTCGACGTATGGGTGCTGCACCCTCCCATTTGCTAGTTTAAATATTCTGCAAAGACGCCAAACTTCTGCCCCAATGCACTGACTCTCTTTAGTCAGATGCAGTCCATCAAATTTAAAGAACTTTCACTCCCAGAACTGTTGCCAGTTCCTACAAATCTGTGTCCTTTTCCTGGCACCAGTCCTTGAGCCACGTGTTTAGCTCCCCTATCTCCCCTTCTCTGACCTTCCGTCCATCTGCTCCCTTCTCCCAGACTGGCAGGATCTCAGAGAAGGAGATTCGGACGAAATAGATGATAGTTTGTCACCAGCCTAGTCAGGTGTTCCTTGGTCTCCACAACTGACCGGTTGGCGAGATCATTATGTGTACTAGGACATCAATGTTTTCTCCTGTTTTGTGAACAGTTTTAGCAATGCAGTCAGTGTCTCTCCATGCTGATGTACCTGGGAGACATCTGACCATCACCCTGGCTGGAGATGGGTATCAACTCCCCGAATCATGGAGTCTCCTATGATCAGAAGTTTTTTGGATTTCCTTTTTGCTTGTTTAGTTTTGGTTCCTGATTTGGGTGAGTATTGTTGTGTTAGCTCCTGTGCGCAGTGTCCTGCTCTGCAGTGTCTTCCGCCTCTTTATTTGATTTCAGAGATGAGGCAGATACCTGTTGTAGTGTTTATATGGTTTTGGAGGTAATGTGTTGGAGAGCAGAGAGTGATGGGGCACCTGATTTGCTCCTCCTAACCACCTGCCAACCTCCTGGACCAACTACCCTCTGCGGTCGAGGTTTTTCTGTTGGATGCTGGGGAAATGGCGAGTGGTTCTTATAATGTATTTCCTCTTCAATATGAAATTTGAGGCGTGCAATCTCTGCCCATGCTGCCCGGAGCTGAGACCTAAGATCTCCAAAGGCCCAGCATGTAGCACTAAATTCTCAATAGCACTGTTGTGGTGGCATATTTTTGTTATTCTGCTCCTAGTGAGTCTCCATCTCCCCTGGTGGCTGAAGGAGCAGAGGGTGAGCTAGAAACTAACTCAAGACTAGGCTACCTACTTACTCTACTAGGCTCACATTACAAAAAAAAAACAGCAGAGACCCCCATGGCAGCAAGCCAGGCTTAGCAGTAGTGGTGACAGCCGTGTGGGTGGCCTTCATAGGCCTTGATCAGTGCAGTGTGGCAGCAGCCACAGCAGCAACCAAGCAAGAAAGAAGCATCCCAAGTTGGGTGGATTCGTATGGTGAGGTGACTTGGTCACAGACCACGTTGGGGATCTGTGATGGTCAGTTCTAGCATCCAGCTTCTGGTAAAGGAGAGAGGGGAAGCAGACTAAAAACTGGGTTGGTAGCACACTATGCCAGGCTGCAGGTTTTGGCCATATGGCCTGGTAAGTAAAAGCTTTTTACAGGAAGATTGGGGAAGGAGGAAGGACTGAAATATTGATGTGTTTTTCATGTTTCTTTGCCTTTGGGTGGCTTCATGACCAATAGGGGATGGGTATTGAATGGAATGGCATTAGGGAGAAAAACTGGGACAAAGTTCATTTTTTTTGGTGGGAGAAGGGTTGAACTTCATCCAGGAACAAAATTGGTTAGTAACTGGGTTGGTTTAAGCACAAATCTGATGCACTGCTCTGGGGCATATACAGATGAACCCCGTACATTTGAATCTTTCTTGATTTACATATCACGTTTCAGTTAAATGAAATAAGTTGTACCGTTTAGAGATTTTAGACATTCTAGAGCTGTCCCTTGCCGAACAGTTAAGCAGTATGGTATGCACAGACTATTGGAGCCCAACTATAGTCAGGCTTATGCTCCCCCCCCCATGAAGCTGACCTCTACATCCCCAAGCTCAGGCACATTATGACAAAGTGCAAAGGAGACTGCAGGAGTGTGCACCATTGAAATGAATGGAGGTATTTTTTTGTTACTATTTTATACATTTTTGAAGGAGAGTTGGAAATTAATGAAGGCCTCCACTCGACTAACAAGGGCCTTGTTAGTAGAATAGTGGTCTTCATTATTCTCAAACTCACTGTAATAACATATAAAATAGTAAAAGAAAATAATTCCATTCATTTCAAGGGGGGGGTACACCTCAGCACTCTGACCCATGGACATAATCTCAAAGACTTCTGCCTCTGGCTCCCTAGTACTCAAGTAAGAGACTTTTTACTTATATCTATACTCGGTGGCTTGCCTGTAGCAGCATGGCCATACCCACTACAGTGTGTGTGCATGGGGGGTGATCTGGCCATGTGTGTGTGTGTGTGTGTGTGTGTGCGCGCGTGTGTGTGTGTGTGTGTGTGTGAAGTTATTGCTAAGTTTATGTTTGCTCCTTAAAGTCTGTTTCCATGGAAACATTCAAAATTATGGAGAAAAAATAATAGGCGTACAGGCCAGACAGAATTAATTAAGTGGTTTTGTGGGTAAGTTTGTGTACTGGTGGTGGGAAAAGCATGTGTTTCCATTGGTATGTGTGCTACAGTTCAACTATGAAAAGGAGATGAGGAAGAGAAGAAAACTGAAAAGCACGCATTGGCTACAAGCTTGCCGCATGCATGCAGATGTATTCAAATACAGTATGTATTGAAGTACAAGTGAGCCATATGTATGCAGACAGTATGGCTTAGTGGTTAAAAGCACTGAACCACAAGTGAGGAAACTTGGAGACATAAAGACCTGGGTTTGAATCTCATCAACTTCCACTTGTGTATAGTGTGATTTTGAGCAAGTCACTTAACTTTTATGTGTGCAGTTATCAGTGTCCACTTGCTTTTTTGCACACATGCTGCATACATGCAGTCTTTCCCAATAGAATATAAAAATCATGGTTTCCACACTTGTTTGCTACACGTATGCAATATGCATGCAATCGGCTCCAGTTTAACATTTAAATCATACTTGCAGCATGTATATCACTTTGGTAGTTTTATGTGTGCAGCATGAAAACATTTCATATCATTATTTCTGTAATACAGGACAAGAGGAGGTACTTGGAGGAGGAAATGTGTGGGAACACAGTGCCACATATGTTGAGGTAAAATGTTTATTTTGAAATTGCTAAATACAATCACATTTGTGACCCATCAGCAACAGAAAGCAAGTGCTTATACTGTATCTCTGACTGTATGTTTAAGCTAATGAGGTACTGCAGTAAGAGGGACATTTAGGATGGTTATCACTCTACCTGGTACATATACACAGTATAAGTGCACATTTATGTATAGTATCATTGACTAGTGGTGCAAAATAGCAAGTCCAAAGCACCAGTTTTGTGCTTCTCTAATTGTGACTTACAATTTGGCCACATATATGTTGTGGAACTATGGTATTCCTTCTTTGGTATAAGCCAATACTGTATATTGAACTTTCTGATTGGACATTTTCAGTGAACCCGAGGATCTTTGGGGGGGGGGGTGAAGATGTCAAAAGATCCCCAAATCTCACCCCAAAAAACTTTTTGTGACACTGATTGTTTTTGCTTGTCCTTTGTGTCTTTTTCTTTTGAAATTATAAAAAGTCACTGTGTGTCAATAAAACTTCCAAAACAGAATTAATGTATAACTTTAGCAACTTTCATGATGAAGTTACTGTGGTATAAATAATGAACAACCAGTGCAGCACAAAGTTTTGGTAAATGGAACAAATGGGAATTAATAGCCTCAGCATTCAATTTAACGCAATTTTAGAGGCTACAATATTCAGGCATCATTCCAATAATCCATGCTGCACTGCAAATTTAGAGCAGTTACCTGGTTGTACAGTACATGCATTACTTTACTTGATCATCTCTGCTTGCAATAATGCCTTTTCTATTTCTTGTTTCATTTATTGTGTTTATGTGGAAGCTGTGACTTGCTTCCAATATAATGGTAACATGCTGAGCATCACGTTAACGTTCTTATTTGGGGGTTTTGATAATGTGATTTGCTTTAGCTGTCTGCATACAAACAAAGCAATTGTTTGAAATAAGTTGTAAATATGGTCATAAGAGAAGATGGAATAGATGATTATGTATCAAGAGTGTTAAGCTTATTTCTGAGAGGGTCACATTTGCTAAAGCTGTGAAAAATGTTGGCAGGTTGAACACCTAATGACATAAGCTAAAGATATGGTTTTAAACTAAGTTAAAAGTCCATTGAAGATTCTGTGGTAATATTAAAGCACCCTTTTCCTCATCAGCAGCTGGTAATAGCTGCATTTTTTCAATCAAAGTAGATGAAAAACTAATTTAATCTTCATGTTTGAAGTTGCTAGAGTAATCTTAAAACCAATCTTTTCTAAAGCAGTTTGTTCAGCAGGTTTAGTATGCTCCTCAAGAATCCATGTTTTCATACCTCTAACAATAAGTGATTTATAGCAGCACTACTGCTAGCAAGGTTGGACAGTCTGCCTTATCAGGGAACGATAACAAGGCATAAAAAGTACCATTCACCGTTTTTATATTGTGTTTTAATAGAAAGTCATTTTCAAGCCTCAGGTTGTATGTGACAACCTGATAGTTCTATAATGTAAAATTAGTTATCATTGATAAATTTTTCAATCAAGCCCCTAGAATGGCAAGGCCTGATCATGCTATTAGTGGTTTTGCATATGAAATAAAAACCATTGCAGTGCAGCTGCTACTAGACACTGTATTTTTATTTTAATGATAACAATTGTTAGCTTACCAAGAATATCTCTGTATGATAACTAGTTTTAGGAACTACTTCATGAAATGTTTCAATTATCACCCTCTCCCTATGGATCATGGGAAATTTATAGGCCTCCATATTCAAAGCCAGCTGTGGGTGCTACACAGATAATATTCAAACAACTGGCATGCTCTGACCAAAGCACACTAACTGCCAGAATACAGACTTTGGAGGTGCAGCGCACAGTGACTAAGTGCTGTGATGACACAGGCCCAAACAAAAATGACCAACAGAAGCCCACTGAAGATAAAGTGATCCTTTTGGAATAGCACTAGGACTCCTGTGAGCTATATTCATCCCAAACATGCTAATGAGGCCATTGGGTATTCAAGGCACTATGGGTCATTTGCATGCTTATTATGGGGAAATTAACATGTGTGCTGAGCTGGATGTCCCCAACCCTTATTGCTTGTATAGTATTTTGTTGTAAGTCCTTAGTATCCCAACCACCCTCAATCCTTTATGCTGTTTGCATTCCAAGTGGTCTAGTGGTTTTCACCCCACAGCCTGTTTTCCCATCATGTATGCCATTTTCAGAACCTGGTAGCCTACTGGATCCCCCATTCCAAGATCACATGGCTTATCCACCCCTTCCTATCCCACCTGCTGAGGACCCTCCACCCCTGTCTCCTGGACCACCCTCACACCATACCTAACTGGATGCCAAGATTGTGACCAGCAGAGTCCTTCTACTCATCACCTCAGCTAGTTACTGTTTGAATGACAGGGATTGATTGCATGCCTACTGTAGAATCAGCTGATTGTACAATAGGTATGCAATGATAAATAGATATATAGACAAATAGATAGATAGATAGAAAGATAGATAGATAGACAGACAGATATATAGGCAGACAGACAGATATACATTGTTTAGTAAGTGCCCCTTCCCAGAGGCTCAGAGTGCTGTACAATGAATATTAACAATAAAACATTTAATAAACAACATTTATAGTGCTCATACTTAGCTAAAATCACATCATACATAAATAACATAATATGACAGTCAGCAAAACACATCAGTATCTTTACATTATGTCAGCTCGAATGCTTGACTAAATAAAAATGTCTTGAACCCCCTGTTAAAGGCTTCCATCGAGGGGGCATAACATTACAGCAGAATCATTAGCAAACACACAGAGAAGGCACCTAAAGTCTTTTCTTTCTGTTCTGCATTGTGGGTGATACCTCCACCAAACTGGACATATACTTATTGTTGATTCAGAAGCAAAGCCCTTGGTCCTATTTGCACCAAAACATATGTACAGAATCCTGGCCTCACATGCTGATCTTGTGAGACATTTCTGGATCCCGGCTGCCATCTCCCTATGTGAGGGAACAACAAGTAAGCAAAAAGACACAAGGGGATGTACATTAGACATTTCTAATACACAGCAAGGGGTGTAATGAGGCACAAGTCCGCAGGCCTATGCATTTCTCATATCTTCTCTGTGCTTTATCAAATGTATATTAATTCTTACAATAGTTTATGACAGTGAGTGCTGCATTATTTTTCTGTTTTCCTCTCAACATGTATCGCAAGGTTCATTAATATCTGCAGCTATCTTGGACTCAAAATACTCAGCAGCCATCTAACATGTACCAGTGGGGAACCATCTTGAGAGGGTCTATTTCTTTACTAAGCTTTACAGCATGAACCATTTTGATTATGACAATCTGATGCACTGCATAGATCCTTACCCTACCCTTATGTTTGTGTTTGTCAGATCCCTGCAGCTCATCCATCAATATTGCAATTACCAAACATGCAGCAAGTACAGCCTAATCCTACTGCTGGTGAAATCAGGCCTTCCATGTGCTGTCTGCACTGTGGATGATAGCATCAATGACATCCAGGCATCAGAACCCTCTAACATGGAGAAACTGACCCTGCCTACCACACCACCCACAGGGCCAATTATGCCCTTTGCTTCCAAGGCCACATTGCTGTCCCAGGTGTTAGATGAGATCAAGAATGTACCACCCATCTCTCACCCTTCCACTTTGGTTCCACAGTCACTGGACAAGCTGCCTCCTCCAGAACACCTGAGAACAGAACCCAACAGTGAAGTGATGATTATTCTAACACAAATGATGGTGACAGTCTCTAAAAGGAGATTTCTCCAGACTTTTTTCATTCAACAATATCCACAAAATGATCAGGATGGTCTGAGAGAAACACAGCCTAAATCAGGAGGAGACAGACTTTAAACTAGACCCTCTAATCCACCAGAAACAACAGAAAGCAATTTTCTTTGCCATCCGGATAGCCGATTCAAGACTTGTTTAACAAGGAATGGGAGGCACAGGAGCTGGCCAAACTACCAGGACAAAAAAAAAAGAATTATGAATTGTGCCTGTCTGCACTCAAAGACAAACATTTCTTATGGTTCATACCACCCACAGCTGACCCACCCAGCTCTGGTCTGTCCCAAACCACATCAATACTGATTGAAAGCATCTCCTCATTGAAGGATGCAATGGGCAAAAAGACAGAGGACCATCTTTTTTTTTATTCAGTTATTTAACCAGATGAGACACACTAAGCTGAAAGCTTTTTTTACAGATGCAAGCTGGGAGCACAGGGAAGTTAAGTAACTTGCTCAGGGTCATACAGTATGCAAAAGGAAGTTGTGGGATTCAAACCCATGTCTGGTAGATGTCACAAGATTTACAGCTCAGAGCCTTAAACCACTGCACTATACTGCCTCCCTAAATCTGAAATGGATTTTGAACTAGCATGTCCACCACTTGCACCAGAAAAGCCCTTCTAAGGTGACTGGAATCCCTGGCAGCAGCTCTACCTGATGACTCAGAACATCTCAGGGTCTTTAACTATGCTGTCCAAGCCTCTACATACCTGGCAGTTGGATCCATTGGGCTGCCTTGAACTATGTGCTAGAACAGCTACAATTGCCAACCAGGCCTGCTGGGCACTGTGGCTAAAGCTTTGGCATTATGGCACTGAATTGAAATCCACTTTGATGAAGCTACACTTTAAAGAATGGCAGCTATTAGCAAATGCCTCCACCCATGCCTAAAACACTGAGAGAGTTGCAAAGATGCCAACAAAGATGAGGACCTAAAACTCCCATCACTCTCCTTTTGAGGCAAATTCCATGACTTTGACAACAAGCCAAATAGATTATGTTCAGTTCTGTCCAGGTGATTCAACTTACAATACAACTTCAGCAGCCCCCAGGGTCAGAGCAAATCAAGATCACACAGTGAAAAGCATCATCCTTTCAATAAAGAACAAGCCAGCTCTGTCAGGCCATTTGCAGCTGGATATCAGTAGGAGGCAGAATTGCTTAATTCAACAGGCAATCGAACCAATTCACAGATGATGACTGGGTTCTGGAGATCATAAGCCAGGGATACATGATCGATCTAACACAGTTCGTATTACGCATCAGTATCATGTCCTCCCCCTGTTCCAAATGCCCCTTAAAATTAGCAGTGATTTAGATATGCTCAATAGACCACAATGGACTAATTGTTGTTCCTATTTGTTTCTTGTCCTATACTGACGTGGAACCTTTGTAAAAGAGCACATGTGCTCAAAGGTGTTTTCCAAATCACAAATAAATAAAAAAACAAATAAATAAACTGCCCCATACCCAAGGAACAAAAGTCAGCAGGTATCTACTCTATCTTTTTTGCTGTCCCAAGAAAGGTCATGTAGCATAAGACTGATTCTTAACCTGAAATTCCTTAACCAGTATACTCAACCCACAAAATTCAAAATGGAAACACTAAAGTCAACATTACTGGCACTTCAGCCCAAAGACTACATGACATCTACACAAACCTTCATGCCAGAGGGTTCTCTGATTCCAGACACCAAATGGACACTTTCAGTACACTTTCCTGACTTTCAGTTTGGCATCAGCACCACACATTTTCACCAAGGTCTTCATAGTCCTGGCTGCAAAGCTCAGAACACAGGTGATTCCTTATGTAGATGACTGGCTCATCAGAGCAAAAACATACTGCAGATCCAGTCAGGCCACTGCACTGGCCTTAAAATGCCTCAGTGAGCATGGTTGTGTCACCAACACACAAAATAGCCAGCTCACCTGACACAGTGGTTGGACAACCTTGATACAGCAATAAATACCTATCAAAAAAGACTTTACCTCTTCAAGTAGAGGATCCTCAAGATAGCACACACTGGCCATAACACCATCTCACCCCACGAAGACTGGAAAGGGACTTCCTCCATGAACTTGTCCTAATGGCCTCATGCATAGATGTGGTGCCATAAACATATCTACATATAAGATTGATGCAACTTTGAAATCTGATCTCTTGGGATCTGGACTCAGAAGGCTGTCAAGTGGTAATCACCTTACCACAGACAGTAATACAGTCTCTATGTTGTTGTCCAACCAGGACAATTATCTCAAGGGAATGCTGCTTTGTGAGCAGTACTCCATGACCATTGTTACAGCCACAAATCTCACAGGATGAGGAATGATACCGGGCTTACCATCTATGCAGGACAAGTGGTCAATGAGTGAAGGAAAGTCATCAATAACATGATGGAACTGCAGTTGATAAGAAATTCCCTACTACACTTCCAATCTATTGTCTAAGGCCAGCCGGTACACATCAAATCAGACAATCATGTGTCAGTATGCTACATCAGCTACCAAGGGGGCAACAAAAGCACAGGGATAAGAAATGAGGCACTCAGTGTTCCTTCCTCAAATCTACAGCAAGAGTCCACCTGGCAGGGGCCTGCAACATAAAAGCAGACTGGCTAAGCAGATGCAGACTAAACCAGGTTGAATTGAAGCTCAGCATACAGTTCTTCCTACAGTGATAGACATCTTAGGATAGATTTCATGGCCTCCATGAAGAACCTCCAACTCCCATGCTACCTATCAATTGCATGACAATTCTGCAGAGCATACCTCTTTCCTTCCACTCCAATGATTCCTCTAGTCCTAAACAGCATTAGACTCTCCTCTTCCACAGTGGTCATAGTAGCACTGGACTGGCCATAGTGCCACGGTACTCCATTCTGGTTACATTGGCAATTACCATATGTTTCAAACAGTCTCACATCTGAATCTACTCACCCAGGGTCCACTTAAACACCTGGACCCAGCAGCATAGATTAGGCAGGTATTGCATTTGTTTTGCCATTTTAGCACCCAATAAGCACACCTGCTTTATACATATGTGGATGTCTGGAAGGGAATGGCTAATTCTGAGCATGGTGGGAAAACACATTTCTGATGGACTTGGGGGACATGTTTTTGAAAAAGTAAGGTTTGCAAATTTTGGGAGGACTGTAGAGTATAAACTTCAAGAGTGGGTGGAGTCAATTTAGGATGAGAGAACACTACATTTAGTCTTTCCACCTTAGAGCATAGTTCTGCCAGGGACAGAAAGCTAAGAAGCATTGGGTCTGGTCTGTAGTTGGATGGGAAATTTCCAATTGACACCAGGTGCTGCATAACCTTGAGCTGTTTTTTCTGAAGAGAGCAATGTCTCCTTGGTTCTAGGTATCTAGGGTTATGGGAATACCTTTTTTTTCAAATATCCAGCAAGTACCATTTCAGCTTCATCCTGGGTGATTTGTACTAGTTTCCCACAAGGTGGTTATTCTGCATTAAGATGCTGCTGCTGACATATATGTTTTGAATGGATGAAGTCTTTGTTCGCCATGATCTCTTGATCATTTATAAAACAACCCATATTCTCCATTCCATGGGGACTGTTCTAAAGGTTTGGAGGCCTCACCTCAAGTTATCAGCAGATAGAGCTTTATGGTAGCAGCCCAGAGTAGTTCTAGGTGGTAACTGGGAATTCAGATTTTATGAAATGTCTCAAATTTTACAAAGTATTCCAAACTTCTGTCTTTGGTGAAATCTGAATCCTACAAATGTGTTCTGTACTGTATACTTTCATCACATTCTGCAAACTTTTCTGGGTGAATCGGTGAATGATATACATGGAATGAGAGTTCTTTGGATTTCCATTTAGCAGTTTAATGCATAAATTCATACCACATGTAACCATTCTGCAGGTCTGTTTATAAAATGAGCAAATGAAAACCTGAATCTTGATTGTCTGAAAGCTGTATTGAGCCATGTTCTTATCAGGACATAACCTGCCAACCAAAACTACTTGTGCCAGCCTGAGCCCCACAACAAAAAGATAGTACTATGCCTCTTGAACCAACTGTCAGAAATGTACTTCTGTGAGCACTTTCACAGTAGAAATACAACCGCTCTCCTCAAAGGCTTTCTAGTGCCCGATGTCAAAAACATGCAGTTGGCCCTCACCCCACAACATTCACACAAACTCTGTCTTCCTGTAGCAGTTACGTGGTATGACAGTATGTTGATAAAAAGTTTCAAAATCAAAATGTGACCTGTAATGCTGCAGACAGAAAAACAAGTCACAATCAACAGAATGAAATCTTCTGTAGTAGTCCTTTTAATGCGAGCTGCAGCAACTAGAGGTGGACAAAGCAGCCAAAATCCACTACACAGAGCAATTCGCGTATTAAAGCAGAATCCGCAAAGTAATCTGCAATGCAAAGTGGAGTACTCCACCTTCCAATCATTATCAACAAGTCCATTGGAAGCAGTGACTTCATGTTACTCTGCCTTTCACCAACCACTTCTACACCAATGTTAATGTGAAGTACATTGATTGTAATGTACTTCGCATTACTTTGCCTTGATTGTGAGCTCTAAGACAAATTTTGCAGGGATTCATGGGATTGCCGGTCACATGAGCTCTAGATTGTTCAGCACAGCATCACTTCTATGGGTATCCTGTGATAACAGCGACACAATAATAGCGACTACAAAATAGCGACTTAAAAAGCACGAAAAACAATTACGCGACCAGCACATTAAAACGACTGAGCTTAAATCGCGACTTTGTTTGCAAAAATAGCGACTGTGAGTGCAATGAACTCATGACAGACAACATTAACTGAATGGCTCAGATCTGAATTTAACCAACCCCCATCCCCTACAGTAAGAGCCGAGAAGTGGGGACAAATGAGCATAATCCTAATCCTAAATATAACTTCAGTAATTACAGAAAAAAAATCTCCCTTATGTTGCTCTAATAAAATACATGACCAGGTAAACATTTTCATTTTCCTTATACTATCTGCACCTCCCCACTACTACCACCAACACAAGTTGTGACCCTGCCAGTACAGCACTGAATTTACCAACACATCTTTCGTGTACACATTTAAAAGTGATACAGTGCATCAACATTTTGGAATTTTAGTTGCTGTCAAATAAATTACTAGACTACATCACCATCAGACTGAAAGGAAATGATGTTCCTGTTAGCCACAGAGAAGCTTCATATGGAGATACTGTAACAAATAGACAGCGTCTTTGAGTAAAGTGAAGTGATTCTTCGGGTATTGCCTCCCTCTCCAGCTTTCCTCGGCATGAGATAAAACAAACATCAGCAGACTGCATCAAAATGTATGTAATTTCTTAACTTTCCCAGCAGGAGCAGATATGCATGCACTAATAACGAGGGCGCGAGACATTTAGATGCACCGCTTTATCAATCGCGGTTTTGTACTGTCGCCTTAACTGTGGTTGCCGATGTGTAGTCGCCTACATAAACGTTATGATTTTTTAGTTGCTAATTTAACATAGAACCTTTCTGTGTAGTGGTAGCTGGAGACAGCTTGTTCTCAAAGCTTTGAGATTCAAACCCTCTAAAAATCATTCAAAAGGCCTTTTTGAGTCTTTTTTTGCTCAAAATTTAGTATATAGATTGTAAGAAACCCTCCTGTGCTCATATCATCAAGTGTTTATTGTTTTTGTATGGATTTTGAATGTTAATTTAGAACATTCAGTCTGTGTACTGACAGACACTGTTGAAGTGTGCTTGGGAGGAGGGGTGTATCTGTGGTGGAGGTAGATAAACTGAGAGAAAGGCAGTCTTTCAAATTGTTTTGTTCTAGTAGTGTGTGTTAGTATTTGTGTATTTATGTACACAGTAATACTTGAAGTAATTTTTGATAATTATTTTCTGTTTGTTGTGTTGGAGTACATATTTTTATTCTGTTTAAAACATTTGTTTATATAGTGTACTGCACTTAAATTTTCTGCGCATTACCTGTACTGTGTGAGAGGTGTGTGTGTGTGTGTGTGTGTGTGTGTGTGTGTGTGTGAATGTGTGTGTGTACCATCAAGTCAGACACATTTTATTGTGCCACACAGTAATCGCTGTACTCTGAATCGGTTATCCATCAGCAGAATTTTTTACTGCTTCCTTTTATCTAGCCAGTGGACTGCTACTGCAACGCCCCCCCAACCCGCAAAAGGTATAATTTATTTTTCCAGTTTTGGATTTATGTGACCACTGGTTAAGATGTTTTTGTGCCTGTGCAGCTGCATTTCTTTGTAGTGTGTAATCTGCATCTGTGCGTTTGCATCTGTTTAGTGCCCAGTCTGCATCTGTAAGGCACAGTTGTTGTTTTTTGGCTTCCCATCCAACCCAAATTTCAGAAATCTCAATTTGTTGTGAATTTTCTCTGTAATCCCAAAAAATGACTGCAAAGAGACGTGCATGCAAAGATGCTTCAAGCCATGGCACTGCTGCCAGTGGCAAAAGTGGCGTGGGCATGCTAGCATGCAGCAGAAATGAGTAATTTATTTATTTATTTATTAGAATTTTGGTAACCAGGTAAGTCCACCGAGACCAATGTACAAGAGGGTAGTATCTTTCAGAAGAAGAGATGTGCAGTGGTTTAAGGCTCTGAGCTGCAAATCTGGTGACATCCAGCAGACCAGACCTGGGTTTGAATCCCACGGCTTCCACTTGCATACTGTGTGACCCTGAGCAAGTCACTTAACTTCCCTGTGCTCCCAGGTTACACCTGTAAAAAAGCTTTCAGCTTAGTGTGTCTCACCTGGTTAAATAACTAAACAAACAAGCAAGAACAAGGGGGCACAATGTGAAGATAGAGGGGGACATCTCAGAGGTAATGTTAGAAAGTATTTTTTCACAGAGAGAGTTGTGGATGCATGGAACAGCCTTCCTGAGGAGGTTGTGGAGTCAGGAAAAGTGGGAGAATTCAAGAATGCATGGGACAGGCATAAGGCAATTCTAGTGGGGAGCAGGAGGAAGTAAGCTGTTGATTAACTAGAATCTGCAGCTTATCCATCAGGTAGGGGAAATGGGCAGACTGGGTGGGCCAAGCGGTCCTTATCTGCCATCAAATTCTATGTTTCTATGACTATGCAGTCCCTTTTTCAGTTACGAACGAGGGGACAATGGTGAACACAGTACAATAAGTAAATATAATAATAATACACAAGATACAGAGAGATTTAAAAATGTTGCAAAAAATTATTACTGTGGAAAGCCAGGTAAGCAACTTAAAACAGATCAGGCATTAAGCATATATAAATAAACAGGATAGCTAATATTACACAATGGAGTTTGCCCTTTATGGGGCAGACTAAGTTGTCCTGGTGCACCCCTTCCCCTTCCCCTTACTTGAAGATGGTGTGTTCAGAAGGGGAGGGGGGAAGGGCAGGGGAGGGACAGGGAGGCAGAACAATAGGCAGGCAACAGGAAGGGGAAGGGCTAAAGGAGGTGCATAATGGGCAGCACAGGAGTGGTTCTTACACTTTTGCTGGAGTTCTGATTTACAAAGAAACTGCAGCACGTCAGATTGGCATCTTGATTGTTTGAGCAAGAGGTTTGTGCACTAGGAAATCAGGTAAGAAACAGACAGCTTTGTTTAGCCATGAGGCAGCAATTTTAAAAAAAAAAGTGATTGTTTGGTTTTGCCATCAGAGTGAGGTTCAAGTCTGCTCCTGCCTTTAATTTAGAAGAAGAGTACTAAATATGAATGCTGATTCTGGGTGCATGCTGTTGTTGGGTATGCAAGTGGCTTTTCAGTAGGTGAGCGATCCTTGGTAGGATAAGTTGCTGTGTTATAGTGCTCCATATACGGGGCTCAAATCGCATCTGTGCTTGTGAATAGCAGTAGAGAAGTTTCAAAGTTTTTACTCTCCTGTTCCCTTAACTAATTTCTAAAAGAGATGCAGCAAGAGAGACATTTGGTGATGTTTTATGCTTAGCATTGCAAGTATTAGGGCGATAACCAGAATTTGAAAGGAGAACTGGGAGAGCGAGTGGGGAGGTAATATGAGCACCCATTGTCGAAAAGAAAAGAGCAGCATGCAAGGGATTGGCCGGCATCAGCCTAAAAGAGCAGACGAAGAGTTTTGGGGGTGACAGGCAAACGGAAAGTGAAAGGGAGCAATGAAGGTGGCAGTAGAAAAATGAGCTGGATGGCTTAGGGGAGGGGAAGCAGGAGGGCATTAGCAACAACTCGCCGAAAGAGCGAAGGAGCTAGATATGAAGTAGAAGGGCCATATGATGCAAGGGCAGCAAAAGGAGGGAGAAGCCCTCATCCTTGGCCTGGTGCTGAACTGGGCTAGCATTCAGCATGTGGACACCAGCGTTTAGGTGGGGGTATTGGTTATGAGCCTATGTGGGGGCTGACAGAGAGGGTCTCGTGGCATGACGTCACATGCCAGGCCCAGGGTTAGACGAGCGAAAAGGGGATGGTAACTCTAAGAGGAATTGCCACCTGAGGGGTGACAGAGAGGGCCTAGAAGCGTGACATCACACACCATTTCCAAGGAACTTGCAAGAAAGAAGCAGACAGTATTCCTGAGGGGAATCTGGACCTGGGGGCCAGACAGAGAAATAATTACACTGGGAAAGGGTGAGTGATCTGGAAGGCCTTTAGAAAACCCAGCCTGAGGGCTGACAGAGGTGGCCACGTGGCATGGTGGCACCCCCCTTTGTTTTACCAAGGTTTTTAGAAAATGGGATCAAGGGCCTTAACCAGGAAGATGTATGCGCAGGTGCCTTGCGGGATTAACTGTGTCCACAGGAAAAGGGAGGTTTTTGTCTTGGAAGACTGATGGGGGCAGACAAGGAAGAAAGGAAGTGGCTGCATGGCATGATGCCGCATGCCGAGGGAAGGCTACACATTGAGCCGAGAGGCCTTCCTAATGGCAAAAACAAAAACGGGATGCTGCTCCATGGTTCTTTGGGGGATCCTGGGGGCAAGCATTTTAAGGAAGAACCAGAACAGGCTGAGGGGGGGAGGCTGAAGGGCATTTAAGAGGTCTGGTCAGTTGGATCAGGGCCCAAAAAACAGGTGGTGGCCTTGTGGCCTGTCTTTATGATGTCCTGGGAAGCACACAGTGATGATGGCACCTTAAAAAAGGGCAGTTCCAGGGAAAGGAGAGGAGCATGCAGGGAAAAGGGAAAAGGAACAGAGGCCCCAGAAAGGGGGCAGCTGCACCAGACAGCTCGGAGCTGTGGAGGGCAATGGATAAAGGGATAGGAGGCACTGAGTGCCAGGCTGAGGGGCCGGATGGGTGGAAGAACGCTGGCAGCATCATAGGCCAAGAGACAGGCCTAGAAACAGAGATGGCTGGAGCATACAATAGAGAATTTCTCATACAATGCAACAAGAAAACCAAAGGTAAGGTGGGACTGGCTATACCAGGGGATAGTTACAGCAGTGTTTAATGAGAAAACTTTTTTCAGTTGCCTCCACAGCTTTCCACAGGAAACAAGAAACATGGCACCAAAAAAGAACAGGCCTTCAAAGGAGGAAGCCTATAGGGCTATTGTGGAACTGGCAGATAAAGTCAACAGAATGTAGCAGTTGGTGGAAGGGGAGGAACCGGGGAGATCTGGGGAGAAGTGGAATGGTGGGAAGGGAAAAGGTGTGGAGGGAAATGGCCAGCCGGGAAGCTGCACAGCCCATCGAGGGTACAGCCACTGATGGTGGTACCACCCAGAGTGGCCAGTGCAGTACCTCCACAGCCCGATGGCCCTATACCATTAGTACCTCTCCAAGACCAGGTAGTAGTTAACCCGGTGGGGCCCAGACCGGATCTCCTGAGCACAACGGTTCCTCCTCAACCACCATTATTGCAACCAGCTAGTCAACCGCAGTGGAGCAATACAGGATATCAAGATGACAACAGGCCACAAGGAGTGGACAAGAGCACAGGTAATGTATCCATGTCAATGGGAGAGAGCATAAAAAAATATATCAGCCAAATTATTTCGGCACTTGGGACAGGAGGATTGGGCCAGATGGAGTCAGCACTGGCTGAGATTAGGTCAGATAAGGAGACAACGAAGGAAGGAGAGAAAGGGATAGAAAGCATAGGGAAAGAAACAAGAGAGATAGGAATGCCAGGAATGAGAATAGGGGAACACGTGCCTCTGGCCACAAAAGAGAAAATATGGAAGGGGAAGTATGTGGATATTTTTGCGCTAGTAAGCTGAGAAGCGGTGGCAAAATATGAGGAAACAGAGAATATAAGAGAGAGTGAAATGACAGCAGCAGTAGTTTTGTTGGGCAAGAAAGAGGAGGACAAATTTACTAAAGGGAAGACTTGGGATGGATGGTTTGTAGGGTTCGCCACATGTTCAGCGATAGTACTGGAGAAGAAGCCAGAGTTGGGCATTCCACTCATGACATACTCCCTGATAAGGCGGGCAAAGTCAAAAGGGGGTGGGGTGGATATACTATGATGAATTTTTCCGACAAAGGATGGCGACATACGGGGATGTAAGATGGGACACAAAACAATTAGATTTGTGGACTGACTATGTAACCGATCAGTCCACAACAGAAGGAGAGATGGGGAGGAGGGGCATGATGCTCCACAGGTGTTGTTGGGGTTACAATAGGTCTGTTTGTTCCTGGCTGCAATGCCACTTTTGGCATGCATGCTCCAAATGTGGGGGAACACACCCGGCAAGCAGATGCCAAACAACATGGACACAAGGAGCCCAAGGGGCAGGTGGGCAAGGAACAAGTCAGCAGTTTTTTCAAGAAGGGCAAGGGTACAGAATACAGGCATGTAATAGAGGGGGGAGAGGCAGATGGCACATTGGTAGGGGGAGTCAGTCTTACTGACTGCCTTGGCCAAGACAATGGCAGGGGGGAAGGAGTATGGCAGAAAGGAGAAGCAGGGGGCAAGGGATCAATTTCAAGAAGCAAGTACGCCCATCAAGATATAGGCTTGGGGGGACTGGTTAGAAAAATACCCAGATAAAAAAGTGGCAGAGATGCTCAAGACAGGTTTTAGGACAGTTTTTTTCATTACAGTGTGAAGGCCCGAGGTAAGAGAGAAAAGTGAACAACTTGGGCTCTGTTAAAGGAAAGGAAGAAATCTTAAGACAGAAAATAGAAAAAGAAAAGACATTTGGTAGAGTGGAAGGGCCATATGATAATTCCCCATTGCAGAATATGAGAATTTCTCCTTTGGGCTTGGTTTCTAAAAAGCAGCAAGGGAAATACAGGGTAATTCACCACCTGTCATTTCCGGAAGGGCAATCTGTGAATGATTTTATAAGCGCGGAACATAGCAAAGTGACTTATGCCACATTAGAAGAAGTGGTCCAGATCATCCGAGCAAGTCCTGATGCTTGGATGGCAAAAACAGACATAGAGTCCACTTTCAGATTGCTGGGGGTTAGGAGGGAAGACTGGGACCTGTTGGGGTTTAAAATTGGGGAGCAGTATTATTTTGACAAAGCAATGCCCATGGGATGTTCCATAGCTTGTGCTACATTTGAGGCATTCAACACCTGCTTACAGTGGATATTTCAAGAAAAAACTGTGTGCAAGACAGTCATTTATTATCTGGATGATTTCCTTTTGATAGGCAGTGGGAGGAGAGAGAGACAGACAGAAAGAATGTTGGCCAGTTTCCAAGATTTATGCGGAGAATTAAGGGTTCCATTGGCACTGGAAAAAACAGAGGGTCCCAGTAAGATTTTGGAATTGCTGGGTACTGAAATAGATGCCCTGGGTGAAGTTTTTAGGTTACCAGACAAAAAAGTATTGAAGCTGAAGAAACTGATTAAAGTGTATACAAGTAGAAGAAGAGTGCAATTAAAGCAGGTGCAGCAGGTCCTGGGACACCTAAACTTTGCGTGCAGGGTAATTGGACCAGGGAGGGCTTTCACCAAAAGGCTAGGAAGGGCCACAGCAGGAGTAACCAGGTCACACCACTGGGTAGACATGATGAAAGGAGTTAGGGAGGATTTCAGGGTGTGGGAGGAGTTCCTCAACATCTATAATGGCTGTTCCTTTTGGCAGGAGGACTGGGTTTACAACATGGACCTCGATCTCTACACAGATGCAGCAGGGGATTTAGGTATGGGGGGCTATTTGAGGGGCAGGTGGTTCACAGAACCATGGCCTGCAGAATGGGTGAGGGACAGGAAAGTAAAAGACATCATGCTGTTGGAGATCACGCCCATTTGGGCCTGCACTCTGGTGTGGAGGGAAGAACCGCGGAATCAGAAGGTGACACTTTGGTGTGTCAACAAAGCAGTGGTAGATGTTTTAAACAACAGAGGGGTCAGGTCAGAAATGGTCATGGGGGTCTTGAGAAAGTTGGTGTTAAGGGCCTTGAAGCTGAATATGTGATTTAGGGCCAAACACGTAGAAGGGGTACACAATATCCTGGCTGACAGCCTTTCCCATCTGCAGCTGGATTGTTTCCGGAGGCTGGCACCTGCAGCAGAGGAAGGAAAGATACCCATACCAATGAACATCTGGAATGTTGGCAAGATGGAGCAGAACTGTTATTTTGCAGCTCATGGGCACCATGGATCCTGAGGGCCTATGGAGGGGCCTGGCCGGTGTTCCAAACATTCAGGGCAACACACCACATGGAGGTAGGTAGGCCACTTATGGAGGAACAGTTAGGGAAATTCACAGTTAAGCAATGGGAGAGAGGAACGGCCCACATCATGATGGGGGTTTATTTGGCAGGGATCAGTTTAGTATGCAGCCTGAAGGGCTGGAAGGACCCGACGAAGTCAATGTTGATCAGAAGAATGATGCAGGGATTGGGTAGGTTAAAGCAGAGAGCTATGGATAATAGAAGACCAATAGGAGAGCAGTGGCTTGGGAAACTAAAAGGGGTACTACCGGCCATATGCAGATTGAAAGCTGAGGCCCAGCTATTCCACACGATTTATCTGGTTATGTTTGCAGGAGCCATGAGAGTAAGCGAGGTGGTGGGACATGGCAGTAAGGATGAAGAAGAGGGATTGGAATGGGAGGATATAAACTGGGAGAGGGAAGAGATACAAATCATGACCAAGAGGTCAAAGATGAATCAGAGGGGGCAGGGTTGTACAGTAACCCTAAAGGTGCACGTGGATGACACAGTGTGCCCAGTAAAGGCTTTGTGGGCTTACGCCGCAGAGCGTGGGGGTAGGACAGGGAGATTATTTGTACTTGGGGATGGAAAAAAGGTCACAAGCTATCAAGTCATGGCCATGCTCAAAAAGGCATGCAATTCCTGGGGGAGGACCCATGCAATTACTCATCTCATTCCCTACGAATAGGTGTTGCTTCACAGTAGGCAGCAGCAGGTGAGACAGCGACTAACATGTTGGAGAAGGGGTGCTGATGGTCTGCCAGTTACAAAAGATACATTCGAGCACTGCAGTATGGAGATTAACATATCACCTGTGTTTTGTTTTACAGATACAGAGCCACATTGGGGGAAGGGGGCATATGGGTGGGGATAAGAAAAGTGAGTTAAGAACATATATAAGATATCTATTTTGCTTAAATGCTATAGGAAGAGAAAGGAATACAGAAGTATGGATCTGCGGTCACTCCTACATTTATTGGGAAAAAAAGAGAGCTGAGAAAAAGGCTGGAGGAAAGCAGCTATACCAGGATGTAAAAAAAATGTAGGTTGGTTTGGCGTGGCATCTGTGGGATGAGATGGGCACAACTGCTTCCTAACCTGAAAGAAATGAAAGAGCGACGACTCGCTCCAGACCCAATTATCATACATCTAGTGGATAATGACATTGGGGGAAAGCCATGGGTGGACATATACATGCAAGTGTAAAGGACTTAGAGAAAATACAGCAGTGGTGGCCAGGGGTAAGCCTTGCCTGGTCAGACATGATCCCAAGAAGGGTATGGAGACATGAACACAGTCATAGAGCGATAGATAGAGCCAGGAGAAAGATGAATAGAAGGGTAGGAACACTGATAAGGAAATTGGGAGGGCACATAATACTGCGGGGTGTGGAAGAGTGAGTAGAGGATTTCTACAGGTCAGATGGTGTGCATCTGTCAGATCTAGCCATAGATATGTTTAATACAGAAACAACAGGTTTTATAGAAGCATGGAGGAGACATGCAGAAAATGGAAGATAAAAAAAAAAGAGAAGAGGAAACCTAAATTGAGGGAAAAGCCAGTCATCCAACTCAAGCTAGAGACTGGCTAATGGGGAAAGGGGGGAGAAGGGGGGAAGAAAAAGGAATAGGATGAAAGAAGAAGAAGCTGAAGGAGAAAAGGCAGTCTTGGTTCTCACCGTTACCTAACAGAAAAAGAGAAGAAGAAGGCACCCAGGTTTTCACCTGGGGAAGCGAGAAGAGGAAGAAGGTGAGATGATCAGAGATTGCTATATGGATGCAATAAAAATGCAATGGTGAAAGATATAATAATAAAAGATGATGAAATGGAAAATGGATTTGTGATATATCATAAATTAATTGCCAATCTGAGCACAACAACATACAATGGTCTCTGTCTTTTGTGGGGGAAAAGGGGCGGAATCCGAGACAATGGAGTTTACCCTTTATGGGGCAGACCAAGTTGTCCTGGTGCAACCCTTCCCCTTACCTGAAGATGATGTGCTCAGAAGGGGAGGAGAGGGGGAAGGAAAGGGGAGGGACAGGGAGACAGAACAATTGGCAGGCAGGAAGGGGAGGGGCTAAAGGAGGTACACAATGGGCAGCACAGGAGTGGTTCTTCCACTTTGGTTGGAGTTTTATCCCCACCCACCCTTGAACTATAGAGCATGGGAAGACAGAATGGGCTGAATGGAGTCTGTCAGAGGTGGATGACAGTACGGTCTGGTGGGATGGTTATTGGACTGCCAGAGGTGGATGGCGGGGGAAGGGGAAGGGGGAAGAAAAAGGAATAGGATGAAAGAAGAAGCTGAAGAAGAAAAAGTGGTCTCAGTTCTCACTGTTACCTAACAGGAAAAGAGAAGAAGGCACCCAGGTTTTCACCTGGGGGAGGGAGAAGAGGAAGGAGGGATGATCAGAAATTGCTATATGGATGCAATAAAAATGCAATGGTGAAAGATATAATAATAAAAGATGATGAAATGGAAAATGGATTTGTGATATATAATAAATTAATTGGCAATCTGAGCACAACAACGTACAATGGTCTTTGTCTTTTGTGGGGGAAAAGGGGGGAATCCGGGACAATATATACATAGCAGGAACACGAGAGCAAGTGGATCACAAGATACATTTATCAGGGTAACATAGACTAGGCATTAACAACGCTATAAGGGTTATTTAAAGCAATTGCAGAGGAGGGGATTAGTAGGAAAGAGGTAAGCTCTTTTTTGAAGGAGGATAGGGTGGGGCAGGAGAGTAAGTAATGGAGGAGGGAATTCCAAGTAGAGGGAGCTGAGAAGACCAATGAGCACTTACCCGATAGGCGTTGTGGAAGTAGATCTAAGCATGTGTGTGTGGGTGCTTTTTTGTAAATGATTTCCCTTAGGCAAGGGGGATTAAAGAGCTTGGTAAGTTTGAATACAAGGCATAAGGTGTGAAACTGTAAGCTGTTACCACGATAAACACGTAATTGATGCAAGTAAAGGGATTTCTCTGACTATGTTTTCACAGCGCAATCAGTCGCCTCAGTCATGGTTGGAGATGCTGTTGTTCCCGCTGGTGGTAGTGAAGTTGCTGATGGCATGAGTATTGCACCAATTTCAACCCATGACAATAAGTTAACCAGTTTCCCAAATATTGTGGAGTCTAAAGCTTAATAACTATAACCACAAGGAAAGGGGAGGGTGGACATGACAGAAACTATCAAGTCCCGAAAGGGAATCAACAAAGTACAAGAGGGTAACATCTTTCAGAAAAAGAAATGTGCACGAACAAGTGGGAAAACTCTGAAGATAGAGGGGAGATGGATCAGGGGCAACATCAGGAACTATTTTTTCACAGAGAGTGCGGTGGGTGCAAGATCAAACAAAAACTAATGATCCATGTTATGGTGTGAGAGCAGCAGTTGAAGCATGTCCATTATTTGGAGTTGGTGCACCTCCATGTGCTTCAACCGCTGCTCCACGTTGTCAATCCTGTGGTTCACATGGTCCAACTCACTTCATATCAGGCCCAAATCAGCATGTGCGGCAGGTATTCATGCAGGGTTGCCACCATCACCTGCAGGTTGTGGAGCAGTTGATTGCTCCACGGCCCACCCCCACTTGACACTACATGCAGGTGGAGTCTGTGCTGCCACCTGTTGACCAGCAGGTGCATTCCTGCCCTGTTTGGCAAGCTTGTCCTGCCAATCTGCATGGTGGTGGTTGAAGAGGTGAGTGCGCTGACCGCCTGTGCCCAGATGACTTCCCTTAGGGCCATGGCACACCGCCTCACCACACAGATTGCACTTCACTACACTGGTGTCCGCAGGCAGTGCAATGAAGAACTCTCACACTAATGAGCTGCGGGGAGGATCGGACATAGGTGGGGGGGTGCCCCAGATGTTGTTGCTGGCTGCTGCTGGTGCTCAGTTGGGTCCAGGGGTGGGGGAAACCTGCTGCTGCTGCTGCGTCTATGTCTGCTGCAGCTCCTCCTTCACTTTCTTCTGAGCCACTGGTGCAGGGGCCATGGCAGGTGGTGTCACTGATGAGGGAGCACTGGTAGGTGCCACTCCTGCTTCAGGAAGGGGACCACTAACCCAGAAGGTGCTCCAGTTCAGATGCAGGGTTTATATTTTTTGCTATCTCTCTGTCTCCTCTCAAAGTGAGGTTTATATTTTTTGCTATCTCTCTGTCTCCTCATAAACACAGCTCTTTCTCCCACACTAGGTAAGGCGAAAGTGAACGTCTTTCACTCTGTTGCATGATTAACTTCCTGCCTGAAGCATGTGGCCTGCAGACTGTGAGCCAGTGATCTGTGGGCTGTTACAGAGCTCACTCACTCTGCCTTTAAAAGAAAATAAAGTGAAGTAACACGGAGTCATCATAATGCCAAGTCATTATAATGCGAAGTGGAGAGATACTGTATTTCAATGGGCACTTCGTGTAGCTATATGTTGAGGCAGAGAGGGCCACTTCACCTCTACTGTGCTAAGAAAGTTAAACTTCACTGCATCTCTAGCAGTAACCCACAACTTTGTGCAAGTGGTATGTTAGAAAGTAAATGCCCATATTTTTTATTTAGTCAACTACACATTTTAAAGTCTGTGGGAAGGCAGGTTTAGCATTACAGTGATGAGTTGTTTTATTCTTTTCTATTCTGGGCAGGGAATGTTGATCAGACAGTTGTACTTTATTTTTAACAGAGATCATGGTTTTCTTGGTTTTCTCCATTGTTTGCCAAGCAATCCCAACTTCCTAAATAAAAATGCGGCCCATTATCATAAGAAAAGTTTGTTTTTTAACTTAAGTAAGTCACAGTTTGAACAACCATGAACCCTACCACAAAGCAGGAATGACTAGGTAAAGGTGGCCTCTGAGGGACACACTTGGTCCCAGTCAAGCCATCCATTTAATCTAAAGGAAAAAACAAACAGATTTAAAAAGAGAAATAAAAAAAATAAAAAGTCAGAAAAAATGCTTTCTGTATGTTGCGACGGGAGGGCAACAAATATCCTAGCATGTACAGTACGTCAGTCAGACAACATGGGACACTCGCTCCCACTGGCTGTAACTGAAAACTGCTATGGTCAAAGTAATAAATATTAAAAGAAAAAAAAAATGCGTGTGTGTGTGTGCGTGTTTGTGTAGTGGAGACACAGAAACCAGCCTTCTCTATTAACTTTTAGTGAAATGGCTACATTCCAAGACAATGAGAGGGGCTACTTTTTTGGAGTTTTTTGTACTGATATAATCATATGTTTTAATCTTGTTTATGTACACATATTAGCATTTTTTTAAATTAACTTCTTTCCCTGGGGGACCATTTTATAAGTGCAATATGACTCTTTGAATTGTGGGTTATGGCCTGATGAGAGCACTTCCCAGGTGCAAAAGGCACTCGGTGCAAATGCCTTGGGTATCATAACATACCTGTAGCATGCTCTTATCAGGCCATAACCCACACCTCATCATGTCTTATTGCTTGCAGATAACACAGTGATCTGTTTTGTGGAATTCCATTTGGCAACTGAATACAACAAACTGAAATACATAAATTCACATAACTGTTCTAATTGGAAGTTTGCAAAAGTTGCCTATGTGCATTCCAAAATTTTGCAGCACTGAAATTCTGACTTTCACTGAAAGTCCACTGAGGATTTTTTTTTCACACATCACTAGCTCTAATGTGTGGTGCACTGTCTCAATAAGAACATAGAAACATAAGGAAACACTAACAGATACAGGCTGTTTGCCCTTCAAGTCTGTTCAACCACTAGTAGTGGTGATGTTCTCTAATACCCTTACTTTCAAGAAAACTTTCCAGCCAGGTCTCAGATGTTAGTAGTGTTGGCCTTTTGGACCACAGAGTCTGGTACTTGGTTTCAATGTGTCCCTACCCTTTGGCCAATGTATGATCTCCTCAGATTTCTTTTTTTTTTTTTTGCATGTTGTTACTCCTGATGTTATGTTGCACTCTTAAGTTTTCTGAATTAAGCACTCCCAAAAATCTTGACTGTGCGTGGCTTTCTATAAGAGGATCATATCTCCCCTTGGCCTTTTCTGTTCCAGTGAAAATAATTTAATTTGGCTAGCCTCTCATCATAACTTTATCCTTCAGTTCCCTTAATACGTTTGGTAACCTTAGGCTGAACTGCTTCAATTCTTTTGATATCTCCTTTTAGACTGGGTGCCCAAACCTGCATGCAGTAATTAATATGCAATCTCACTATCGACCTATACAGGGTAGTTACACCTCCGGTCACCTACTTGTAAAATTTCTTTTGATACAGCCTATTATTTGATTGCATAGGCTTAACTGCTTTGTTACAATGATGTGAAATCCTTAGGCTATTCAGTATATTGACTGCAAGGTCTTTCTGTAATTTTTTTTTTTTATTTAGTTGTTTAACCAGGTATAGCACACTAAGCTGAAAGCTTTTTTACAGGAGCGACCTGGGAGCACAAGGAGGTTAAGTGACTTGCTCAGGGTCACACAGTATGCAAGTGGAAGCTGTGGGATTTAAACCCCAGGTTTGGTCTGCTGGATGTCACCAGATTTGCAGCTCAGAGCCTTAGACCACTGCGCTATACTGCCTCCTATTATGCAATACATGTCCATTTATTTTGTATTTCACTTCTTGTTTTTCAATACCATGCGCCTTAGCATACATTTGGCAGATAGAAAACAATTTTCATTTCCCTGGTCCACTCAATTTTATGATCAAGGTTCTCTTGCAGTTGTTTAAGTGTCCCTTTGTTCCCACTACTGCTTCTAATGTGATACATCTGTTAAGGAGAAACTACATAACATTAAGATTAACAAAGCCCCAGGGTGCCCTCCACTGATGATTCTCAAGGAACAGTTTTCAGTGTCAGTGTCTCAGTAGGTAGCACACTCGCCTTTGAGGCCAGGAGATCAGAGGGCTGTGGGTTCAGTTCCCACATCTGGCACTTGGGTTAATATCCCAGTACTGACACTGTAGTGCAGCATGAGAGGGGTGCTGCACTTCTGAGGTGCCGTCTTTCAGATGAGACATTAAACCGAGGTCCCATCTGCCTGGATTGGTGGTAGTTCAGGTGGATGTTAAAGATCTCATGGCACTTATCGAAAAAGAGTAGGGGGAAAGTTTTATTGAAACAAGAAATCAGGCAATATACAGTAAAGAAAACACATTAAGAACAAACCAGGTAAAACTCAAGACAGTATACAACATTGTTCATATCAAAAGGTATGGGAGAAAACAAAGAAAGAAAACCAAGGAAACTACACTGAGAGAACAAAAGTCCTTCAAGTCACCGGTGCATCTGAGTCTGTAATCCAAGGTAAGGCTTTCCAAAGGGCAAACAGACCAGGCCTGGAATGAGATACAAGTTCACGTGCATAAACAGTTTTCAAATCCCGAACAATCTTTTGCTCAATCTCTAAATACGTACAGATTTTCTGCTGTAGGGTGAACTGGTATCTTGACATCCAAATATGCCATTTAATTACAACAAAAATAAGATTTAAAGTATCAGTGTTCCACAGAGACCATTGAGGGGGGAATGCTCCATACATAATCATTGGGTAAGAGACAAATTGAAGCAATGGCATACCCATTTTTGGGCCAGAAAAACCCACCAATGTTGTATAAAGGGACAATCAAAAAATAAATAGGAAATAGTTTCCAATTCATCAATACAGGAGGGCCTAGAACACAACCTGTCTTGAAGCTGTTTATGTTTATGATTCAATTTAACATTAATTCTCTCTTGGCAGGATAACCAATGGAAGTCCCACATACGTATTGGGATTCGCACACAACGCAACAAAGTAAGCAGAGAAGGACAATATTGGGCAGGACATTGAAAAAAAGGAGACTGAACTGCACACACAGAGGAAAGAAGCAATCTATACAGGGATTTGTGCGCATTACTGAGAAGCATTTGTGGGGTAACCCGCCATTGCTTCAGACGTAGAAATGTATACCTCACATAAGGTGACGTGTTTCCCGAGGCACACAGAATACGCAGGGAGTTATGTTCCCATTGGTGAAACCATATTTTACAAGAATCATAGAACCACGCTTCCCATCTCTTCTGCGAGTTGATCAAAAGCGGTGTAATGTTCGCCATGAAAAAATACTGGAGAAAAACAAAAGGGGGTTAGTCATGCCAACACTGCCATCCGTGAGAGGGAGATAGGTGACATCCCATTTTATCGGGTTCAACCTGCTCCCCCATAATGCTTGAAAAAAATTGCTAAGAATCGCTGTTTCCAATTGTTTTGGAATAGGAAAGATGTAGCTAACATAGAGAAAGAGGGAAAGTAAATATGTCTTAATTAGACTCTTTTCTTTTTCCCAATCTGATTCCTGTTCCATGAGGCTACCTTTATGCGACCTTGTTGTAGTTTAGAAGTCCAATTATAAACTTCATCGGCTCGAGTACCAAAATAAATCCCTAAAATATGAACTGGACCATCTACAATCTGCAATGGTCCGATGTTCCTAATCGGTGCAATAGCAGACCCCATCTGTATACCGACACTTTTCTCAAAATTCAGAGTTGCTCCCGAATATGTCCCAAATAAAGAACATTCCTGCAAGGAGGCTATCACCGAATCCTCGTCCGCCACCAAGAAGCAGATATCATCTGCATATGCAATGGCTTTGTATGGTGCTGTTGTTACAGGACACAATACAGCATGTATCTGTGGGAGCATATTCACACGGCAGAGCAAAACATCCAAAAACAGTACATATAGTAATGGACTCGTGGGACACCCTTGTCGGACTCCCCTTTGAACAGGTATCAGAGGTCCCACCCAGCCATTCACTACTGGCATGACCGTAGCCATCCTATAAAAATTACGTAACCATTGGATAATGATAGCCGGTATATTCAAAAAACTGAGTGCTTGCCCTAAAAAAATCACGATTCACCGAATCAAATGCTGCTCGTTGATCCACAGAAACTACAAAGCCAGAAGTCGAAGCTGAGTACCCGTGAGAGAACAATTCACAGATCAGAATCAAATGATCCGAGATGTTCCTGTTGGGGACAGAACACGATTGAGCAGGATGCAGAACAGTTTCTGCAATACCTGTTAAATGTTTTGCTATTATTTTCATCAATATTTTAAAGTCGGTGTTTAGCATACAAAGAGGGCACCAATTCTCAAGAGAGTGGGCTTCCCCCTTTTGTTTATAGATACAAAGCAAAACACCAGTCGTAAATTCTAAAGGAACAGACTCACTGTTTAACAAAGAATTAAGGACAGAGGTAAGTTTAATAAGTAAGTGATCACCCAGAACTTTATAGAGAGCTGCCGGAAGACCATCTGGGCCAGGAGTTTTACATAACGGCAGAGAGGAAATTGTCGTTAACAACTCCAAGGTCGTAATGGACTGGCACGTCATCTCCACCGCTGTTGTAGAAGGGAGTGGGATCTCTAAATTCTCATACACGGCAGTAGGGTCAGGCAGGTCAGCAGGAAGGGGGGAAAACAAAGCAGTCATGTGGTTAGCAACTATCTGCTGAATCTCTGTTTGAGTAGGGCATATAGTCCCCGTGGAATCAGCAAGACATAATATCGTCTTTTGAGCAGTCCGACGGGAGTTAGACTCAAAGGGACAAATGATCTCCCGTGGTCCAGTAACCTGAAATTTATGTTGGTGGTACAGTTTCCGTGATTGTCGAGATTGGAAGTGCAACATAGCCGCCTGCGTCAATTGAATTTGAAAGGAAAGGTCATGACCCATGGTATATGACAAAGAAAGAAGCGATTGAAGATGCTCTCTTCTTTGTAAGTAGTCCAAATATTGGCTCCTACTTTTCGTACGACTATACCATTTCAGGAATGATATCAACGCATGTTTTGTGTCAAACCACCACCGTATCGGGTCGTCATAACAGAGAAATACAGATTTGTGTGCAAAAAGGAAGGACCGAAGGGTCGACAAAAACACCTTATCCTGCAATAGGAAGGTGTTAAATTTCCACAACCCCGGCCCTTTTGAAAATGGGTTTTGCAGTACCAACACCAACAGAAAGCAAGCTATGATCCATAAAGACCACTGCCTGCACCATAGCTGAAACAATTGGTAAAGTACGGGACAAGAAAACAAAATCAATGCAAGTAGCCAATTTACCTTTATGAAACATAGGGGTATGTTGTTGATGAAAAGAAAAATAAGCATCAACTAAATGGGCAGTATGTATTAGCTTGCTCAGTTCCTGTGAGTCACAGTACAGTTTTTTAGTAGTGGCAAAGGAACTTTTATCCTGAAGACTCAAGCCACAGTTGAAGTCACCAGAAAATAAAACTTGGAATGAAGTGTGCAAGTAAGGGCGAATCTCAGTAAAATGGGCTATGCATGCTGATTTAAGTTGTGGTGCATAAATATTAATAACTCGATAAGAGAAATTACCTATGGTGAAGTCCAAAACCAGAGCTCTATCGAGTACCAAATCAAATAATTTCAAAAAATGAAAGTCAGGCATATTAATCAAAATGCCAAGGCCTGAACAGGGGTCATGACCTATGGACCAGAATGAGGGGCCTAAGTGCCAATCATTTTTCGCTTGTCTGATCTCTTGAGTCATATGGAGTCTGGTATCCTGCAATAAGAAAATACCCAATGGTAAAAGTCTTACAAAAGAAAATACTAACCGTCTCTTAAGAGCACGTTTCATACTATTAACGTTAATAGTGTGACAAGTGAACTGCGCCATGGAGACAACAGGAAAATATAAAACATCACAGTTTCCACTTCCCAACTATATTCTTACCTTTTAGCCTAACTTTGGCCTTACGTTTCTGTGAAAGTCCAATGCCCACTGGAGGTCCAGTGTCAGCAGGACCATCAGGGAGGGAGGACGCCACCGAGGATGAGTCAGACTCACCACCTGTGTCATCCGAAGGTGGCTGGAGTAATTCAAAAGGATTCGACAGGGGTATGGGAGTAGGCAACAAGGATGCCATAGGAGGTGGCAAGGGCCGAGAAGCAGTTCTCAGAGACCTACGGCATGTACCTGCAGTAGGTTCACGGGGAGGTAGCATTTTACTAGGACCTGGGACAGAGTTCACATCAGAAGCAACAGGTCTGACTTTCTCCATTCGGGGGGGGTTCAGGTACTGATAAGGGTGGTACAATCTTGTCAGGTTGAGGAACAGTGTTCTGGGGGGGTGCTAGCAGTAGGGGCTGCTCTGCTGAGTCTCCCGTAACAGAGGGGTGTTTAGCCACAGATGCATGTAACCTTGCTTTTTGTGCCCGTGTGATCACAAAGCATTGATCAGCCCCACCATCATGGTCATCCTGAGCATGAGCAGCCCATCGACAAGTCTGGAATAGATGCCCTAATTCGTCACATAGGTTACATTTACTAGCATTCCAACAGTGAACCCCCACATGACCCATTTCCCCACAGTTATTACATTTAATTTTATCACAGACGCTACTGAGATGTGAGGGATCCCCACATCTATAACAGGCCTTGGGTTGGCCAGGATACAACAAAACTCCCCTGTCTCATCCTAAAAAAAAGGAATTAGGCAGGTGCACAGGACCTGAGCCATTTGTGTGTAACAGCACCCTAAACCTCCAACCCCCAGTCCAAATATTTTCAGTGTCTAGAATGGCTTCAGGCTGACCCTGTACCGTGCAGCACTGTTTCAGCCAGTACATCACAGCAGATACATCAACACCTTCATTACGCAACATAACCATAATATATTTAAAGGCAGGCTTCAACAGGGGGATGGCCTGGAAGGGGGTCCATAAGGGGGTACTCTTCAAAGCATGGTATCTAGACCAAAATCATTCAAGTCCACGAGATGTCTGAAAACTGACGTCAAAGAAAGATTCTCCAGACACATGTATCAAGGCATATATCTCATGAGTGAAAAATTTCAAAGAGTCTTTTATCAGGGATCTAGCCACAAAGACACGATCCAGGGGGTCAGATAGTCCACCTCTATAAATAAGATAGACAGCATTATGCCACTTAGCAGCTACAACAGGTGCCTTAAAGAGGGAATAAAAGGAACGTGGAGTCCTACCCTGATAAGGCAGAGGTAGATCAGGGTCTGCAGCTGTAAAATCAATGGATTCCATCATAGGAGATGCCTTAGAGGTCGTATCCTGTAAGAGAGATAATACAGGGTTTTGGGTGAGTGACAATTCCCCTGGTAAGCTCAAGGGGTCAGGAGAGTTCTTCACTTCCAGTCCCTTCGGTTGTTCCTCCAGGAAGTCTTCAGGTTTAGGGACCGAATAGGGGACAGACCAGAGATCTACTGTCCCTTCATGGGTTCCTGAATCCAGCCAGCCCCTTGCAAAGCCTGCTCCACTGACCACACAGGCTTAGGTTGGGGCAATATTTCAGAAAAGGACATCAGGCTGCCAGTTTACAACATAGTAGGTGAGGAATCCTGCGATGCAATCCCCGAGCTGTGCACCCTCTGTTGCGTGGGCAGCCATGCCGTGGCAGTGAACAAAAAAAGCGGGGACTCAGTCCGGGGCAACAGCGGGTCAACAGAAGGTCCAGAAGTAGGATGGGATCTAGGAACTGCCAGGGGGCGATCCCCCACCATGGCTGTCTTTGCAAAAGGAGTCGCATCTTGTTGTGATATCCACACAGACAACTCTACTCCATTGTCCACCAGGCGCGTAGCATTCACAACCTCCACCAGTCCACTGTGCACAGCGGGCTGCAGCACCTCCAATTCACGGGATACAGCAGCAGAGGCATCTCTATGATCTCTGTCAGGGCTACTGCATCAAGCAGGGGGAAGAACAGCGCAATCCATGGGAGCAGCTTCAGTCACAGTAAGTACATGTTCATACAAAATTCCGTCTGAAACGGTCTCTAGTAAATCAGAGACAGGAGCAGAGACCAAGTCCCATGCCTCACCAGCTAGCTCTGCCATGGTCACCAGAGCGTCCGCCATGTTGGACAGAGTATTCCCCTCTGTCAGAGTAGGGGAATTTCCCCGGTGTCCTGGCCAAATTTCCCTCATTCACTGAAAATACCACCAACAGCTTAATCTGGTTCAAGGTCAGTTGGCATTCATCTGTATCCCCCTCCTCGGTCGTGCCTGAAAATAGGCAGGATTTGTCTAGTGCACTTACATGGTCAACAAAAACTATATAAATAAAATAAAACAAGCAGATCAGCTAACAAGTCCCTCAGTAAATATTATGCCCCAATCGCCATTGTAAAGTGGCCCATGGGCAAATTCGGTTAAGCTGTAAGTTGTGCCCCATGAGTGTGGTCTGGTTTTGATAAATCAGTCAATCTGTTTCATTTCCAAATGCAGTAATTTGCACAGTGAAAAGTAAACTACAAATGGGGTTAAAAAGCCTTGCGGTCAGCAATGACTGTTATTGTAGCTTATTTTTGGCAAGTGATATTGAAATGCATTTGCTGTGGACAACTGTGTGGTATATTGACAGAGACTGCAAAATCCATTAAGACCACCACAATCCAGTGTGAGCTACAAAAATACAGTAGTTACTACTCACTGTTGGCCTCAAGGCATATCCCCCCTCCCCCACCCAGTATCTGCTTTACCACCATGCCATGCTAATCACTATATTCTCCTGGTCCTGTTGATATTAAAATTCCTCAACAACAGGAAAAAACAAGTTATACATAAAACAGAAATGAAACATTGAAGATAGATTAAATTGAAGGTATTGCACTGCTCATGATGGGCATTTGTTAACTGATACTGGCTCTGTGTGTTCTATGTTCTCAGTGGCACATCTGAACATATTGAGTTTGTAGGTGATAACTATGTTACAATTGTTGCAGGTGTCATGAGAAGGAGTTGTGATGTTCCTGTTGAATGTGGTGTGATGAATTATGGGGCCAATGCCAACGAAAGAAGCTCAGGGAGATAAGCCACCAGAAGGTATTGGAGTTGGAAGAGTAATAGATATGGCTTTTTGGATGTGTGACTAATTAAATGACTAGTTAACACTGATCCTTGGAAATGCGATTTTGAAAAAAGGCTAAGAAATTGGGATTTTCAGAGCTTGCATTGATGTGAAGTCAGTGGAAGAGGAGGTAATAAGTTTAGAGTGTGACATGTGATTATTAAGGCGTATCAGTACAGCAATTGCAAGGGCAAACAAGATGGTGGGATGCATAGCCAGACGGATCAGCAGAAGGCAAGAAGAGGTTACATTGCCCTTGTACAGGTCACTGTTGAGGCCACATTTAGAGTGTGGAGTAGAGTACTGGTGTCTATACCTTAAGAAGGACATTAATCTGTTGGAAATGACCCATGCAAGGGCAACAAAGATGAATACAGGTCAGCAGAATAAAGCATAAGAAGAGAGGTTGGGGGCCCTGAACAAGTTCTCTCTGGAGAAGAGAAGGGAGACAGGGGACATGATTGAGACTTTCAAGTACTTGAAAAAGATAAATAGGGTGGGTAAGGAGGGTCTCTTTAAGCTAAGTGGTACCTGAAGCATGAGGGGACACAGTCTTAAGCTGGGGGGTAGGAGAGATGCTAGGAAGCACTTTTTCATGGAGAGAGTGATGGCCAGTTGGAACGTGCTGCCAGAAGAGGTGGTCTCATTGAAGACTGGCAGCTTCAAGAGAGGCTAGGACAGGGCATGAAGGGAAAGTAAGGGTCATGGAAGGGGCAGATAGAAAGGATGGAATGATTGGGGGTAGCAGGGTCAGTAACTTAATGCTGTGGACCCTGCAGTATGAACAGACTAGATAGACCAAAATGCTTTATTCTGCTGGCTTCTGTATATGTTTGTATGTGTGTATATCATTATAAATATTTAGATATTTTATATTGACTTTTTTCATTTTGTACAGCTAAACCTATGAATTATGGACATTAAGGGTAGTTCATAAGTTGGATGCCTTGCACTCTGATGCACTTGTCTGTTATTGTTCACCCTATTAAGATATGCTTATTTTCTGTCTTCGTATAGAAATATATGAATTATGAAATTAGGACCAGGATATTGGTGATATTCAGATTTGGTACATGTGTTACTAGGGGGTAAAGAGTACCACCTGAAATATTATTACTGTGCTCCTTTTTAATGAAATAATTTGAATGAGAAATGCAATTATGAAATTATACTTTTTAAATGTTATGATTTTTTGTAACTCACATACCTTTGACCTGATGAAGAGAATTGTTCCTTGAAACGTTGCCAGTCTATTTATCAGTGCTTACAGTGAGCATTTGACTTTCAAAGTCACTAGATCAGTTAAAAATAAAATAGCATTTATTATATCTGCTGAGTGAATCGATTTGTCCTAACCTTGATATTTGTTTTTGTAATCTTGTTGGGACTAGACTCCTCTCATTGTTTTTCTTTTTTTCCCAGCAGATGCCCACCTAGGAAGTACTTCTATATTTGAATGAATGTTTCCCCATCTGAGACCCGCAGAACTTTTTTCACCTGGGAGCACCTTGTGAATGATTGCCCACTGGACTATCTGAACTCTCTTGTTTAATTAAGGTCATAAGTGAGTGGACTATCAGCCCCTTCTACTACACTCTTGCTGAGTCAGCTCCTTCTACATGCCAGATGTATAAGACATTCTGGTAGTTGATATATTTGCATATTTTTCCATTCTAATTCACCTTTCTCATATTATTTTTGTCATAAACAAATATAATGAACTGGAGTTATCTATATTATGAACCCATTTACTGAATTAGTATCTCAGACAAATGAGAGATCTTTACTATTGTACATAACAGAGGCTGTTGAAGGTAGGATTTTAGGAGATGCTAGTAGTAACAAAACCTTGCCACAGCCAACCTCACTAAGGAAATAACAGTGAGATTAGAACAACTGAGACAAAAACAGACACTATTAGAGAGGCACAGCATCACTCTGGTCAAGTATGTTAATCAAAAACGTATACCCAGAGGTCTCAAGTAACAACTGAGCAAAACCTGTGTTTCACTAATCAGTTACTAGAGCATAAATGGGATGGGGTTTGCAATAGATGTTCACACAGTTTTGTGTTCATGCTAGTGGAGGCCATTAATGATGAGCAACAGCCAGACTCTGCTGAGATCATTTTATTTATTTCATTGTTCGGAAAAAAACTTTGAGCGAAAGCTCTTTTGCAAAGGTCCAACATCAAGTGCATGGCATATACAGTACAACTGAAAGAGAACTGCCCCTCTGCAGTTCACAATTCATGGGAAGGAGTGTACACAATAAGAACAACTCAGGGAACATTTGAACAAACAGTGCAATGGTAATGCAAACAGAGAGACATAATGCAGAATATAAGTACAGAATAACAAGTAACTAGCTACTGAAGCTACTGACAAAAACCTTAAACAGAGTATGACTATGAGCTTATAAGGGCACACAAAGACAAGGAGATCAGGAGCCCATAGTGCAGGCTTTGTCCTGGTAACAGGGATGGGGACTGAAAACTGAAGATCAAAAAACTGAATGAAGATCTTAAAGATAAATTTGCAGATGAAAATCTGAAGCCATATTTGGAAAAGACCATTGAGACAATTGAAGATTATGAAGACCCTATTAAATCTCAAATATCAAAAACATGTAGGCGGGACCTTGTAGATTATAAGGAGAACAAGGTTTACATATGGGCAAAAAACAAACCAAATTTCTCATTCATTCAAAACAACCTAGAGTCTGACAGCACACTTTTTTTTTTTAGTTAGTTATTTAACCAGGTATAGCACACTAAGCTGAAAGATTTTTTTACAGGAGCGACCTGGGAGCACAAGGAGGTTAAGTGACTTGCTGAGGGTCACACAGTATGCAAGTGGAAGCTGTGGGATTCAAACCCAGGTCTGGTTTGCTGGATGTCACCAGATTTGTAACTCAGAGCCTTAGACCACTGCGCTATACTGCCTCCAAACACTTTATAGTAGTGAATCTGGTTCTGACTTGGAATACAGATATCCACAGCAGAGGAAAGGTCAATTTTTTGGCAGGTGCTGGGGCAGAAGAGGCAGGTGGTGAGGAGAAGCCAAGGTGTGTATAACCAACTTTACACACCAAGACAGGGACAAGGAGGATACTTAGAGGAAGGGGGGAGGCATATGCACAGTCAGAAGGTGAGGCCCACAGAGATGACCAAATTGGACAGAGAGGATGGAGGAACCCAAACACAAGCCACCAAAAGGGGAATGGATGCCAACATGACCAGACACCATTACCACAACATGCACAGAAACTGTAGTGTTTGATATGTTTAGTACTGAATTAATACCACTGGAGCGCAAAGTATTAGGCAGAGGGTTGTCCTTCTGCCAACACCAAAGGTACAATTTATTTGAATTGAAACTTGACTTACAGTACATTGTTTTTACCGGAAATTGAGTTCTATGACAATTTTTTGATAATCAACTGCAAAATATCCTGAAGCAAAGGCTGCAGCAGAAGACCTGTGGAAGTTGACCAGGACCCTTCACATTCAATCTACTTTTATTGTTTCAGAGCAAATACCAGCTGCAGTCAACACATTAAACAAACAGATCAATAAGTGGAAAAATTGATTCATACAGTTAGAAATAAGAATAGATGCAAGATGTTTAATCTTAATGCCAAACAGTTTGGGGCTTTGAGACGCTTAGAGAACAATGAGAACATTTTTAATAAGCCAGCAGCAAAGGATAGTTTAAATTACATAAAATACCAACAAGAGTGTGTGAGACAAATTATGTTCTAAACTATCTGAGTGTCACTTAGAACCCAACACCTAAGGTTAGGGAAAAGGTGATCACCATTTTGAATAGGGCAGATGAACATTGTATTTTATTTATTTAAAAGTTGACAACCAGGAAAGGCACACTGAGCCGAAGCTCGTTTCCAGGTGTGACCTGGGGCAGGGGGTAAGGGAACAAGTAGAAGTAAACATAGTCAATAAACAAATAATACAAATGGGAAGAACAACAGATGATAAGCAGGCATACATGAGGATAGTCAGCATTTATAGTACATACAATTACAGCAATTGCAGAATATACATGTAGTAGGGCCTAGTAGCTTACATAGTAATATACAATTAAATGAGAGGAGCTATTTGCACATTGGCTATAAATCACGATAAGGTGCTTTGTGGCAGATAAGAGTGTATAAGTAAGTGCAGTTAAGGTGGAGGACACAGTAACAGGTAGTGGACAACAGAGTAGGAGTAGGAGCTGGAGATGGCAGGATAATGGGAGGGAATGCTCAGTATTGCAGGTGGAAGCTGGCATTAGGGAGGTTTGAAACATTGGCATGGAGGGGGTGGGAGGTGCATAACATAAATCTTGATGGACAGCACTGTAGGCAGGTTATGCACAGAGAAGGGAAGGGAGTTCCAGAGGGTAGGGAGATGATAGGAAAAAGCGATTTTACTGGTGAGCATATGGGGTGTGGCCAGGAAGAAGGAACGGTGGTCACGTGAGCATAGGAAGTAGTCAGTACTAGGAGATGGGGTTAATAAGGGGTACCACTATGAGCTTATATATCATCATGGACTGGGAAAGAAATGCATTAGAGAACAAGAAACCAATTGTCCCTGTTTTTTACACTCTGTCCCAGGTCCATAAGTCTCTGAACCACTCACCTGTTTGACCCATCATGGCACTTATAGATTCCATTTTGGAGCCCCTGTCCACCTATGTAGATGTCTACATTAAGTATCTGGTGGCAGACAAGATACAGAATAACCTCTAAAGGATCCGCCATCACCAGGAGTATGGAAGCTCCCTCGCTGCCACTGTTCTCTACTGTATAGGACACTGCTCAGTCAAATGTAACATGAGTTTCATACAGGAAAATGCTCACATATCATAACATGCTAGTTCCTGATATTCTTAGAGGACTTCTGTTTGGATCAACATGTACCCCTCAGCGTCAGGTCAATCTATACAGAATTGCTCTAAGAATATTGGGGACTGACACCCTAAGATATGTCTGTGTTTTACTGTTTGAAACCCACCATAAGTGTAACTGATCGGTGTCCTACACAGTATGGAACAGTAGTGACAATGGAGCTTCTACATTCCTGGTGATGTGAGATCCTTTAGTGGTCATTCTGATTTGCTGTCATACTTGTGCCATCTGATTATGGGGTGTTTTAACAACCTGTCATGGTACTATGGCAGCTGTGCATGCATGATGCCGTACACATAATGCTGTGCAGTGGAGGTATATCATATCTGCCAGTATGTATGTCTCCTTGAACACAAGGGCAGCACATCCAGGGACAGTATCTAGTTCTCAGTGATATTTGATGGCTGTCAAGGTGTGCTAGCAGCAGGTATTCCTGGCACATGATCATTGACTGCACCATATGGCTGCCATTGTCTGCCAGTCTGTGACTGTACAGGGCAGTGCTGCATGCTGACACCATCCCACTCAGCAGCACAATGGCATTTGGCAGACAGTCTACTATGGCACTACAACAAGGCAAACTGTACAGCTGCTGGTCAGCATTCAGGGTTTCTTACCCCCCAACCTGGCACAGTCCCAACCTGTGGCGCAAAGGATTTTAGACCAACTTATGGCTGGACTAACCATGGCCAATACTTGCAGCCACAGTGGAGCTTTCAGAATCCTAATCTAGGGGATGCTGCAGTGCCACTGTGGCACAAGCCTCCTTATGACATGGTGCACCACCACTTTGGGTACAGAGGTGATGCAGGGCTGGTTTGGCACAAGGGCTCCCTTTTTCTATGCAGCCTGAATTCCAAAATCAGTTTTGCCACAACATTTTGGCACAAGGTGCCACTTGTACCAATTCCATTTAGTGCAGACACCTTGCACCAATGTCAGGGCTTTGACAATCAAACCCCATGTTTAGAAATACAGACATGGCACAGATAGTCAGTGAAGTACAGCTACACATGTCTAAAGATCTTAGATAAGAGTATAACTCCATTTTGAATCAGGGATGGGATAGGGCATGCCAGAGGGCAACTGGTATGGAGTTCCAGAATTTTAGGGCAAGATGGGGGGTAAGGAATGGTAGTACACCTTGTACAGTTTGAAGTGACAGGTCACCAGACAGAGGAGATGAGCCCAATCAGGGGGTTGCAGCAGTGCTGCTAAGTAAAAGGGCACAGCTGTACTCAGAAGTTTGTTAGTAAGGGTACCAATATCAGGAAAATGCTAAGCACTGGGGATAGCCAGTTTAAACCAGTGTAAAGCTGGCAATGATGGGAAAATTTGGTGGAAACCAAGGCAAAACAATGGATGTTATTTTAGGATACATTTCATTTGCTCACATTTCCTTTGCAGGAGGTGGAATAAGTGACAATGGGGAAAAGAATCCCTTGAGCAACAACAATCCATCAGAGAAGGTGAGGGCATCCTTGACTCCATATGCCAAGCCTATTTTGATATTGACAGCTGTACAAATGTTGGAGACATGTACTGATAAAACCAAAGAAGGGTCAATGTTGGGGCAACCTGGCTGTCAGGACACTTTCTGATCTTAGCAGTAGAGTTAAATAACACTGAATGAGATTTATTGTGTTAAGAAGTACTTTATATTGCAGCCAAGAGAATCCCAGATAGAAGTCAGAGTTCAGGTTTGAGTTAATGTCAGCTAAGTCTTTAAAGCTAGTATAAAGTGAAATGCCCACATAAAGCAACGGGAATCAAGATACAGGAATACATTAGAGGTTGTTTAAAAGAGGACCTAGAACTGATCCTTGAGGCATGCCTGCTGTATGTTGATAGCAGTGAGGTCAGACTTGGTTTTGTTCATTTTGAGAAATTACATTCTATCCTTTAGATAACTGTTGAATCAGGTGACAGCCATAGGGGTGATTCCCAGTGATAGCATCTTGGCCTTAAGTAAAGAGCGATCAACTAAGTCAAAGGCCTTGGCCAGGTCAATAGACACTGCCCCACTAAGTATACCCTTATCCATGGCAACTTCGGCATCATTTGTGAATTGAAAAAGGGATGTGGTGTACTGTGGCCTTGTCTAAAACCATGCTGGGCCTTAGAAAAATGATTATGTTCTTGTAGATAATCAGTTGTTTGAACAGCAGCTAGATTAACCATATATTTGAAATCTTTATTCCAAAAATATGTTTCCTGTAACAATAACCACTCAGTGACCACTCCACAGTTTGGTTCTGCTGGTCAAATAAATTCTCCAAACCCCCAGCAAGAACCATAACTAATAGGGTCCTTATTCAGGGTCACCTAAGCCTACTGAAATCAGATCTTCTAAACACTGACTGGTCATTTGTACATGGGAGTAGTGATGTAGACTGTGCACTGGACCATTTCATCTGCCTCTTCAGTGTGGCCTG
The DNA here is from genome assembly GCA_016271365.2 of Neoceratodus forsteri. Taxonomy (NCBI): domain Eukaryota; kingdom Metazoa; phylum Chordata; order Ceratodontiformes; family Ceratodontidae; genus Neoceratodus; species Neoceratodus forsteri. The sequence goes on along the minus strand of JADMNL010000023.1, from coordinate 595,489,763 downwards.
TGACAAACATGCACCTCCTAAAACATGTAAAATCAAGGGCCGCTTTAACCCATGCTTATCCCCAGACATCATTGAACTTATGAACCACAGGGACCATCTCTGGCATGTATCTAGGGCTTCTGGTAAGCAGTCTAATCTCCAAAACTAAAAAATGGCAAGAAACATATGCACCAGAACCATCCTTGTAGCTAAAAAACAATATTACAAAGAAGCCCTTGCACAGACCTAGAATGACGGCAGAAAATTCTGGAGTAACCTAAAGGAGGTCACAAGTAAGGAGCTCAAATCTGCCCCCACCATGCTCAATATAAATGGTACACCCAACCTTGTCCCTAAATCCATAGCCAACACATTTAATAATGCCTTCACTGATCTTAGTGGTGTACTGCCCCCTGACTTCTTCTCCCATACCACCCCAGACAAACCCACACAGCCATTGGTGCACTGCCCTTTCTACTTCAGGGCCATAATGACTGCTGAAGCCAGAAAGTATCTGCATAAGGTGCTAGGGAGAGGAAGAGTCAGTGGAGACACCCTAGACCTCAAATTTGTTGCCCTCACCCTGCAGGAAATCCTGTCTCCCGTAACCCATGTCATTAACCTATCTCTTAGGCAGTCCAAATTCCCCTAAAGGTGGAAAGCTGCTGTTGTGATTCCTGTACAAAAGAATGGTGATCGAGATTACCTGGGAACTACAGACCTATGGCTCTTCTTCTGCCTCTCTCAAAACCATTAGAAAGAATCATTGGTGATCAGCTCATAAAGTATTTTGAAAAATACAATCTACAATGTCCAGAACAACATGGTTTTAGTACTGGCCACAGCACCACTACAGTGCTGCTTGAATACACTGGCTACATTAACAAATCCCTTGACCAAGGGCAACTAGTTGGGGCGGTATACTTCAATTTAACTAAAGCCTTTGACACAGTAAACCCTGTGCTCCTCACGGACCAACTAGTGGCTTCTGGTCTCTCTGCTGACACTGTTACTTGGTTTCATATCACCTTCACAACTGCTCAAAGCAAGTTAGGATAGATACTGTCCTGTCTGCTTGGGCATCCCTCAAGGGTCAATCCTGTGTCCCCTCCTATTCAATGTATCTCTGAATAGTCTCCCACTCACTTGCAAGGGCTGCATCCTTCTTTATGCAGATGAAGCTGTCATCTTCACCAGTGACCCGGACCCTCAAGCTCTAGAGAGTCAGCTCCAGTGAGATTTTTCCAGCATTGAGAAATGATTCACTGACCACAAATTGAGTATGAACTACAAAAAAACAAAGTCCATGTTGTTCTCCAGCCCTCAAAACAAGCATAAATCTTACCTCCTCTCAATTTGCAGGGACACAGGGTCTCTTCTACAACTTGTTCTGCATTTTAAATACCTGGGAATCACGTCTGACAACACCCTCTCCAGTGCCCTCCATATTGATAACACTGCCAAAGCTGTCAACACGTGCATAGGAGTTCTGCACAGGTACAAGCGTAGTTTGACACCTGAGGCCCTAAGTATTGTTGTGTGCATCTCAGTGTTAGCCCTAGTGGACTATGGCTGGCTGTCTATTGCTCAGCTTCTGATATGCCCTTAGGCACATCAAAATGGCACTAAACAAAGCTTGTTGGCTAGTCATGGGTGCATCACAGCTGACTCACACTTGTGACCTAAACGCCGAGGCAGACTGGCTCCAACTCAGCAGAAGACTAAAATACCAAACTTGCCTATTGGCCAAAATAATTTACTTAGGTTTGGTGCCCCCTGGGATTCAACAATTTCTTGTCCCATGCTTCAACCCCTGCCCTACTCGGAGCTCTGAGAACCAGTACTTCATTAACCCCATAGCCAAACTGTCCTAGGCCAAAGATCCTTTGCTTACTGGGACCCCCTTCTGGTTCCACTTCCTCCAGGATAATATAACCAACCTACCCACCCTAGGTGCTTTCAAACAGAACCTTAATCAACAGATAGTGACTGGTTCCACATGTGACTGCTTCCTCTAAGCCTCCCTTCCCCCTCCTCTATTCTTCCTCCCCCCACCAGCTCCCCCACTGGCTGTAGACCCTTCCTTCCCCTGAGCATCTCCTCTTCCACTACCCCTATACTCTCCCCTTCTTCTTCCCCCCTCCCTCTTTCCCTGCCCCAGACTTAAAGAAAGCTCTCTATTCTGTGTCTTGCCACTCTGGGGTATGCCCACATAGTTAATACCCTCCATATTATTCCTGCATAACAATTCCTCTTGGCTGCTCCCCACTCTGTACACTCCTTAGACTCTGGACTGTCCTCATCCAGCACTTAGTAAACTGACAAAGCTAGGCAATGCTTTACAGCTGCTCATGGTCAACTCATGCTTTTTAATCATCACCTACCCTATGTTCATCTCGGTGTTGCAACTGTTGTTATGTTACCTGTAGCTTTTGTATGCTGTTTATCTCAATGTTGCAAGTGTTGTTATGCTACCTGTTGTTTTTGTATGTTGTTCTTACCTGATGTGGAATCTATGTAACAAGTTCTCAGCTCAAAGGTGTTATGCTAGACCATAATAAAAAAATAAAATAAGCAGTTTATCCTATTTTCATTGGTGCAATTAATTATTTTTCTTATTTAAAATCTGCCACTGGATTTATTATCATTCCCAAACATCACTTTATCTGAAACAGTTTTTATTGTTTATTCAGTATGTAAATTGGGTTACATACAGTAAATACCATGATTATTCAAGGCGGTAGTGGTACCACGACCCATTCCATACAGTGAGTACAAACCTAAACAAGGCGATATACCTGAAAGTGAAAAAAAAAGTTTCCACATGCATGCATGCCCAGCAACCTTATACAGTACTTATTAAGATTGTGTGCATAACAAACCACACACATACACATATTCTCAAGTCTACATCTCAAGGCAAGGGATCATGGGTATGCAACTCCTTGTGGTAGTCATGCTGAGAAGACTTTGTCAGAAGAGATACTCCCTCTTAAATGGCCTTGTAAATCTGATGCAGTATAGTCTGAGACTGACAAACAACAGTCATGTGTTTCACCCTCTTGGGACTCCTTCGTAGACTGCAGTCATTATCCCAACCAGACACTGTGTCAGAACCTCAAGGCACATATGCTTAGAGCACTCAGAGGGAGCATACCAGATAGGCAGTTTGCAGGAGAAGCAATATATAGGATCTGTAATAGAATGTTAGGAGTGAAGACATATCCCAAATTAATGGTTTTTGTCCATCTCCCCAAACCATGCATATACTCTCAAGCTTCATTCCCAGTACAAGGCAACTGTCTGCCTCTTGGGTATGCTCATTGTGAGCTATCTAAATGTACAGCAGCCTAATTCTTGCTAGAGTTATTATTTTTATTTTGCATTATACCAGTGCAGTGTTATGCAGTCTTTAGATAATAAGCCAGAGATGTGTGTACCGGGGCAGAATGGGTAGTTGTAACAGGTGTGGGAATTGCTCTTTTTGTGATTATGTGAGGGACACAAAATATTTTCAAAATTCAGAAACAGGCACAACAGTGAAGCTAAGTGGTTTCAGCACATGTGCAACCAAATGAGCCCTAGATATGGCAGTTTGCACATGTGGCTGCTTCAATGTTGGAAAAATAAAAAGGATAATTCAGAGTTAGAATCAATGAGTATTCGAGGGCCACTTATGAATAATGTTACCACCATGGCATTGGCTGGGCATATTAGTGTATTAGTTCTGCAAGGAACCCTGAAACCCGCACATCTGAATTTATAGCCATCAAAAAGCACTTTAGGAACAGAAGAGAGGACTATGAGAATGTCCTACTCAGAGACAACAATGTTGGATTTCATCCACAGCTGTTATGACACACCAAGGTCTTAATGATCATTTTGAAATTGCCCAATTCCTTATCAGGATTTCAGTTCTGTGGTTAATTTAGAGGACTCTCAGTGGTTTAGCTATATGCTTGTCTCTTTGGGAGTGGAGTTTACTAGGCACCCATATTTATCACCATTTTAATAGTATCTGGCTATGAATAAGGGTCTGTGATTAGGTTTCTCAAAACTTCTTGAAAACAGCACCCATGCCCCCCGCCCCATCAGTCTCCATGCCATGAAATTGATTTGTCTTGCAATGTTGTTCTTCTCTCTTAGGCCTGTACAGTACTGGTAATACTGATAAATCATTTTCAGTGTACAAAGTCACTAATTTGTTCTGTTTTGTTTTACAGGTATTGCAGAATGTGAATGGCTGTCTATTTCCGGACCCCTTTGCACACTGGGATTGTTTTTTTTTTTTTAAACCAGAAGAGACACACTAAGCTGAAGCTTGTTTACAGGTGTGACCTGGGAGCACAAGGAAGTTAAGTGACTTGCTCATGGTCACACGGTATTCAGTTGGGGGCTATGGGACTCAAACCCAGGTCTGCAGGTTTGCAGCTCAGGACCTTAAACCACTGCACTATGCTGCCTCCTGTTCTCCAGAAAGTTTGCAATATCTAAGCTGATTTTGTATCTGTACAGAGAAATAGATAGCTGTAAACTGACAGAATACAAACACCTTAATTTTGAATGATGAAAAACAATGGCAAGTGATGGGAATCAAACCTGCTCTTGTGTATACTCTCATGCTTTTAAATGTTTGTAACTAGATGTCTTTCATATAAATTACTATTTATAATACAGAAACTGGATTTGTAATAACTTGTTAATCACTGTATGCACTTGGGTCATTGTAGCAGTGCACTGTCTGTTTAAACTGCATGTTTAAACGGGTGAGACAGAATGTTATCCAACAGCCTTTGAAAAAGCTACATTAGTGTGAAATATGTCAGGTGACTGGAAAACTATAGCAGGACTGGTTTGTAGTTATTGCAGCCTCACAAGATTCTGTTTAATTGTTTATAGCAACTACAAGCTTTGATACCTGAGGCTGAGGGATGCATATGATTACACTGTTTGTCAATATGGTTGAATCAAGAATGCGGGCAGCCACTATAAGGTATGAGGCATTTTTCTTACAAATAGGAATTTGTCATAAATCAGTATGTTTGGTGCAGTTAAAGGTTTTAGTTAGTGCTGATCCACCCACATGAACAATTCTGTTGCTCAGCCTTAATGAAAGCTGGTCACCTCAAAACTGAAGAGATGAAGAATCAATGGATGCTGTAATAACTTTCTACTCAGACTCATCAAGTACTTTGAAGAAAAAAGGATGACAGGGTATTCCCTCTGAAATGGTGGGAGAGAAGATCTTGATGAATCAGTGCTCTTCTTTCCTCCCACAATGTTCACTGCAGAGCTGCCCATTAGCATCGAGTGCTTGTATCACAGGTTCTGCTGTTATTTCTTGCAGGATACTGCAGGAGTGCAATGTAATACAATAGCAATTACTCCAGCAGTTTGTTTGCTTCTGGTGGGTGACCCTGTATGTATTTTACATATATATATATATATATATATATATATATATATATGCAGTATATAATTAAAAACTATGGTTCCTAACAACAGTATAATTGCAGAACAAAGAAGTGAATCTTTTTGTTTGCTATCAGCATATTTTATGTCACAAAATAACATTGGTGAGGAACTTTTGTGAAATAAAATCCCACTCATAGAAAATGATTTGCAGGGTTTCAAAGTGGCTCAGCCACAAATCTGTCAGTCCTATTTTAGAAGGGGATTTATGTTTGCACTGTTAGACCATCTACTAGATGGTCTAACAGCATCAAGAAACTGGGTGCAGTATTGTCTGACATGCCAGTATTTGCTGCAACATGATGCATGCATCTTTATTTTTTTGACACAAGCTACCACAAATTTCAGCCATGTGTCGAAACCACCTGCAGTATCTCAAAACTACTGTGGGTAGCTTGGGAACCACTTTTCCTGTGCAGATACAGGCTGATCTCAGATTTCTGCCTGAATTGTACCTTTTGATAATCTGACCTAATATGTCTCATATTAAAATCCAAATGCCCGCTCTGTGGCGCTGAGTGGTGAGGCACCCACTCAGCATGGTGGTGGTGACCCAGGTTTGTGCCCCGCACCTGGGACAACAGGAGCAGAGACCAGCAGGGTAGGTTAGGAGCATTTACATGGACCATGTCCTCCCTGGGAGGGAGAATATGGCCTGCACTGCTGCTCGAGTGACTCCTGGTGGTAAAGCAGTGGAGGAACACTTGGTGATGTAGGTGACCACACACACTGCTGTGTTTCCTTCCTAGGATGCTGAGATGTGCAGCAATCACATGGGACGGGTGGCAGAGTGAAGTGAGAAAATGGAAAAATGGCCTATCCTGGAGCACCAAATGATGGCCCTCTGTCAGTCCCCCCATGCCACCGACTGCCCAGCACACGTCCTTACCCTCCAACCATCACCCCCAATGTCAGAGGTGCTTCCTCCCTGGTGGCAGCAGGGGGCACCCACAGGGATAAGTCAGAACATGAGGCGGTCTGGAAGATGTCATGGAGACTGGAGGTAAATGATTGTAGCTGGTGTTGAGACTGGTGGGCACAGGGGATTAGCATCAGAGCATGATGGAGTGGGGCTCTGGGGAAGACTGGGTGGAGCAACAAAAATATAAAAAAAAATCAAAAAATTAACATGTGCTTCTTTAATTACATAGATCCTACAGTAGATATGACATGTTTAAAGTACAGAGGGCTCTGCATGAAAGGATGCATTTTGGAAGCAGGAACTATAATTTAATGTGACAGCTACAAAACTACCATTTCACTTTGGTAACAGCTAGACACATTTGCCTGGAACTCCCTTGAGCTATACGTGGAATTGAAATGGTCACTTTTCACAGTCCCTAGCTGAAAGAACATTGCAATTTACACAGCACTGTATTTCAGGCACAACCCTTTACATTTCTTTCAGCCATGCAGGACACCCATTCATTTTCATCAAGGTTTTTCTGAAAGCTAGTGACTATGATAAAACTATTTTTATTCATCTTAAAAACATATTTATTTTTTTAAAACACGTTTTTTGACAAATTTTAGCTTTTTAAAACAGCAATGGTTTAGGCTTAGTGGGTGACATCAACAGCATTTCCTAATATCTACGCTTTGATCAGTAAGAGCCTTATCTAGAGTAGGAACCACAGCTGCCCATGGGTTGGGAAGCTGCTGGTTGGCACTGTAACATTCACAGACAGCAATTAGCATGAAGAAATGTGAAACGTAGGACGCTACCTTACATCACCTTGATGTAGAATTGGGCAGAATGGCCAGCAGGGTCTGGGCTGAAGAGAGCCTAGGAACTCCCCCTTTGACCCCTATCCAGAAACTAAGCTTCAGCCTCACAGACAAGCATTGTGCTTTATGGATCAATCTGCATAAAAGTGCATGTCCTCATCTAGAAAAATGTTAATTTACAAAACAACCAATAGTTCTCTGGGGAGAGAAAACAGTGTTAGAAAGTGACAAGATGCATCATTTTCTCTTAGCTGGATGTATGCACTAAGCATGGACATGAATCAGTATAGATAAATAATTTATCTCACTAAAAAAAAAACAGTGAGCAGTTAGTTAAATGCATTTATGTAATGCCTTTGAGGATATTAAAGGACAAATATTGCCAATATTTTCAGTATTATGTGACCTACAGTGAGAACATCACAATTATCCTCACTTTAGGTCATATATCCTCACATTAGGTCCATCAGAGGCACTATCTGCAGCGAACCAACACCACAGACACAAACTGCACTAAACCCCACTTCTAAGCTTTGAGTTCATCTGCGTACCCAGTACAACTCTGAACCTCTTCAGTGTGAAACTGGCATTCACACTAAGAGGTTCATTTCTTTCTTTCATCTTTTTTTTATTTTTTACACTTTGTATTTATAAAAGGCAACAACAGCAAATTCACAATTCCAAACCCTACCCTTCCCAAACCCAAAGAGTGCAGTGAATACCTATCTCCCTTCTGAGCCCCGATTTCTACTGCCAGACCAGACTTGCACTGCCTACCTCTAAACTGCTCACAGTCACTCCGGTAGCCAGCAACAACTTCCTCTGATGCATGAATGAGCTGCCAACAACACAAAGCAGGATCAACCAGATACAAAACATCAATGAATCAATTTGGACAAAATAAAAAAAAGCAAGTACAAAAGACAGCCTCACTCCTTCGTTAAGTGGGAGCTGCTGCTGCCATATTTCCAAAACTGTTCAGCCTGCCCACACAAACTATAAGCCAATGAAATGCCCCATGGGCAACACATGCATGTAGGGACCCCAGCTACCATGTTAGCATCCCTACTTGCTAAAGCAGACAGAACACACCAGCGAAACTGGAGAAAACCCCACACTAAAAACACCTAAACAAACAAACACAAAAATAACAGCAAACAAAAGAAAGGCATTACATAAATGTAATATGCCATGGCCAATTAGAAATAGCAGTGATATTTACCCCCCTTTTTCAATTTGACCTTTGTGATGTCAGTTGCGGCTCTGCCACTCGTGATTTCGTGAGGTCAAACTGCACTTGGGGGAAATATCACTGATATTTCCACTTGGCCATGGCATATTCCTTGTTTATCTAAAAGTTGCATTTATCTCAATAGTTATCATGTAATCTCCAGCCCCCCCATGTTAACCAGCACTTTTTTCATCAGTACCATTTTCATTTTTAGCAGTCACTCATCCACCTACATTCCAGTCACCCCATAACTGCACATTATGACTTTATCTTGTCCTCCACCTCCTTTTCTGCAGGCTTCAGTTCCCAAACACAAGTTCCACTTCAAAGAGCATTGTTCAAAAGAAACATTTTTGCTTTCTAAAACTCAGCTTTCTGTTTCTGCCCCACCGCCTGCCTGCTCACACATCCAGCCACCCGATCACATTTTCACACATCTCCATAAATGATAAACCCCTTTGTTGACATCTGGTTTGGCTGGGATCGAGGTGATTGTATGATCTGTCAGCTCCTCTCCTTGGGCTTATGATTAATTTACATCAAAATTGCAATCACCTATTTCTGCTATTTTTTAATCACAATTTGTTTCTGGGTTTTGGTCTGAAACAAACAAAACCACTTAAGTGGACATCAGATAACTTTTTCCTGTCAAAAATGACAACCTAAATGTGTTTGTATTTATCAGTCAGGATGGCTGAAGGCACTGCGGTGGTCAGAAGTTCAGTTGCTCCTGCTATCAAACAGATGTCTGAACAAATTTTGAGACAGGTGTCTGGTGTGAAACACTCTGCCATAACCCAGAAAACCCAAATGGAGGAATTGCAAATCCATGTATTTGATGCTGAGGACACACTTGGGCAGTTTGACATTCAAGGGATTCGCAGGGGTAATCAAATCCACATTCTGAAATCTGAAATCATCTTGTTGTGGAAGAAACTAGATGGTATGGAGTGCTGTAGCCACTGAAACATCATCCACATTGTCAGAGTACCTGAGGGAGAGCCAAAGGGATGAATGTTGTTGATTTTGTACAGCACCTGTTGACCGACACTCTGGGACTCAAAAAACTGCCCCTTAGAAATCCAGAGGGCACACAGATCTCTGGCACCAAAACCCAAAGTCAGAGATAAGCCTCACCACATTCTCACTCTCCTTCTTGGATATTTTATCAATGAAAAGGTGCTAGCACTGGCCAGGGTGAAAGGGCAACTGCTGTGGCATGGCCCCCCCGTATTTCACTTTATCAGGACTATTCTGCAAAATTAAACAAGAAATGAGCCTCATTCATTGACACCAGACATAAACTGCAGAACAGTGGAGTGAAGTACAAAATGGTGTACCCAGCTACCTTCAAAATATTATGTAATGGGCTTACCATGACTTTACAGACCCAGGAGAACCTGTTAATTTCATCAAAGGAACCAGGGATGAGCAATTGCCAACATAAATGCAGCAGCTAAGGACAAGCAAATTGTTGGATCACGCAATGCAGTTGTGGAGAAGCATTCTATGGACATGTCCCCCTTCTCGCCAGCTCCCTTTACTAGCTCTGCTCCTCCAGAACAATTGCAGAAGAAGAGAAGTTGCTGCTGTAAAAGCACTGCCACCCAATTGCCTGCTCAATCCCAAAGTGCTCCAAGACACAGCAGATGCAGAAGAGGTTCAAGTAACTCAGCAGAGAACTCATTACCGGGACATTCTCCTTTGGAGAGAATCAACCTGCCCTTGCTGCATCCTGCCTATATCCACTGACTTTAGCAGCTTCAGTGAATGGAGCGGTACACATCGTTAAACAGCAGGCACTCCTGACCTCTTTGGCAGACATAGCATGTCAAGGCTGGCAAGAGAGATTCCTAACAATTTGTCTGCCCTATGCTGCCAGGCAAGGGGTTCATGACCACTGAGCTGTAAACCCATCTCTTTTCACGTACATGATCTCCACTGAATTGGTAGCTCCCTACGTGAACTCAGAACTGTTCTCACCTGTACCCTGGACTGGTAGACAGATCCCTTTTTTCTGCAAAGTATGTATAGGTTCTGGCTCTAGCCAGTCATGTAATGGTTACTTCACATGCATCTTTTACTTATAACATGATGTTTTTCATGGGTAAAAAACTGCTAATGTGCTTCTTTGTTAACTAGGAGTGATCACCATGGGGGGGATATAGAGACAGGGATTCAGTTTATCATGGGAAGTACAGGGGAAGATGTGTGCATGTCTGAGCCAGTGCTATTGAGAGTGGAGTGAAGGAGATAGCTGCTTTTCTTGGTGCAGGAGGACTCTCTCCATCACTCACAAGACTGTCGTGGTTAGTCATTGCTTCCTCCTGTCAGTCTTGTCTGATCATATCTAATGAGAGTTGCTTGTCTGTAAAAATGCACAAAACCTCCTGACAGTTGTCAATCTCTGCGTCCCTGTAACTGGTGGCTAGCATAATGATAAACTACATGCTCATCCCTCCCTGCCCTCCCCATGGCACAAAGGTGTGAACATTCATTCCTTCGCAATAGTGTGAATGCTCCCCTGTAAGTCTGTGCATCAAGCAGTGCTGAGTATGCCCCCCTGGCTTCCTTCTTATGAAGTCAGGTTTACTCCTTCTGTTACAACCTTAGCTATTAACTTTCACTGCTCCTACACCAGTAAATAATCTCCATGGAGCACTATTGTAATGGAGGGATTGGCGACGGGGAAACACATTGGGGGAAGGATCAAGTATATCCCTAACTCCCACAAGGATTCTATTATGCTTATTTAGCTGCCAAACTTCTCCACGTACCACTCTCAGTCAGGTCACCCCTCCCTCACTCCTCCTCCTCCTTCCCCCAGATGCCTTGGCTGCCAAAACCCACCTCAGCCTTTTTTTCTCCACTGTTCATCATCCTTTAGGGTGACAACTCCCTCTTCAATGGGGAGTGATTGTGGATTGCTCCTGCTGTGCCTTAAATTGCACTTTATCTTACAGAAGTTCTCTACCCTACACCACTCCCACAACCTTGAGGCTGCACTCAGCTTCCCTTGTCTTTAAGCTCCGCTCCTTACCCACCACCTTGTCTCCTGCTCTCCCGCCAAGCCACTAATATTCTAGCAACTGGATTATTGCTGTCACATGCTCCCTGGTGCCTTTATCCCTGGCAAGCCTGGAAGGTGTTCTGGCAATCAACCATGCATATTTCTGGCTGTGCTAAACTTAAAACTTAACCGTAGCTGATACCTGATACTGTGTGGACTAGAGATTGGCTACCCATGGGTAGCTGCATGGGACAGTGTGGGTATTGCCAGTTTTTGGCTGGGCAGGGTAGCTCAGGTAATGTACTACCCTGACTGACATATCAGTATAACTTTTGGGCCAGCTAGTGTAAAACAGATACTGGATAGCTGGAAACAGGCATTAAAGGACAGACTGTGGGGTCCTTCAAGGACTTACAGCAGAAAATGGAGCACATGACACTAGGCTGACACCCGATTGGTCAGTGGTGTCTGTGCTCCATCTGCTGTGCAGAATCCAGCCTGCAGCACTCTGCTTGTGTGTGCTGGTGTGTGGTAGCAGCTCTGTGTGGGTGCTCACTCTGCTGCACAAATTGCGGATGGGACGACTACTTGTTTGATAGAAAAAAAAATGAAAAAAATACTAAAAAAATGTTATTTTGTGAACTTACACTACTAGGAGCAAAGGGACAGGGAGAATAGTGGGGGACTGAGAAACGATCTTAGCCAGCTGAAGGGGGACAGGTAAGCCTCAATCGTGGAAGTAGTGCAGGGAACTGGGGACAGAAAAGAGAAGGAGGATGGGAGAAAAAGACATAGATAAAAACAGAAGGCACTGTGTGCTGCTGGTTTCTACTACTTTGTTAGGAGCCCCTGCAACCAGTCATTTACTGTGACATATTATAAAAACATAGAAACACAGAACTTGACGGCAGATAAGGACCTCTTGGTCCACCCAGTCTGCCCATTTCCCTACCTACTGGATAAGCTGCAGATCCTAGTTAACCAGCAGCCTACTTCTTCCTACCCCCACCCTCTAGAATGGCCTTATGACTGTCCCATGCATGCTTGAATTCCGCCACTGTTTTTGACTCGACAAACTCCTCCGGAAGGCCATTCCATGCATCCACAACCCCCTCTGTGAAAAAATACTTCCTTAAATTACCTCTGAGCCTCCCCCCTCTATCTTCTAATTATGCCCCCTTGTTCTTGTACACCTCTTTTTTTGAAAGATGCTACCCTCTTGGACTTTGTTGATTCCCTTGAGGTACTTGAAAGTTTCTATCATGTCCCCCCTCTCCATTCTTTCCTCGAGGCTATACATATTAAGCTCCTTTAGTCTCTCTTCATACGTCTTCTGGTGCTGACCCTGCACCATTTTAGTTGCCCTCCTCTGGACAGCTTCCATCCTGTCTTTGTCTTTGTGGAGATTGGGTCTCCAGAACTGCAGGCAGTACTCCAGATGGGGTCTGACCAGCTGTCTCTACAGAGGGACAATAACTTCCTATTTTCTACTGGTGATGCCTCTCCCTATGCATCCCAGTATCCCCCCAGCCCTCCTTGCTGCCCTCTCACATTGCTTGCCCACCTTTAGGTCATCTGATATGACTACCCCAGGTCCCTTTCCATTTTTGTTGTTGTTAGCATCTCACCCCCCTATGTGTACTCTTCCCCTTGGTTTTTGTCTCCCAGGTGCATTACCTTGCACTTCTTAGCATTGAATCTAAGCTGCCATACATTTGACCATTCCTCTAACCTTGCCAAGTCCCTTCTCATCCTTTCCACCCTACCTTGTGTATCAACTCTGTTGCAGATCTTTGTGTCATCTGCAAAGAGACATACTTTTCCTTCCAGTCCCTCTGCAATGTTGCTTATAAAGACATTGAAGAGGACGGTCCTAATACTGAACCCTGCGGTACCCCACTAGTAACCCCCCTTTCTTCAGAGTGGACTCCATTTACTGTTACTCTGTGTCCTATTCTCCAGCCAATTCTTTACCCAGGCTGTCATCTTGGGACCCACTCCCAGGCTGGCTAACTTGTATATTAATCTTTTGTGTGAGACTGTGTCAAATGCCTTGCTAAAGTCTAGGTAGGCCATGTCCACAGCCCCTCCCTGATCTATTACTTTGGTCACCCAGTCAAAGAAATCTATCAGATTCATCTGGCATGACCTTCCACTGTGAATCCATGCTGCCTTGGGTCCTGTGCCCCTCTGGCCTCTAGATACTTGACAATTCTTTCCTTAAGAAGTGATTCCATCATTTTCCCTATCACTGAGGTTAAACTAACAGGTCTGTAGTTTCCTGCTTCTGCCTTGCTCCCACTTTTGTGAAGGGGAATCACATCTGCCCTCCTCCAGTCCTCGGGTACCACCCCATCCTCCCATGATTTGTTAAAGAGGGTAGTCAGTGGTGTCACTAGTTCTACCCTTAGTTCTTTTAGAATTCTGGGATGAATCCCATCAGGCCCCATTGCTTTGTCCACCTTCAGTTTTAAGAGTTCTTTCAGAACCCTTTCTTCTGTAAATGGGCTGGTATCAACTTCTGTATCCAGAATACATATTCATCATATATTCATCGTACACTGTCTGTCTCAGCAGCATAAAGCTTTGTATGGCTGTACTACATTGTTTGTGAGATGCCCCTGAGACACAGATCCTGTAATATTATGGTGACATTGTCATTATACACTGTCTCTACAGCATAGTGAAAGCCTTGTACAGCTGTATTACATTGTTTGTGAGGCGCCCCTAAGTCACAAAGCCCTGTCATATTACCGTGACATAGTCAGTTACGTACACTGTCTGTCTCTGCAGCATAGTGAAAGCCTTTTTATGGCTGTGTATTACATTGATTGTGAGGTGCCCCGAGGCACAAAGCCTTGTCACAGTACTGTGACATGGTCAGCTATGTACACTGTCTGTCTCTGCAGCATAGTGAAAGCTTTGTATGGCTGTATTACACTGTTTGTGAGGTGTCCCTGAGGCACAAGCCCTGTCATATTACTGTGACATAGTCAACTACATACACTGTCTCTGCAGAAAAGTGAAAGCCTTGTACAGCTGTATTACACTGTTTGTGAGGTGCCCCTGAGGCACAAGCCCTGTCATACTACTGTGACATAGTCAGTTACATGCACTATCTCTGCAGCATAGTGAAATAATGTACTTTCACAGCTGTGTCTACTATGCCCTGTACTTCCCAATCTAAGTCTGATAAGCAGAAGCATGGTGCTGCTGCGTGTGCAGCTGTTAATGATATGGACAATATGAATCATACCACTAATGAAGAACATAGTGACAATAACAATAACATCACCAGGACCGGAACTAAATGTCTTGAATCAAAAAAGCAAGTGAGCAATTAAATGGTAGTAGAGTTTTGGATAGAACTGAGTGGAGTTACTCATAAAGGAACTGAACATTTTGCCACATGTGCCAGGAGACTTCCAGCTACTGAAGCAGCATGCAAGGAGTGGGAGGTATCCACCTCAAGTATAAGCTCAGATGTTGAGGCAGCAAATACTGACAGAGATGGTGGTGACAGTGGGGACTGGGAGTGGGACAACTCAGGCTATGAGAAGCTAATAAACAAATAAATAATTGTCCCACCTAATAATGACAACACTTTCAATTCTTCTGAATCTCGTGGTGATGAGGGTCGCAGTGTTGATGAGGGGTGGGTAGGAGAGAATACCGCTGTAAGGTATGAGAGGCAAGTGCAGAAAAGAATATATGCCTTTAAATGTAAGAATCAAAAGATGAATATGAATGAGAACAATTCATCTCAACAAGGAAATGGCAGTGCAGAGATTCTTCTAGGTCCCTTGACTATACAAGGAATAGTGCCAGGCACCATTGCACAAAGCAAACAAGGTAAGTCTTTAGTGTGGAATTTATTTTATATTGACTTTGCAGACAGCTCTTGAGCTGTATGCAGTCTGTGCAAACATAGTATCAGTCATGGTGGCAATCCAGCAATTTTTGGAGCATAAGTAATGATGTGAAATGCAAAGGCAAAACACACAATTGAGTGGAACAGGGCAAGGGCCTGTGTGGACAGTAGTGGAGGTGGTAGTGGTAGCAGTGACCATGGTGGCATAGAACTGGTAGCAGAAAGTGACACTGAATTGCTTGATGTGTCCTTGCAGTCTTTCCTGACAAACATAGGTTGTTTTTTGACACCATCAATAAGTGAAAATCCTGAAATAGTACTCAACATGAAAAATGTGTGAAAAATGCATTCCCCAAAAAATTTAAAATATCTCATTCTCATCAACTAACATTACAAGAAAGTATTGAGAGGACATCAAAATTTACATGCAAGCATCCAACATGCCAGGTGTTAAATATAGCCATTGCACAGCTGTTGGCTGATTGTCAGCTCCCTTTTACTTTTGTTGCCCAAGAAGGTTTCCTCAACTTCATGAATCTGATCGGTTCATGGCTGTAAATGGCTGTCACTTCAGAGAGGGAATAGTGACCATTGCGTACCACAGGGATCAGTGCTGGGACCGGTCCTATTCAACATCTTCATCAGTGACATTGTACAGGACCTAGAAGGCAGAATTTCACTGTTTGCTGATGACACAAAGCTCTGTAACAGAGTAGACACACCAGAGGGTGCAGACAGAATGAGAAGGGACCTGCAGAAACTTAAGAATGGTCAGGGGTTTGGCAGTTGAAATTCAATGCAAAGAAGTGCAAGATAATGCATATGGGGAACAAAAACCCTGGCACAATATATCAGTTGGGGGGGTGAGGATATAGCATGCACCAAGCAGGAAAGGGATCTTGGGGTTATCATCTCTGATGACCTCAAGGTAGGGAAACAGTGTGACAAGGCAGCAGGTAAAGCAAATAGGATGCTGGGATGCATAGGCAGGGGCATCACCAGCTGGAAAAGGGAGGTTATAATTCCACTATACAAGACACTAGTGAGGCCCCACCTGGAGTACAGTGTACAGTTCTGGAGACCTTACCTACGTAAGGACACTGACAGGGTAGAGAAGGTTCAGAGGAGGGCAACAAAGATGGTACATGGATTGCATCACAAGTCCTATGAGGACAGGTTGAAGGAACTGAATATGTACTCCCTGGAGGAGAGGAGAGGAGGGAGAGAGGGGATATGATAGAGACATACAAGTATCTTACAGGGAGGAACAGGGTACAGGAATACACTATTTTTAAGCGAAAAAGATGTTCCAGGACTAGAGGGCATGGGATAAGTTGGAGGGAGGGCAATTCAGAGGAAACATGAGGAAGAATTTCTTCAAAGAACGGGTGGTGGACAAGTGGAACACCCTGCCAGAGGAAGTGGTGGGGGCTGAAACAATCATGGGATTTAAGAATGCATGGGATAGACATAAAGGAATTCTGGATGTCAGGGGTAAGGGGCAACAGACTTCTAGGAAAACATAAACTGAACTTACAAGCTCAAATGGGCAGACTGGGTGGGCCATAGGCCCTTATCTGCTGACATTGTCTATGTATCTATGTATCTATGATTGAACCATGGTACATCATTTCCTGTTTAACATACTGCTCAAAAAAGGCTGTTCCACAGTTGTATGAGCAGCTGCACTTCTCCTTCCTCCCTCAGCAATCCCTGCCATGGATATATTTCTTTTAAACAGCAGCAGGCTCACTCACAGCAGCTGCACCTTTCGTACCTGCCTCAGCAATGCCCACCAAGGTTATACTTTTTGGAAACAGCAGCAGGCTCACTCACATAAGCTGTGCCTCTTGTACCTGCCTCAGCAATGTACACCATGGGTATATTTTTTTGGAAACAGCAGCAGGCTCACTCAGAGCAGCTGTGCCTATCTTATCTGCCTCAAGACATATCTTCTTGAGTAGTTTTCTCTGTTTAGGGCAGTCAAAACCAAAGTTTTTAACATTTTGTTATAATCAGGGTAGGGTAACAGGATAGTAGAAAGGTCAGAGTAGTAATTACCCTACCCTCTTCGGCTACCCATTTTACTTTTTGGTATTTGTAGGGTAGTTTGCAGATACCCAAGGGTAGTGTTCAGGGTAAAGTATTTTACTACCTGTCCATCACTAGTACAGACTCTGTGCATCCATCTCAAAAGCCTAAGCAGCAACTGTGATGACAGAATGTGTTGTGATCTTGCACCAACCCATCCTGCTGACCTGTGGTGCTTCCTCATCATGGTGGGCATTCAGTGTGTGGGACATGGAGAGAGACTGTGAATGTTAGGGTGGGTGGCTTCTCCACCCCGGTTGACTCCAATATGCACCCTAGTTTCTCCATTTTATTTTGGGTTCAGAAGTGGCATATGTAGGTCTTCATGAGCGCCAGAAATGCAGGAACCAATACCCTACAGTGACGCCCAGTAGTGCAGCTCATGCTACAAGCTGTGGAGACCAGTCTGCAGCATCCAGGGGGTTCTGGCCCCAGCTATCATATTTCCATGCAGAAAGGCTGATGCTGACAGTGCCTCACCTGATCCATAAGGTAAGACACATAACTGACTGTTTTCACTTCAATGATCTGTAATATAGTGTCTGGTAATTCTGTGTATATGGCAGGCCCTAGAATGTACCCTGTCTGTCAGGAAGAGGAGTCAGCACCAGTTACACTGTCATACTGCAGAGCTGGTGCTCTGCTTGCCACATAGGGCTGACTGCAATCAGACTTAGGCTGGGATGATTCAGAAGTTACCATGACTTAATGCACTGCATCTCTCCAGTCTCCATATACTGGTTAGACCCTGCCCTAGTTGAGGGCAACAGCTCATGTGATGATTATCTATTATCCAATACTTTCTCCCTCATTATCTACTACACTACTTCTACCTCCCCCCAAAGTTAAACCAATGGACCTGTATGATCCCTTTCCACACTCCTCTCACTCTGCTCCCCTGCAGTTCCCTCCCCACTCCACCAGTGTATTTCTGGCCAGCCAAGTCATCCATCATAGTTGGAACTGTTACCAATATCACAAATATGGTGGTAAGCAATGACGTTTTTCCACTCTAGTTTAGCCTGAGGAGCCATATAAAAGTTACTGGACATTGTGTCTTCTGCAGATGACCTTAGGTGCTACTGGAGGCCATTAGAGGTGAGTTTATCTCTTGGCAGTAGGTTTCTCTGGTAGACCCTCCTGAATGGGTAGCAGGAAGTTATTGCTGTTATGTATAGTAGGTTAGTGTTCTATATGTATGTTTGGTATAGTAGGTCAATGTTCTTAGTAATTAATGGGTCTTCCTTTTTTCCCATAGGGAAACTGTGGTATAATTTGCCATAATGAAGGAGTGTTCATTACGGCAAACATGCACATGGTTTCCCTCACTGTGCACATGCGCCCGCCGCAGTTCTGAGGTTCACCACTGGTATCTGCTCGCCAAATGGCTAAGCGACAGCAAACCGCCACCTGAACTAGGCGGTAAGTACTAAAAAAACCAAAACTCTGCTTAATAAAATAAACCTTCAGGGCTGCTCACAAGTTATAAAAAAACAAACAGATTTAAATAAACACTGATGACTGTGGCTGCGCACTTCAACTTAACGGGACCGGCGGCCGCAGAGTAACATTTTATTTTATACAATTGCTGAGGTGAAAAAAGGAAAATTCAGCAGTGGAACATTCTGTTTACTGATCCTATATGTTGTTTTCCAGCTGTGCCCTTCTAGGACCACCAATAGTGCATCAGCCAATATGTAGTGCTGTCCTCCTCTATCTTGGTGGTAGAGTGTATCACTGTCTATTTCTCTTACAGATAGCAGATACTGGATGGACTCCTTGGGGAAGGGAAGAGGGCAACCTTCTGTTACAGTAAATGTAATACATTTTGCTTGCAGTCACAGCTCTGCCTGTCCTCCTGCAGTGGCCTTACCAGCATGCTTCTTTCTTGAATCTGTACAAGGTCTTTCTACTGTATTACTACCCTACTCACAATATCACAATGAGTTCTGACCTTAAGCTATTTCTGGCAATTTTCTGTAATGTCCAGTGCCTTAATTTTCCAATTAAAAGAAAACTGGTCCTCACTCACTTGTAGAACAATCACTGTGACATAGCCATGCTCAGAGAGGCCCATCTACTTTAGGTAGAAACTCAAAAGTTGCAGTGGGAGTGGTTAGGCCAGGTTGTTTGAAGCACTTACTCCACTAAAACCTGAGGAGTAGTCATACTATTTCATAAAAGACTACAACCCAGTTGCTGGCCATATCTTGTTCCAAGCATGGTAGATGGATTTTTGGTCTTGCTGCATTCCCAGACAGTACTTTTGGGGAATGTCTATGGCCCTATATTTGATACTGGTTACTTCTTTCCAGAACTTACTCAGGAGTTATCTGTTCTTCTTCAACAGGGAGACAGATTGCTACTTTGGGTGACTTCAAGTGGAGTGTAGGACCCCATCATGGACTAGCTCCAATGCAGCAGTACTCTCCACACACAATTCAGGAGAGACCTTTGGGTGTTGGCTGAGGAGTTGAACTTAGTAGACCCCTGGAGGAAACAGAACCCCAAAGGATGGGATTTCACTTTTCACTCCACCCCACATCAAAATGCCAGCAGCCTTGACTTCTTTCTGTTGCCAGCAATGCAAATTCTTGATGTCCAATGCATATCCATTGGGTCTATTATCATATCAGACCACTTCTATGCCACTTTGATGCTTGGAATTGGTCCCCCTGCCCAGAGCCCCCCACGGTGGTGTATGGATGCATATCTTCTGAATTAGGAAGGATTCAGACAATGACTGATTGCAGAAATAATCTCATTCCCAGAAATCAGTGAGTCCACCAAAATCTCTTGGACCACCTTGTGGGAAATCTTAAAAGCTTACTTGTGGGGATGTATAACTAGCTATGCCTACCACCTCCAAAAGCAGCACCAAAAAGAGGCAGAGGAACTTGAACAGATACTTATGACTAAGAAGAAGCACTATAACAGCTAGGTGACTTATGACCCACAGCTCCATGGGGAGATTCTGCAGTTCAGATATCAGATCAATGCCCTACCCTCATCAGCAGCACAAAAGGCAATCTTCCAGACTGCACATAACTACTGAGAAACCAGGGAGAAGACTGACAGGCTGCTGGCATTTTGAACAAGAACATAGTAGGCTGCCAAACATATTGCCTCAGTAAAGTTCCTCTCGGCGGTCCAAACGAGCAAGTGGGAACAGATTGGCAAAGCCTTTGCTCAATTCTATATGGACCTTTACAACTCTAAATTAGACTTAGACCCACCAAAGCTTCTGGATTTTGTGCATGACATTCTCCTATCAGAGATATCTGATGACCAGAAAGTTGAACTAGACAAACCCTTCTTTCTCTAAGAACTCCAGGTAGCTATTTGTGCCATTCAAAAGAGCGAAACACCAGGTTCTGATAGTCTTGTGGAAGGACTCTACCAAGCCTTCCTGCAACCTCTAGGCCAGTTATCTTAACCGTCATCACAGATGCCTATGAGCAAAGGGTTCTGCCTCCCACTATGTCAGTAGCCCTTATAGTTCTCCCCAAACCAGTTAAGGATCTACAGAGTGTCTTCAACTACAGTCCCACCTAATTTTTGAATGTAGATGCTAAGATTATAGCAACGGTCCTAACTTTTAGGTTGCAGAATATCATCCTCTTCATCATAGGCAGCCAGCAAATAAGTTTTGTGAAAAGCAGACTGGTATTGGATAACATTAGGGTGGCAATAGATGTTATCTGGGTGGCACCCAAGTGGGATGAGGAAGCAAACATTAGTTTGAATAGTTATGATTTTTTTAAGGTTGCAGGAATGAAAAATAAAAAAAAAAACTGGGGAGACACCAGTGGTATCACTACGTTGATTAAGGTTGGTGCTTTTCTAAAAACTTTGTTGTGGAGGATCTCAGAGAATTTTATAATTGTTCATTTGTTGAATGAAGGTAAAGAAATTATCCTTATAAACTCTTATGTTCCTCAAGAAAGTTCTTGCTATTTTACAGAGAAGCTATGATATGAGCTTTCTGACATTTTAAAAGATGCTCAACAGAACTTTCCCAGGGCAGACTTACTAATGATGTGGGATTTTAATGTGTGAATTGGCTCCTATGACGGTCTTTTCGCTCATAACTGTTTAATGAGTAACCTTAAAGAACATCAAAGTAAGGACAAAACAATTAATAAGAATGGGAGGAGGATGATAGAAATATTAAAAGAAACTAATATGTACCTGCTTAATGGGAGATTCCCAGGAGATTCAGAGGGTGATTTCACCTTTCTTTCTTCAAGAGGTGCCTCTGTAGTTGACTTAGTCTTTTGGTCTGGGCAATGGAGCTATTGATCAAATCTACAAGTATTAATAAGAGTGGAAAATGACCATTTTCTGATATGTTTGACAGTACAGGTTAGTTGTAAAATAGTACAAGAAAAAAGTGTGGTACATATAAGAACATCTAGGAGGATTTTTTGGAAATTTAATTCAGAATTTAATATATCCCCAATTATATTGAACTTTATTACTCCATACCCTCAGATATTTTTTCCCAATTATTTAACCAGGTGAGACACAGTAAGCTGAAAGCTTGTTTACAGGTGCAACCTGGGAGTACAAGGAAGTTAAGTGACTTGCTCAGGGTCACACAGTATGAAAGTGTGGGCTGTGGGATTCAAACCCAGGTCTCCAGATTTGCAGCTCAGAGCCTTAAACCACTGCACCATACTGCCACCCTGATATGATATTGTTACAGTCTACCTCCTGGGCTGATCTTTTAGAACTTCTTGAAATATTGTTCGAAAAGATAAAAACTGCCCTGAAGCCATCAGGTGGGAAAAATACAATTAGAATAGAAAAGACCTGGTTTGAATGTAGAAGAAGTAAAGCAACCATTAGAAAATTAAGCAGAGTATATAATAAGGTACCCTTACAAATAAAATTGAAAGAATTAAATGAGAAAAAAAGAGCACACAAAAAATTGTTTGCTGCAAAGAAGAAAACTTTTTATAAAGCAAAATGGAGGAAGATGCTTAGGACAGTGCAAACAAAGGATGCTAAAACTTTCTGGACTTTAGTTGCCAAAGGACAAGATGCTTTCAGAGGGAATAAATATTCCTACATTACAGAAGATAAATGGATTCTGCATTTTAAGAAGATTTATTCTGCAAATGAAGGAAATATAATTAATGATTTCTTGATAGGCTCTAATGTTATAACTAGTCCAGTTACTATGGATGAAACTTAATTGACCATTTACACCTTTAAAAGGCAAAAGGCCCCAGGCCCTGATGGAGTTCCCTGTGAAGTTTATCTTACGGAGACTCCGTCATGGTGCTGCCTTTTGACAGTCTTTTATAATAAATGTATCATTAAGAAGTGTTATCCTGATTCCTGGAAAGGTGCCATTCTAGTCCCATTACATAAGAAATGGCCTTTGTATGACCCCACAATGTGCAGACCTATTACACACTTGATACAAATTTTGAACATTTTCTCTAAAACTATTTTACAACAGTTAATGGTTGAGGTTGAGGTTGATAAAACTGGAGGTATCTCCTCTTGTTAAGCAGGATTTAGAGCAGATGTTTCTACCCTTGACAATATATTTGTATTGCATCATCTTGTAGAAAAATATATCCAATTACACAGACAGAAGCTATATGTCTCATTTATTGACTATAGCACTGCTTTTGATAGTGTGTCAAGGGTAAGTCTAAGGCAGATCCTTTTTAACAGAGGGATAGATCCTAACCTAATTAATATTATTTCACAATTATATTCTAATACATGGGCCAGAGTTAGATTTAGCTTAGAAGGGCAGCTCTCAGAGGCTTTTAAAACTAATTGAGGGGTCCGTCAGGGCTGTATATTGGCCCTATTGCTCTTTGCACTTTATATGGAGCCAATACTTACTTGATGTGATGTCATAGATAGGGACTCTCCCAGAATTAAAGATTGTGCTGTTCCTATATTGGCTTATGCTGATGACATTATAATCTTATCCTTAACAAAAGTGGGTGTGCAAAGAAAATTGGATTTTTTATATAAGGAATCATCTGCCTTACAATTATATATTAATTTAAATAAAAAATTATGATAATTGGAAGTACAAATTGTAATGGGAATTGGTTTATTGGCACTAACAAAGTGGATGTGGTGTCAGAATATTTATATCTGGATGTAATGATTCAGCAAAATAGTAAATGGAATAAACATATATCAATGACAATAGAAAAATCCAAAAGGACAGTAGCAGGTTTAAATAAATGTAATAATATTTATGGTGGAATGTTGGTCTGGCCATTAACCCGGGTAATTGAAGCTAAAACTAGAATAATGGATAGGTAACTGGGTATTACTGGTGAGTGATACCATCGAGAGGTTCCAGTGTCCAGAACCTCGAGATGGTATCTCACCAGTAATGCCCAGTTACCTATCTATTATTTTTTTTAATATATGGATCCAACTTTTTTTGATCAGTTTGCTGTGACCAGTCGGCTGTTAACTAAAGGAATCTCGTGCTCGTAGCTGACTGCCACAGCCTGTCACACAGTGTTGCCTGGTCTGCCTGCCTTCCGTGACTCGCACACATGCATAGCAACAATTTCATTTTCTTTTACCTTTTGTTTTTGGGGATGGGTGAGCACAGTTCAGCGAGATACATTTTCATTTGTAGATACCCTGAAAAAAACTGAAGTTTTGTCACTGTGGACTCTGCATAGTGTCCTCTCGCTAAGCGAGAATCCGCCGCCATGTTTTTCAAACTGTTTCGGCTAGAAATGCGTCAATCGGAAGCCACGCTTAAAAGACGTGACAAGATAGACTTGCGCTTGCGCTGTTCATCTTTGATGATAATACTATCATTCAGGTCCTGAATGATAGTATTACGGCTCCTGAACGATAGTATTATCAATCAGGAGCAGTGGTATTATCGGTTCAGGGGCCATACTATTACCAGGGTTTTTTTATATGCCTTCTGATATTATTAATTTGACAATCCATATATTAAAACAGAATCACAGCTGTTGTATGGATGTGAGATTTGGGAAGTAAAAGACCCTAATAAACTAATGAGCCCATTGTACAAATCATTAAGGTATATTTTATGGGTTGGTTGCTCATGCCCTGCTTCATATATTAGAGCTGAATTAGGCTTGGTTAATATTAAAGCATTATTGGATGCTAGGAAGGTTAATTTTTGGATATGGGTCACAAATAAGGGAAAGGAGTCTTTGGCTAAAAGATGTTTATTGGAAAAGGAATTTTGGCAGGGCTTACGGTATAAATCGGGTCTTTGGCTAAACTCTGTTATGTCATTGTTGAAGATATATAATCTACTATATCTTAAGATGGTGGTACATAAGGGTATTTCAATTAGTGTCAAGTATAAAAAATATATTCAAGGAAGGCTAAAAAACAATTGGAATACAATAGATTTGAACTTGATCTCTTACTCTCATTATTCTAGATGGTTTGCTTCAAATAATTACTCCCATTAGTTTAAAATATATCTAGATATCTTAACAGATCCAGGGTTACAAACAAATTTCTCCAATTATAAGTTTGAACAGTTTCACAGCAATGTGTTAAATCTCAGATATAAAAAAGAAGAAATTACCTCTGAAGTTTGTGACTGTGGGAGTGGTGGCAAGGAAGACCTACTGCATACTCTGTGGGACTGTAGATGGCATGAGAAATTGTGGGTGTATTTGCTAGGGCCATTTATAAATAACATTTACCCAGCAGACAAAACTGAATTAACAACTATTTTGATTCATACTGGTTATCCTTGGACAGTGGAAAGATTAGTTAAGTATTCCCATGCTAGCAACAAAGTAAAATGCATAATTAAAATTGTATGATGAATAAGTTGGATATGAACTGTATTTAAATGAATGTGATATATTTATGGATTTTAGTCTTTGTTGTGTTTTCTATGGTGTGTAAATGATTGTGAAGGTTTTTTAACCACACAATAAAGATTGATTAATTGATTGATTAAAAAAAAAGTGGCATGATTCGACATTTGCTGGTCAGTGTAGATATGGAAAAAGCATTCAGTTCCGTAGAATGGTACTACCTCTCTCAAGCAATACAATCCATGGGAAGTGGTCCTGAGTTTACTGGCTGGGTGCATATGCTGTGTGCAAATCCCATTGCCCATATCCTTACAAATACCTCCATTTCTCTGTTGATCAAGCTGAGATGGGGTACTCAGTAAGGTTGCCCTCTGTCCCATCATTGTTCCTCATTGCCATGGAACCACTCCTGAGAAGAATAGGGCACTCTATAGAGATATAGGGTATTGTGTGTGGGACTGCTCACCTCAATGTCCTGGCATATGTGGACAACCTGCTGCTGGCAGACAGTGTCCAGCCTAACCACCTCAGTACCGACATTAATATCCCCACAGACAAAATTTTGCCACTTGTCTGGCCTGTGGGTAAAGTGGAAAAAAACTTGAGATTCTTCTCCTTAATAAATCCACAACCACAGACCCATTAGATATTTGGGGCTCCATTGGTCCTCCACATATATAACATACCTAAGTATAAAACTTCCAGCCGATCTCAAGTCACTGGTGGATTTCATTGTCAACTCACAGGTTCCCACACTGGAGATAGACTTTTCCAGATGGAAAAAGCTACAGCTGACTTTTTCCAGAAAAATCACAGTGTACAAAATTGTGCTTTTCCTAAAAATCTCATTCTATCTAAATAGCTTGCCAGTTCCTAATAGGCAAGAGAAGCTACAAAAGCTGGAGCTCTTATTCCTTTGATACTTATTGGAAGGAGCCAAGTCAAGATTCAGTTTACAAAAAACTAAGGGCCTCTGGAGACAGGATGGGTGGGCCTTGCCCTGGTGGTGTTATCATCAGGTGGCAGGAATACAGCAGAACCTCCACTGGTTACCACCTGCCTCAACTGAGTCTGCAATGTGGATGCCCCTAGAGCAGGATCTATTACAATGGCTTCTGTGGGACCCTAGCATCAAGAGGCTGCAACTCAAATCTCAAGAGGACCTTTCCAGAGTCACAGTGTTTGCAATGCAGACCTGGACCACTATGCTAAAACATAGCTATTGGAACAAGTACCACCTGAGGAAATGGGAGCCGTTATGGCATAATTCTCACATCACCAGAGTGGGGGAATCCATATGGTGGCACTCCTGGGCATCCAAGGGAATCTTTCACATTGAGGACCTTTACATCCCCAACCAAACCACAATGGATTCCTTCTAGAATCTCAGATTGTGATAAAATCTTCCTCATGCTGACCACTGGAGATATCTCCAGTTATGATATTATTGGTAGGAACTCAATGCTGCTGGCTGCATCAGCCTTGGACAACCTAGTGCAGCATATCACTGATTGGATAAAGGACCCTAGTAGACTGTGAGTCAGAATACAGTAAACTCCTTCCTCTTGGAACCTCTTTGCCCACCAGTTAAAAAGCAGTAGCTTTCATGGTTAGCTGAACTTTGAATGCCCATAACAGCCAGAATGTGGACAGTCATGCCTAGAGCGGTTTACATTAATTTCAGGAACATGCAGTACAACCTTATTCAGAAACAAATATTCTTCCCAGGTGGTACTGCACCCAAGTATTGCTCCATAAAATGGGGCTGATGTCAATGGATAGGTGCTGGAAATGTCACCAACAAGGTGGCACACTCACCCACATTCTATGGTTCTGCCACAACATCCAACACTATTGGTCATAAGCATTTGCATTCTGTAAGGTAGTTTTGGGAAGGCCAGTTCCATGAGACCTTAGGATGTGGCTTCTTGGGGGGGCCCTTACATCTCATGGAGCCTCTGGGTGCACTCAGGGAAGGCTTCTCCCAGCTGCCTTGGAGGTCAAAAGATAGCTTCTAATTAGATGGAGGTCTGACACTCTGCCAACCAGGGCAGACTAGTTAACAGCCTTGGGAAAGCTGGCTGAGTATGAATGCCACCGGACACATGGAAATATGGGTAGCTACCATAACAGTTGGGATTCATACTAAAGTTCATACTAAAGAAATTTAGGAACATGGAAGGCATTTTCCCATATGCAGCTTCTGTACCTTATATGTAATATTGTTTGTTGGTCCCATTAAATATATACTTATCAAGCCTGTTCTTAAACTCATTTTTGTCCTTACTCAGAACAATATCAAGGGGTAAATTGTTCCAAGGGTTAATAGCTTGCACAGTATAGTATTATTTCCTATTATTCCCTTTAAAGCTTCTTTTTATGGCTGTGGGTGGAGCCTACAGCCATATTGCTGTCTGTAACTGTAAAAATGGAGTACCATTGAACACATTTTCAGTGTATCCTTTCACAACTATAAATCACCATGCCAGCTGAAATAAAATAGTCCTTCTTCCTGCTTAGAATGCTGGAGGCAACACTTCAAGCTGCTTATCAGATGGCCATTAGGAAACTTAAAGAGCTTGTTATGTATTAGTTGCCTATTAAACTGGACATGTGTTTACCCCCTTCAAAATGCAACAACTTGCACATTTAAATACTTAGCTTTTAGGTATTTTCTTCCTATTAGCTTCAGTTGGGCAGGTATTGTCTTTCAAGAAAGATTCATACCTCATAAGTGTCAACCTTTCCCAGCAACAAATCTAAAAAGATTTACACGGTTTCTTTAACCTCTTAAGACACTATCTGATAAGAATTGTCTCAGACATATGCCAGGTATTCTGTGAACTATCCAGGCTAAATATATAGCAGTTAGCAGGCATTTTTGAGCTACAGCAAACACACACACACATATGCATGCATACACACACACACACACACACACACACACACACACACACACACACACACACACATTGTACCTACCATCCTTATGGCCACAGCATTCAAAATGAATACTGCAATCTAATATGTCATGAAACAATAAAGAAAATTTCTGTTTATGTCAGTGAGCACAGTGAACTTCTGTTTACAGTAGATTTCCTTTAAATATTTCTTATCCTATATTTTGTGTGCAGGGGAGATGCTACATCTCGTTGTCATTGTGATCTTCACTTTACACATGTTTGTACTGTATTTACTCAGGATGTCCCAGATTAGATGCAATATCTTGTTTTCAGTGGGGCCATGATTTTAACATTTTTATAATGTATTTATTCAAGGTAGCCTAATCCAGATGTAAAATATTGTTTCCAACATGTTCTCATTTTACACAATGCAGCATAATATTGTGTAGATGTAGAGCACCACTGAAAATAAGATGTCATGTCTTCTGTGAACTATCCAGGTTAAACATAAACAAATCAGCAGGCATATTCTAGGAAAACACACTGTAAAAAATGTCTAAAAGGAAGATGACATTGAAACTGCCACAGCAGATCTGCATTGTGGAAATTCATTAGAAATAATGGGTAAAAGCATCCTAAAAGCACTCCACAGCCATATCACCACTGACAAGAACTTGTTTGTAATTATAGTGTGGGTCTCCTAGTTCCCACATCAGGAGTTTTAAATTCTTATCCCAATTCATTAAATAAAAGGAGATCATTACAAATATCATGTAGGCTCCTTTCTGCAAAATAGACAGGAGCAACCCACCCCCTCCAAACAGTTCAGCTGTTGGATTGTCAATTTGTAATGATAGTTATACACATATACAGCAGAACTGTGTACTGACTTTCCAATTAACTCTGGATGGATACATTGTCAATATTTTCTGCAATTTTTTAAGCATCCCACACATAGGGAAAAAGGAAAAAAAAGAAGGATGTGTCAGTGGCTCAGCAGGTAGCACACTTGCCTCTGAGGCCGGGAGATCAGTAGGCTTTGGGTTCTATCCCCACACCAGGCACTTGGGTTAATATCCCAATACTAACACTGTAGTGCAGCATAAGGGGGTGCTGCCCTCCTCAGGTGCCTTCTTTTGGATGAAACGTTAAACTGAGGTCCCATCTGTCTGTTCTGGTGGTAGTTCAGGTGGATGTTAAAGATCCCATGGCACTTCTTGAAAAGAGCAGGGAAAGTTTTTATTTATGAAATCATACAATCCAAAACAAAATAAACAAACAATATATACAGAAAAGCAAACAGTCCAATTCATACAATAAAAGTTTAAAGTCCAAACTGTTTACTATACTTTCCATATATCCAAAGAAATTAAAAATGTATATATTCCATATAGGTACCCATATATTTCTGTAACAGGGACATCACTATCAGTGATCAAGGGTAAATTCCTCCAAACTTTCTGCAATGTTATCCTTTCCATGCATTTTGTTTCTTGAAAATAAATCTCTTGCACCTCTTTAAAAATGTTCCTATAAAGCTTAACATATGAATTTTCTTTGTGCAGAAGAGTAAACAGGCATCTAGAATTCCAAATATACCATTTGATAATCACAAAAATGATGTTCAAAGTGCTTCTTTCCCATTTAGCCCAGGTCTGTGGATACTCTCCATACATAATCACTGTAATGGAAGGATTCTGAAAAAAAAATAACTTTAGCTTCTTTGTATAAAAAGATCCAGAAATTAGAAATATAAGAGCAGGTATAAAGGTTTCTAACTGATTAATGCACAATGGTCTAGAACATATTCTTTGCTCCATTTTTTGTGCTTCTGATTTGCTTTTACATTTAACCTCTCATGGCAATTTAGCCAATGTATGTCTTTAAACTTAACAGGTATTGTTTTTTCTGTTAAAAAGTGCAGTAAAGCCTCCCTATTTTCTAATAGGCATTTCGGAAAAGGGTCTACTTCCCTGAAATGTGTCTCTATTATGTATGTATAAATTTGTTTTTTATTGTTTACTGTCACCATTCTACTTGTTAAACCCCAAAGCCTAAGTTTTACAAAAACCTCTCTTAAATACTCTGGAGAAAAGACATGGTTCTTAAGTTAACATAATTGGCCTTTTTCCCAGTCTGTAAACCATAGTGACACCATTTGAACAAAGATGTTACACCAGTATTTATCATAAGACACAAACAAAGGTTTTATATTAGTGTGTAAAAATTGACAAAAGAAAAAGAGTACTGGATTCACCA
Source organism: Neoceratodus forsteri (assembly GCA_016271365.2). Classification (NCBI taxonomy): domain Eukaryota; kingdom Metazoa; phylum Chordata; order Ceratodontiformes; family Ceratodontidae; genus Neoceratodus; species Neoceratodus forsteri. The sequence goes on along the minus strand of JADMNL010000023.1, from coordinate 595,459,405 downwards.
TATTTTGCCCTCCCAATTCTAACAGTAGATAAAGGATGTTTTGTTTAATTGGGTTCAGCTTACTCACCCAAAATGACTGGAAAAAAAGGCTGTATAGTTTAGCTTCTGTTGTCTTAGGTACTGGAACTACTGCACTAATAAAGAGAAAAACTGGTATAAGGTATGTTTTAATCAGGCATATTCTTTTTTGATTACTCATTTTTGTTTTATTCCAGTTTTGAACCATCTGTGTACCAAGCTGTAATTTAACATCCCAATTTGCTACATCCATCTGGAGTGCCCCATATATAGTCCTCAAAATCTTTAAACTACCCATTGTAAGTGAAAGTCCTGCCACCCTATCTTGAGAAGCAACTTTGTGTCCCAAAGATTTCTCTATGCTTTTTTGAGTATTTAATTGAATACCTGAGTGAGTTCCATAATCATTACATAGTGCTATTGCCTTTTCAGCTGACCTTTCATTTCCTACTAGGATGACCGCATCATCTGCATAGGCCAAAGCAGTGTAGGGAACCACTTGATTTAACAGTTGTACAGGTTGTGTTTCTACCTCTGTATTAAGGAGCCTTAAGGGAGGATTAATGCTAAAAATGTATAATAAAGGACTAATAGGACACCCTTGCCTAACACCTTTTTGTATATGTACAAAAGGACCAAAATAACCATTTACACACAGTTTAATTTTGGCTGTTTTATATAAAGCTTTTAACCATCCTATGAAAGTTTTAGGTATGCCGTAGTGATGCAAAGTCTGCCACAAAAAGGCATGGTCCACATTATCAAAGGCCTGCTTCTGGTCCAAAGAAAAAACATACCCCTCCAAAGGCATACATTATTTCTTTCAAAGAGTTATCACAACAAGATTAATTGGTCCGTGATAGTTTTACCTGGGATTGTACAGGATTGTGCTGGAGTAATTAAAAATGTTGCTACTGTTAACAATCTAGTGTTCAACATTTTAACAAGAATTTTAAAATCATTATTCAAGAGACTTATTGGCCTCCAGTTTGACCAATTCCAAATTATCTCCTTTTTTAAATAAGAAAATAAATATCCCTGTAGCCATATTTAGTGGTACTGTTCATTCTGATTTTGCAAGATGTAGTTATAGACTTTTGCTAGTTTGTCCAGAATTTCTTGGCCCAGTAGTTTATAAAGTTCTGACGTTAGGCCATCCTATCCAGGGGCTTTGCCTCTTGACAGGGATTTTACGGCTTCCACAACTTCTTGTGCAGTAAAGGGCCTAGTTAATGCCATTACAAGATCCTGTGGGGCAGGTGGGATCACGATTTTTTTAAAGAAATTTGAAAAATCCAATATCCCTACATTCTGCTTTTTAAACAATGAAGCTGCATATTCTGATGCAATGTTGATAATATGTTCTTGTGTATGTTGTACATTACCCTGCACATCATATAGTGCAGTTATGACTTTTTTTCTTTATTTGCTCCTGATTCCTAAATAAAAGACAAGTACTTTTGAATGGGCCTTGCATACTGTGCTGCTGTTGCAACTTAAGACCTTTAGTCTGTTTTATGTGATATTAGTTGTTTAGTTGTTGTTTAACCAGTTGTTTAACCAGGAATAAATTTTATGTGATATTGCATCATTCTACTTTTTATATTAGATATTTGATCTGAAAAGCTATGTTTAGTAGTTTGGGAGAGAGAGTGTATAAATGCTGCAATTGTTTCCTGCCCTGTAGATATAAAAAAATAAGCTCCTTTTCTAGTTTGTTTGCTACTGGAGACAAGCAAGCTCCTAAGCTCAACTTTTGTCTCCATCCACCAACTCACTGGATCATCATAAAGGTCAAATAGTGATCTCATACAGATTAAAAAAGATACAATTTGTTGCAGAAACCCTGCTTGTACTAAGAGGGTAGAATTTAGTTTCCAGTATTCTGGACCAATAGGAGCTGCTGATCTACCCAATGAAAGAGTTAAAAGTTTATGATCTGAATATTCCGTAGGTAATACAGATGCATTTTGAACAGTCACGGTCTTAGAAATAAAAAGGAAATCTATTCATGTAGATAGATTCCCTTTAAAAAACATTTTCTCTGTTATACCAGAATGTTCAAAAATTGACTCCTTTAAATTAGCTAAGCGTATGGCTGTATTTAAAGCTGCCATGTTCCCAAAAGTTTTCTCTGTGGTTGTTTCTGATCCTCTATTATATTTACTCAGCCCACAGTTAAAATCCCCACCCCAAATGATATTTTGGGTCTTGTGCAAATACAGGCTTATTTGCTGAAAAATAGCTGTGCTCTCAGCTTTGATTTGGGGTGCACGTATGTTAAGAATCCGGAAAAGAATGTTGTTGAAAATAAAATCAAGCAAAAGTACTCTCTCAGGCACAATGTCTAAAATCTTTACAATAGTTGGTTGAATTTTATGAAATAGAATCCCCAGCCCCGAACAACAATCTAGGCCTATGGACCAAACCGATGTCCCAGAAAGCCATTCTTTAGTTGAATTTGTTAGCTCTATAATTTTTTTTGCCATTCACTTTTTATTGAGTTTAATACAACCCAGATACAGAGGCATACAACAAATATAAGACATTTACATGGTGTACAAACACTTATTATCTCAGAAATGGATACAGTGGAGATTCACACCTTAACCATGAGCCTCCGCACCCCCCCCTCAAGCCTCTCCCCCACCCCACCCTAAAATCCACCCCAGACACAAGGAGCTACGTTATGAACGAAACCTTGGGACCTATGCCCCCAATAATCATGAAAAAGCAATAGACAATGGGGACCAGATTTTCTCAAAACAATGCAGTTGGTCATGCAGAATAGCTATCCTATTTTCTATCCTCAGAGAGGCCAACAAATCTGCCTGCCATTCAGAATAGGAGATCCTAATGGAATCCTTCCAATGCTTCAATACCAATCTCTTAACTGTAATAGAAATCAATGACATGTGGTATTTCCTTATATTAACCGGATAATCAGACATTGCCCCTAAGAGACAAACCTCAGGATTAAACATTCTTCTAAGCCCAATAATGGGCTAGTCTTATCTTTAATATCGCCCATAAAGGAGCAATCTTGGACACTTCCAGAAGATATGAAACAAATCCCCTTCCCCTTGGCCACACCTATAGCACTTGGGATCATTCATCAACTTTATATCAGTTAACTTTTGTGGAGAGTAGTACATATTATGCAAGATCTTAAACTGCACCAATTTGAGAGAGTCTTGCTTTAAAAATTTATGACAACTCATCCAAATTTGCGACCAGTCTAAATGAACATTTGGAAAGGCCCTATTCCAGTAGGATGAGGGGACAAATTTGTCAGAAAATGCCCAATGCAATAACACCTGATAAATTCTTGAGACTGCATGAGGAATACCAATTAGGGGTTTTACCTCTCCCCAAAAATCAATACTAGACGGAGCGATCCCATTACAACCCAATCTTTGAAAAAGGAGGTGACGTAACTGAAGCACCTTGAAACCTTCCTTTGGGGATAAGTTAAATTTGTTGAGTATCTGCTGGACCATCCTGGGCTTGCCCTCATCATCCAACAAATCTTTAAGCCTACACTCACCAAAATTAGGTAACCAGTTTTTGGTTACAGATTTCCCACCTATCAGCCAATAAGGGTTGCCCGACATGGGTTGGTGACCATCTTTGCAATGTTCATATTTTAAAAAGTTACAGAGTTGGTTATGTATCCTAAGAGAGACTCCTATCGGGGAATCCTTTGAGAAAGGGGCACGCTTAAGGGGAGTAAAAAGCAAGGCCTCCGGGTTAAGACCCACTTTTTTAAATAGAGTAATCTCCAAATTAAACCAAAGCAGTACATAATCATTACTATTAGTCGAAGTCAGTGTTCCAACCCATCTACCATATTTATTAACCTGAGCTGCCCAAAAGTAAAGCGTGAAATGTGGCATCCTCAATCCCCCTAGAGCTTTGGGCGCTGCTAATTTGACATACGACATTCTCGCTTTCTTGAAATTCCATATAAAGTCAGCTATCATCTTATGAAATCTGTTAAATCATGACAAGGGGTCCAAATATTAAGCATAGATAATGGGTAAAAGTCTGGGAAAATATTCATTTTTACCACATTTATCCTACCCCAGAATGACAGGGGAGCTTGCCACCTTTTCATATCTATATCTAATTTTGGATTAAGGCATCTAGATTAAGCTGACGTAAATGAACCGGATTATTAGAGTAAGACCCAGATAATTAAGGGATTTAGAATTCCAACCCAGCCCCAGGCTAATGATATCTTTCTTAAATACCCTGCTATTCAAGGAAAGACCACTGATTTCTCTTGGTTCAATTTATAATTGGCTAGGGAGCTAAATTCCTTTATTACGTCCAATAAAAGTGGGATTGAAGAGGCAGGATTTGACACATAAATCAGCAGATCGTCTGCAAAAGCAGTGACCTTAATTTCCTGACCCCTGATGTTAATCCCTTCAATCCTGCAGTTAAATACTATGTACCTAATCAAAGGTTCTAAATAGAGATTAAAGAGCAGGGGGATAGAGGACACCCTGTCTGGGCCCCAGCCTGCAAAAGAAAGGGCGCCAAATGGCCCCATTACATGCCACTCTCGCACGGATTTGAGTAGATAGCCCTAATCCAGCCCACAAACTCTCCCGAAAGCCCATCTTCTCCATTGTCTGAAATAGGAAGGCCCAATGAACTCTATCAAATGCCTTCGGCATCCAAAGAGATCAGCGCCAGGGGAGACCCACCTTTCAGATGCCGAGAAGACATGCGACAACGCCCTAAAATGATCCGATGAGGATCTACCTTCATAAAACCAACTTGCTCCGAGCCTATTAAGTTAGGCATCAAAATACTCATTCTCTCAGCCAATACTTTAGCTAATATTTTAATATCATAATTTAACAAGGATATGGACCGTAACTACCTGGGTTCTCCGGGGTTTGTTGGGCTTAGGTATTAACACAATTAGAGCTTCAAACAAATATTTATCCGTATTCGCCCCAGATAAAATATGCTGGTATACTTTGGTTAACAAAGGTGCCAACTGAGAAGAGAAGGCTTTATAAAAATTGGGGGAAAAGCCGTCCGGGCCTGGTGTCTTATCCTTAGGCAAGGCTTTAATTGCAGCCTCTACCTCTAAATCAGTAATCTCAGCAGTGAGGGCTTTGCAGTCTACCTCTTCCAGTTTGGGTAGTGGTATCCGGTCAAGGTATTCCTGGATATCCTTTAAGTGAGGTGGAGACTGCATTCCCCTATACAACGAATCAAAATAGTTACGGAAGACGAGAGCAATATCCTCCGGAGTTGTCTTGATAGACCCATCTTCCTCCGACCTAACTCCCTCAATTAACCAGCTTTAGCTGCCATCGCCAGCCAGGAGCTTTCACTGTTTCTCCTGATCAGCGTGAATGGCTTTGGTTTTAACAATAGCCAATTCGGCCTGCTCTCCCAAAATTTTTAGATATGCATCCCTAGTCCTGATCAATCTCAGCTCAGTCTCTACGAGCGGGTTAGAGATTAGTGATATCTGCAACTCCTTAATTTGCCTCAATAGCTCTACCATAACAGTATTCCTCACCTTTTTCCTCCTAATAGCCTGACTTATTAGGAGACCCCTCATATAGGCCTTTAATGTTGACCATAAAATGTCCGGCCTAGTTCTCTCCTTCTCATTAAAAGAGAGAAATTCCTTTATTTGCTCTGCCAGAGTCTGGGCTAGTTTGAGTATCCTGAGAAGTTGATTGTTCACCTTTCATCTGCCTCCCTTGCCTAATACTGAGGGGAAAGAGAGTTCAACCTCCACCACCGAGTGATCAGACAATGGGGCTGCCGATATTTCAGTGTAGGTCACCCCCTCTAGCAAAGAATGAGAGATAAAAAGATAATCAATTCTCGATCCTGACTTGTGCATTGGAGAAAAAAAGGTATATTCCTTTACTTGTGGATGGAAGACCCTCCAGACATCTGACAGGCCTATTCTATCTAATAGATCTGTAGGCCAAGGAGGCTGGTGAAGCCTGAATATGTGATCTTGAGGACCTGTCCAACAAAGGTCTATAGCCAGGTTGAAATCCCCCTATAATCATGGGAAGGTGATTGAAAGGTAACAATACCTTACAAACCCGTCAGAATTCCTGACTATCTGAATTGGGCCCATAAACTGCCCCTAGCAACACCTCCTTCATATACAACTTTCCAACCACCAAGACAAACCTACCTTCCTTATCCAGAATGACCTTAACGGGACAAATGGGAGCGATCTGTGAAGTAAAATCAAAACCCCCTTACTTTTAGAGGTGCCGTGTGACGAGAAGGCCACCCGATATTGCATTCTACTCACAGCTTTACTCTCATCTTGCAACAAGTGGGTTTCTTGTAAAAAAGCAATTTTGACCTTAGCTGATTCTAAATATTTCAGCATTCTATACTGCTTTATTTTATGCCTAGCCCCCTTCACATTCCATGTACAGAACTTAATGAGAATATCAGGCCCCATCCCTAACTAGAAACTTGCAAAACAAACATGCATGCCTTGATCCCATTGTGTCCAGAGAAACCAGCAACCTTGTGCCTCCCACCCCCACCCCACAAAACCATAAATCCCCCACAACCCATAACCCCATACACATGGAAAACCTCCTCCTACCCTCCAGCGCTCATAACCCTCCTCCTGCCCACCTGAACCCAACCATTTTACTATGCGCCCATGACACCAGGTTATCAGGCTTACCATTCCCCCCTCCCCATTCTCACCCCCAGACATTACAAATCAGGTTTAATTCCCCCACTGCAGAGAAAAAAGCGGTATAATAACTCGGCTCTAATTAAGCTAATACAGCAAACAAACATCCCCAAAAGACTTTGGGCAGGGCATCCAGAAACAGAAACGATGCCTACAAATGTAAGACCCTTATTCCGGGCATGTTAAAACAAAATGTCTCAGTCCATAAGAAAGATCACTTCAGTCCAAACCATTCGGGTGCCCATAGGCTATCTTGATGTAGAATCTGCGAAACTGTAATGCCCCCAAAGGACCTGTGACCTTCCTCCAAAAAATAAAAAACTAAAACTAAGTAAAGCCCAGCTTGCCCATATAACTAAAGTTCGAAAATGAGTCTAATGAAATGTGCACTTCCCACATAAATCAAACAAACTGCACAGCGTAGCGATGTCTCCTCAAAAGCACCGAGACATTCATCCTCCCTTTTCATCCTTGAAGAGATCGAAATGCTCCTCTAAAGCTGCAGACGCTGAATCGACCGAATCAAAAGACCTCCATTCGCAGCCCATCAAGACTTGCAATCTGGCAGGGTACCCCACTCTAAATTTAATTTCAGCCGCTATCAGTCTTTTCACAATCGGGTGGTAGGCAGCCCGTTTTAACCTTACTGACCGCGGGAGGTCTTGAACCACTCTCACCCGCGAGCCCTCCCAAAAGATCTCCTTGTCTTCCCTGGCTTTGCCAATAATCAGCTGCCTTTCTTGGTAATTCAAGTATTTAATGATGAAAGGCCTTGGAGGGTATCCAGGTGATGGCAACGGGTGCAGCGCTCGGTGGGCCCTCTCCACAATGTATACAGGCCCAAAAGGTGAAGGTCCAGCTATCTTCTCCGTTAATTTCTGAGAAAATGCAATCGGGTCCTGAGCCTCTGCTTTTTCAGGCAACCCAATGAGGACTACATTGTTACGCCGACTCTGTCCTTCTAAGTCCTCCACCTTCATCTCGAGCTTCTGGATTTTTTGAGAGATCTTGGTCACCGACGCCTCGGTTCTTTCCCTGCTTCCCTCTAAGGATGTTACGCGGGCTTCGCTATCAGAAGCCCTGCGAGAGAGCTCATCCATTGTGGCTTTAATATTTTTGAGCTCACCTGCCATGTCCAGCATCATAGTTTTGAGGGGTTTAATCTCCTCCAGGAAGCGCGATAGTGTTAGCGGCTCTTCTGAGGTACTGGGCTCGCTGAGCCCCTTGCGATAACTCCACCGTGAGGCTCTTGACTTTCGGCCTTCTCGGGCGTTACGGACGGAGTATGCTTGGAGGTGGCTTCTCATTGGCAATCCTCCATAAGTAGCTGAAGCACACTATCTTTAGACAGAAACCAAAATGCTTACAAACGAAAAGTAAAAGTAGCGAGAATTAGTACTTATGACAGGCGAGAAACGGAGCTCCACGGAGAAACAGCTACTCCTCGTCCCTCATCACGTGACTCCCTTGTTAGCTCTATAATGATGTGTAACCTAGTGTCTTGTAAGAGAAACACCCCCTGAAGATAAGACTGTAGTATATTAAAAACTACCTCTCTCTTTAACCTATTCTTAATACTATTAACATTAGATGATAACATTAAGAAAGGTGGTGATGAGCACATCATAGTTTCAAATGGAGTCTAATATTGTTTCGTTTTTGTTTTCCCATTCCTATGCTTGTTCTTTGAAAACGTCTCATACCTCAGAGTTTTCTGTGTCCAGCTGCGCATCCTGTAGGTTAAGATCTACAGAGGAACACACGGATTCATTATCTGAATTCTCAAACTCTAAAAGTGCCTGGTATCTAGTGGGTGTATTCATCAAAGTAGTTTTAGGAACGTTAGGTGTTGGCTGTGACCAAGCCTGCCTCCTTCCCCTATTCATCCTCTTCTCCACTACTTCCTCTACTCTTGGGAGAGGGGAGGCATGTAGCTATGTTGTGCCTGTTCCTGACCAGCTGAATCAGAGCTGTCTTTCTGTTCCAACACCCTGCCAGTGTCATCTGAGAAAATAGCAGGAAGAGTCCCCCCAGAGTTTGCCTCAGGGTTTGGTTCTGGTTCCTCATGGAGCATAGCTCCTGAACTATCAGTTACAATTTTCTCTTGATGAAGGGAAACCACAACAGGTTGCTCTACAGATTTTTTATTATGTTCTCTCTGGGGCAGGGTGATTAGGAGTTGCTGCTCCTCACTATCTGCAGACATTGGTTTCCTATGGGCTGCTTTTGGACAAGCTACATATGTATGTCCTTCTTTCCCACATAAGTTACATCGTACAGCACTTCTACAATGACTGCTAATATGTCATGCTTTTTGGCATAGGGCACATTTGAGCTGGTCACATGCATTGCTATAGAGACCTGGTTGTCCACATTTGTAGCATGTCTTGGGCTGACCTGGATAGAAAAGAATGCCTCTATCCCTCCCCCCCAAAAAACTGTTTGGCAAATGCTGTAGCCCTTCCTCCTCAGTTCTTGAAATTACCCTAATTTTCCACCCTCCTGTCCAAATCCCTTCAGAATCAAAGATGGCCTCTGGATGGCCTGTTACAGTACACCTTTGTCTCAACCAAAAGAGGAGGTCAGTAACACTTGCTCCCTCATTCCGAAAAAGAACCGTAATGGTTTTATGGGCTGGTCTTGTGAGGGTGATTACCTCAAAGGGTGCCCATAGTGGTGTTTTCTTAACCTGGTGATATCTTGCCCAAAATTTATCTAGGCCACTCCCTAGTTTAAAACTGATATCAAATATGTTCTCTCCTGAGACATGGATCAATGCATACAATTCAGTAACATTAAACTGCATACTGTCGTTTAACAAAGTTCTTCCTAGATAAACCCTGTCTGGAAAGTTGTCTAAACCTCCTTTATAGATAAGCCTCACAGCATTATGCCTTTTTGCAGGGTATACAGTTTTTGGAAAAAAGGAAGAGTAAGGCCCTGAATTCTGTGGAATAGTAGTCTGCTTTGTAAGTTCATTTGATACACTCGGATGATTCCTAAGGTCTGCAGGAATATTTCTAGGAATATCTGCTGCATCAGAGAAACCACTCATTCCATCTTCTATTCTGTCCTGCTCAATTACACTTGCACCCTCACAGTTAATTGTTGCCAGTACTGGATGCTATGTAAATTTGAGTTCTGGGGGCAACTGTAAAGGGGAGTGCACTTCCCCATTATTCACATCATTATTTTCCACTGCCAAACCAGCAGGCTGTAAATTTTCACATATAACTTCCCCTGCAGCCCCAGAAATGCTAGCACTATTCACTGTGTTTGTTACATGTACTGGTGACATACTGACCCCTGGTATTTTTAGAGGCGTGAAGCCTGAAATCCATTTCTGCGTGTCTGGTGAGTGACCCCAACCAGCTGCCTTCAGGGACTCCTCTACTGACCATGGACTCTTGTCTGTCATAGGTGTGTCCGCCAAGCTCAACTTGCTGGGGACTCCTTTCTTCATTATACGTTCCAGTTGCTTTTTTTCTGTACTCGCTGTAAAAGAAAAGATAGTGGCTGCGTTCTGGTCCTGTCCCATCTTGTAAAACTCAATGCGTAGCTCACCTTGTGCCTCCGTTTGATCCGTATCAATGGAAACACTTGCTTTGTTTTTTGCATTATAATGCAGAGTCTCCTTTGTATCTTCCGTGTCCTGAGGTTTAAATTTGCTCAAAAGCTCTTTTTTCTTTTGTAAATATTTCTGCTCCTCAAGCAGTGACAATTGTTCTAAAGATTTTCCTCCTTTTCATTGCCCTGGATTCCTGTTGGATCTACCATATCAGAAACGATTTTCTGTCCACACTTGTCATTCGGTATTGTTTCTGCTGATTTTCTTGCTTCATTTTTTTAATGGGCAGACTAGGTGGGCCAAGCGGTCCTTATCTGCCATCAAAGTCTATGTTTCTATCCACTGCATCAGCTGCAGTTCCATCAAAAAAGATTTCTGCCTGTAGCAAATCTTGAGCCGAGGAGGAGACCTGCTCCCCAACCTGCTGCACATCCATTTCAGTGCTTGCCACAACATCTTGTCTCACAGCTTTGTACTTTTTCCCAGCATGTCCATCTCCTCCACATTCTCCAGCACTCCATCCTCCATCTTGGTCCCGCAGACAAAGGGGTCCATCTGTTCACAGGAAGCAAGGCCCCCTGCAGGAAGAGTAGGGGAATTTCCCTGGTGCAATGGCCAAATGTCCTCCATTCACGAAAAATACCACCAACAGTTTAGTCTGTTTCAAGGTCAGTCGGCATTCAGCTGTATTCCCTTCCCCTGGGTCATGCCTGAAAATAGGCAGGATTTGTCTAGTGCGCTTACCTGGTCAACAAAAACTAAATAAATAAAAAATAAATAAGTACCCGATATAGTCATTTTTACTTGTTACTGTTATGAAGTTCTGTTTATGTTTCTGTATTTGACTATCATCTAATAAACTATTTTGAAAAAAAAATCAGTCAACGATTTTTTTTCTTTTCTTTTTTAACACAGCAAATACCCAATACCAGCTGCAGATCTAATAGAGCTAACACCAGAACTCCAGTGGCTTATTCACTCTCTCTAAGTGTGGCTGCCATCTTAAACTGAAATGTTTAAATCTCACTCATGCTAAGCCAATGAAACAAGGCAAGAGGCAGTATAGTGCAGTGGTTTAAGGCTCTTAGCTGCAAATCTGGAGGCCTGGGTTTGAATCCCACTGCCCCCACCTGCATACTGTGTGACCCTGAGCAAGCCACTTAACTTCCCTGTGTTCCCAGGTTGCACCTGTAAACAAGCTTTCAGCTTAGTGATTCTCTCCTGGTTAAAAAACTGGGGAAAAAAAACATAAGATATCTGAATGTTATGACATCAGGCTCACACTTCACATCCATACCAACCCCTAGCAATCACTACAAGTGGTGCAGTATTACAACATACATAACCAAAAAGCCCACAGAATTTTGGATTTAAAAACACAAATAAATATTTTAAATTAAATCTGCCTCCACTACCACAATGTTCCCTATTGCATAAATTGAATATTAGAGTACAGTGACATTTCTTGATTTACAATATAAGGGATATGCAACAGGGACAAGTGTGATACATGATTTTTTCAATAGTTGGGCTGTGTGACCTCTGACACTTTATTTATGGCCTACAGCACTCATGAGGTTACCTGAGGTTAAACAGCACTTGTGTAGATAAATCATGTACCACACTTGTCCCCACTGTATATCCCTTATATATCAGGAAATGTCATGGAAATCTAATTATAATGAATGAGAAACATTATACTGTATGTATTGTGATACATCTTCATATTCTGCATCATGTCACTGGCTATCACTGTAGTACAGCTAGCCCATTATATCACATTAAAAAGAACAAGAATTATACATATTCAAGGGATATAGAAACATTTTTATAGTACATGGGATTTGCAACTTCCTGGAACCTCTCTTTCTTTTAATAGCAGTATTACTGCTAGAGTAGCGAACCTCTGGTGAGAGGTGGTGTACTGTGCAACTACTGTGATAAACCATTGAATATACTTTGCTGTTTTTTAAATATACTTGATTGTTCAGCTGTGTTATACCATCTGCCTTGTATTGTTTTCCTGAGAGCAGCAAAGCACTGTGGGATTTAGGAGGACTAGCAATAGGCTAGTATACCTCCTCTCCTAAATCACTCCACTGCTTAAGGGTATTGTAGTTTTTAGATATCACTGCCCTTTACTAGGGCTTTTTACGCCTTGAGCTACTAGATTCTGCTGAAATTAGGCTAAAATGTGGCAAATTGCACAGCGCCAAAACCAGAAGTAAATGGACACTTACCTCCAGTTTTTTTGGCTTATAAACTGTCTCTGCAGTGAGAGGGGCGAGCGTGCGTGGGCCCGCACGCAGAGACACGCGAATCTGCACTTCTCTGCTGTGTCCACTGGGCATGCTGAAACCGCTGGATACCAGTTCCCTAAAGAAAACAAAACTATAGCACTTCACTTACTCAGTATGTATCAATCTTTAGACATAGAAATGGAGCTCACCAAGTGTACTCAATACTTGATGTACAGTGAGGGAAATTTTGATAATGAGTTTGCATGTAGTAAGTGCCTCTTGATTTCTACTCTTGAAGCAGAAATAGTGCTTTTACTTAATACTAAACTGGTTCCTACTGAAATTAGAGAATTGGAGAGCATTATAGACTTTATGGATGAACAACTTCACCCTCTCCAAAACTTCCAACCTCTTCCAGGTAACATTCCCATTTCCCCTAGCAAGGGGCCAACTTTAACATCCAGCACTGAGGTACCTCCTGTTTCTGCTCCCTCTAATAAGGTGGACGACTATCCACCCCCCTTCATGACAATAATGACTGGGCTATCGTTACCAAGCCCATTAAAAAAAGAAGGGGTGGCCAAATCGATAATAGTGCCCCTACTGAAACCTACAATAGATCTGAACAACTGGCCGAGGTAAATAATGATGTGAGACATGACCTACCCTACGCATCACCCCTTGTCAACAGTATTGACTCAAATAAACCTTTTAATCATGGGCCAGTACCTTCTAATACCTGTTTCAGTAGGCCCCATCCCACCAAGTCATCATCAATTAAGATAACCACCCCTGAAAACACTATATAACCAACATTCCTTGCTTCTGCCCCTTGTATCCCCACTATCTCAAAACAAGTGTGGATGCATGGAATGGCCTTCTGGAGGAGGTTGTGGAGTCAAAAACAGTGGTTGAATTCAAGCATGCATGGGACAACCATAAGGCAATTCTAGGGGTTGGGGGTAGAAAGAAGTAGGCTGCTGGTTAACTAGGATCTGCAGCTTATCCATTAGGTAGGGAAATGGGCAGACTGGGTGGGCCAAGCTGTCCTTATCTGCTGTCAAATTCTATGTTTTTATGTTTCTAAGTATTTGTTCTGGGTGATTCAATCATTAAACATATTGACAGGGCAGTTTGTAACAGTGATAAAAGCAACAGCACTTGCTCCAGTTTTTGTGGTGCCAGGATATCTGATTTCATGTCTATGATACCCAAAATTTTACATAAAGCAGGGTAAAACCCACTGGTCATTATACATGCTGGTACCAACGACATAAACCACACCCCATTTAATCAGTTACAACAAGACTATGTTGTATTATGCATCATGATCCGAGAGCAACACCCACCATGACATGGAAAATCAAAGCCCTAAATGAATGGCTGTGAAAGTGATGTTTTAAACAGGATATTCCCTATATTACCCACTGGGAAACATTTTCAGATCATTCTTCCTTGTTTTGTTGGGATGGTCTGCATTTTAGTTGTAGGGGTAGTACAGTCTTAGGGAAAAGTATCACCACTATTATAAATCATTGTTTAAACTAAAATAAACAGGGAAGAATGGGTCCACTCCCAAGTCTCTAAATAACCATCAAAATACTATTATAACTAAATGTAAATTTCTAGCCTTGAATGCAATATCCTTAAATCAAGTCAAATTAGAGGAACTTGAGGCTAAATGTACAACATTAAATATAGGCATGGTGGGAATAACTGAAACCTGGTGGGATTCATCTTCTACTTGGTCCAGAGAAATTCCAAATAATAAGCTATATTACAAAAACAGAACTGATAAACAAGGTGGTGGGGTCTGTATGTACATACAAAATGACATCCAGTCCTTTGAAGTACACTCTCCCTAGTCCTTGGAAAGTATTTGAGTTAAAATTCTTTTAAAGGGGCATTCATATATAACTGTTGGAAATATATACAGACCTACATCCACCGATTCTGATTATACAACTAATATGTTTAAAGAGGTTTCAGTTTTCTCAGAATCCCAGGATACGGTAATATTTGGTGATTTTAACTTGTCTCACATTAATTGGGACTCACTTTCTGGACATTCATCTGCTGAGAAAGGACTAATAGATGTGATAACCAGCACTGGATTACAACAACTTATTACTGAACCTACTAGAGGTTCTAACATTCTGGATTTGTTATTTACAAATGTAGAGCAACACATTAGCAGTCTCCAAATTTGGAATCCACTTGGAGCCAGTGATTATTCTTCCATCCTTTTCTAAATTCAACAGGTTAAAATTATACAAAGGAAGTTAATCTGTACAAAAAACTATAATAAAGCCAATTTCTTTGAAATTAATAAATATTTAGAAAGCATAAATTGGGAATCCATCCTCCTCAAGTGTACAACACAACAAGCATGGATATTTTTTTTAAATATTGTGCACTATTTGGAGAACACTTTCATTCCATCCAAAAGGAAATTTAATAATAAGGGAAAAATTCTACCTTGGTTTAACAAGTCCATTAAAATCCAGATTAAAACTAAAATTAAACTTTTCAGGAAACTTAAAAATAGCTATTTCCCATACAAAACTACCTTATTACACAAATTTAGATTATCTGTTAAAAACCTGAAAAACTCTATTAAATTGGCTAAAAACAAGTTTCAATTCCAATTAGCTCATACAAAAGACTGTCATAAATCTCTCTTCTCTTACATAAATAATAAAAAGGGGACATCAAGGACCATCAGTCTCATTATAATAAATGGTTCTCCCTTATCCGATATAGAAACATCAGATCTCTTTAATAAGTTCTTCTTTTCATTTTTTCTCAACAATCATTCCTTAACCCAGTTAAATCTCAGCATACAGATATTCATAGATTTAATCCAGCTGATATTCTACAGGCCATCAAAAAATTAAAAAGACCACTAGCCTGGGTCCAGACGATATTCATCCCTGGTTTTTGATGAAACCTCTACATATATTTCTATACCTTTGTCAATTATATTTAACAAATCCCTTCAAGAAATGACTGTGCCAGATGATTGGCATTCAGCAACTGTTACCCCAATATTCAAAAAGGTAATAGAATTTCTGTGCAGAAATATCATCCCATTAGTCTGACCTCAGTGGCCGGCAAACTAATGGAATAGGAAATGAAGACCCTGATAGAACAGGAATGTAAAAAATTGGGTATCCATGACTCATTCCAGTATGGATTTACTCCCAAGTACACTTGTACTACTAATTTGATATCCTTTTACAGCAATATAAGTACTTTACTAGATGCGGGTATCCCTTCCGATGTCATTCTTTTGGATTTCAGTAGAGCATTTGACAAAGTATCACATGAAAAATTGATCACCAAAATGCATAATTTAGGCATGTCATCTTATATTGTTAATTGGATTTCCAATTGATTGACAAATCGAACCCAGAAGGTTAGAATAAATGATGCCTTGTCTGACCTTGGTAGAGTAACAAGTGGTGTGCCTTAAGGGGCAGTCCTGGGACCAGCATTTTTTAATCTTTTCATTAGTCATTTACAAACTGGGCCTAACAATTTCATGGTTAAATTTGCAGATGATACTAAACTGGAGGAGGGGGAGGTTAATAATCATGAAAATATTTCTTCATTAAAGGAGGACTTGGAAAAATTAATATGTTGGGCTAATCATAATCGTATACAATTCAGTCAAAATAAATGCATTGTATTACATTTTGGTAAAAAAAAATCCTAATACAGTATATCATATAAATGGACTTCCACTTCACTCATCAAACTGTGAGAAAGATCTAGATGTCCATATTAATAACAAACTTACACCAAGGGAACACTGTGTTAAAACTGCTGGTATGACCAATAGACTCTTGAGGCAAATAAAACAAACTTATAAATCACACTGAACAATGCCTTATCCCACTTTACAGGGCATATATTAAACTTTACCTCAACTATAGTTCCCCCTTTTGAAATCCAAGCCTAAAAAAAAGATATTGCCATACTAGAACAAGTCCAGAGGAGAGTAACTAAAATGATTCCCAGATTAGCTAATCTGGACTACCAGGCAAGATTACAAGGTACCGGTCTCTTATCTCTTCAAAATAGGAGATTAAGAAGTGATATGCTCATGGTCTTTAATTTAACAAATTCACCAGATCTCATGGAATAATGTGGTCTAACTTTCTTCAAAAGGAGACATGTCCCAAGACTGCATAACAAACAGCTTGAGGTCAAAAGCTATACAACCAGTAAAACAGGAAACTTCTTTTCAGTAAGGGCTCCTTGTGTATGGAACACCTTGCCACATGATTTAGTTGAGGCACCTAGCACTACAACTTTCAAAAATAAACTAGATGTTTGGATACAGGATAACTACTAAACAATGTCCCACATTGTGTGGGGAACAGTCACGATGGGCCACGGCCTACTTCTGTTCTATCGTACCAAGTAATAACAAGTAATACCAAGTGACACTGAAGGAGTATTGTGTGTGCTGTGCAGTGCCAAAGAAATCCCTTGAGGTGGGGCAAGGGTTTTCAACTGAAAGCTATGGCTTCCACAGCTCTGCTCTAGAACAACTAAGGGTTAATCACATCAGTCCTTCAATGATGCCTTGTACATAGCTTTAGATTCCAGAATAACTCAGGGGCTAGAACTATGTACCAGCTGCAGTGTATTGAAGATCAGTGCTGTCAGGGCCCTACATGCAACTTTCTTTCCTGTACATGGCTCTAACAGGTAGAGATGCAACAAAGTTAAATTTCACCCGCGAAGTAGACACAAAGTAGCCCACTTGGTGTTGCTGTCCTGCTACACGAAGCACCCATTTAAAATTACTACTTCACCACTTTGCCTTGTAATAACGGTGATAATGACTTTGAATTGATCACTCCGCCTTTCTTCGCTTTAAAGGTGGAGTGAGAATTTACAGGCAGCCCGCACACATCACATGGCTTACACAGTCTAGGTCACATGCTTCAGGCAGGCAGGAAGTGAATCATGCTTGAAAGAGAGTTTCACTTTTGCCTTGTAGGAGGAGGAAGAGTTGGTTAAACAGAGAGTTAGTGAGGAGACTAAATCTAGAAACTGAAACTACCATAAACCTTTACATTTTTTTGCTAATTAGCTGATCTTTTTGTATTTTGAAAGCCTAATTGTTGTTTGAATTTGTGTTTGTGCAGTAGTTTAGTATTTGTTAATTGCTAATTGTTTTCGTGTGTGTGTGTGTGTGACTGAAAGAGACCAGAATGGAGGGAGAAAGAGGTGGGTTTCAAAGACATAGCAGAGGAGATCACATTGGTGGATGCACATATGGTTGCAGGCTGCGTTTGGACCAGTGCACCATCTTGAGTTGTGTCCCCCCCCGAAGCAGGAGGTAGTGGACTTGGTGCACCCCCAGAGCCACCATCTGCTATGGCCTCTGTGCCAGCAGCTCAGCAGAAGGAAGTCAGGGAGGAGGAGCCACAGTATTCGCAGCAGCAGGTTTCTGCACCCCCAGCCCCAATTTTGCAGCAGCAGCCCCTGGCTCCAACAACATCTGGGCCCCTCCCACCTGTGCCTGGTCCTCCCTGCACCTCATTAGTGTAGGAGTTCTTTCCTACACTGCCTGGGGACAGCAGTGTAGTGAAATGTAATCTGTGTGGTGTGGAGGTGCGCTGTGGCCCCAAAGGAACTCACCTTGGCACAGGTGGTCAATGCACCCACCTGTACAACCACCACCATGTACAGTGGCAGGCCAAGGTTGCAAAACAGGGCAGTAATGCCCCTACTGGTCCTGCTGTGGAAGAGGGGGCAGCATGGCATCCACCTGCACGTGGTAGTGTGAATCAGGGAGGGCCATGGATCAAGCAGCTGCTCCATCACCACAACCTGCAGCAGGTGACAGCAGCAATCCTGTCCAACTACCTACTACACAGGATGATTTGGGCCTGATGTAGAGTGAGGTGGAGGCTGTTAATCACCATCTTGACAAAGTTGAGCAGCATTTGGAGTGAACTGAAGGGCACAAGCTACACATTATGGGGATGCTTTAGCTGCTGCTGTCCCATCAGAATATTGATCATTAGTTTTAGTTTGTCTTTGCACCAACCACACTCTGTGTGAAAACAATTGTTCGTGATGTTGCCCCTGATCCATCCTGCCTCTGTCTTCAAATTTTGGCCCTTCCTCATGCACATCTTTTTTTCTGGATGATGCTACCCTCTTGTTTGTTGTTGATTCCCTTTTGGTACTTGATAGTTTCTATCATGCCCCCCCCCTTGTGTTTATATGTCATTTTCTTTAGTGTCTCTTCATCTGGCTTCTGGTGAATACCGTTCAACTTTTCAGTTGCTCTCCTTTGTACAGCCTCCATCCTGTCTATGTCCTTGCAGAGATATACTCTGTCCCCATAACTGCACACTGTACTCCAGATGAGGTCTCACCAAATATCTGCATAGAGTGATTTGAACTTCTGGTTTTGTAATTGATTTTAAGGTGATGCCTCTCCAACAGTGTTGGGTAAGTTACTTTTTCTATTACATTCTATTACGCTTGGAAACTTATTACAGGAAGGTCTGTGCAGTCACTAGCAAGGATGGAGAATTACTAGACAAAGTAATTCACCTTACAATCATAGTTACTTATTTCTTTTCATACAAAAATAATAAATAACAATAACAGATAAAATTTTTTGAAAGTAATAGGTTAGTTACTAGTTACTTTCAAATAAATGCAATCAGTTACAGTTACATATTTCTTTTGTATAAAAAGACAGAAGTAATTGTGACTATAAGGTGTATTACTTTTAAAAGTACTTCACCATCCTTGATAGTGACTGCACAGAGCTTTCTGGAATAAGTTTTCAAAAGTAATAGAAAGCAATAGAAAAAGTAAGTTACCCAACACTGCTCTCCAATGCATCCCAATATCCCTCCAGCCCTCCTTACTGCCTTGTCTCATTTCTTGCCTACCTTTATGTTATCAGATACAGGTCACTTTTTATTTTTGTTGTTAGTTCAACCCATCCCCCCATTGTGCACTGTTTGTTTTATAATTTTAAGTTTGTGTTCTACCTTTTTTTCTCACAACCTTGTTTAGCCCTCAAAAATTGTAAGAACACTGGCCAAAAACAGTTGAAAGAAAATAAAAAAGCATATCCTTCCCTTTCTTATATTCCTACTTAATAATCTCTGTTTACCAACAGTAAATATATTTTTGTGCTCAGTAATGTTTTCTTCCTGTTGTGGGGTGTTTGTGGAAAAGCAGCAGTGCAATCATCTGCTAAACAGCATGTGTGTATTGTCATATGCCCGCTGCCCATCCCCCTGAAAACACATATGATCAATTACTCGGTACACTGTTGATGATGGTACTAATAATATATATAGTATGTATGATTTATACCATCAAACGTGGACCAAGTCAGCTATCATATATGTTTTCAGAGGGCTGTGCAGTGGGCACCTGACAGTGTGCACATGCTGTTTATCAGATTATTGAACTGCTCAAGTCCCTGCTGATTTTCCAGAAACACCCCTCGACAGGAAGAAAATATTACTGAGCACAAAAATATATTTCCTGTTGGTAAACAGAGCTTATTAAGTAGGAATATAAGGAAGGGAAGGACACACTTGTTTTAGGTTATTTTCTTTTAACTGTTTTTGGCCAGTGTTCTTAAAATTTTTGAGGGCTAAACAAGGTTATGAGAAAGAAAGATGGAACACAAACTTAAAATTACACAACAATTTTTTGTCTGCTGTCACAGTGTCTCGAAAATGCCAAAGTCCAGATGAAGAGAAATTACATGATCAGATGTTCAGAACATTCTCAATCATTTCTTGACACATTGATATATGCATGCACCTACTTTGCATAAGTGTTGCCCCAGAAACTGCTGCTGTCACAGTGCCCTGAAAATGGCAAAGTCCAGATGAAGAGAAATTACACGATCAGATGTTCAGAAAATTCTCAATTATTCCTGACACACTGATGTATGCATGCACACACTCCCAGAACAACTATGGCACCTGCTGCTACTGTACTTCAATCTTCTGCTGCCTGCGCTGACTGGGCTGATGAACAGTGTCTTGCCATTGATGATAGCCACAGATGACCATCGTGAACAATAATGTGATGATGCAATATTGGTCAGAAAATCTGCTGCACTGGCTATAGCATGATGCCCTATGTGTGTGCGTACTTATAGTACCCTTGGTAAGATACTGTACCTTGCATGCTCATGTTTTTACACAGAAGCAGGTGTTAAATTTATATATATATATCTATACACACACATATACATGTACATCTAATCATTGCCTCTCACAGGTCACCCAGTCATACTTTGGTTTCACATTTTTAGGCTTGATGAGGAATTTGCTGTAGGAAAACTGTCAAGTCATGAATGGTAATTATTTTTATTTTGGGGGGTGCATAATTTTGAAGCAAGTTTCTTGGATGGTTTTGTTTTGACTTCTTCACAGGTTTTCTGTGTATCCTCCAAGACTCCAGATTCATACCAGATGCATCATGTGTTTTTATTTGAAGAAAGCACCAATGGCAGCATACAGCACTGAAATGTTATCTGCAAATAAATGAAGAAGAAATAATTCTTACTTCATTTAATTTTCACTAACACATCGTGTTCTAAGTGTGGCAGTTACTGTCTGTTATATCCTGCTTAACGGATACCAAGCTATTAGTAAACCACACCAAGATCAATAACAACTTTAGTGCACATGACATGCACTGTCCCAGTGTTGTAACTTAAGTTACATTCCAAGACATCGTGTCATTACCCAGATAAAACTTTTTTCAACCCCATGGTTTGAGAAAGTAAGCAAGTGACTGATGTGCATGAAAAATGTATTATCTGCCATACCTGTCATCTACATTGTATGATTTACACTGGCTTAAAAAAATTAAATACTCAAAGAAGTGATGAAATAAGATTGATATACCTACCTGAAACTGATATCCTATAGGTGGTAGTAGACAGTACTGCAGTTCTCCTGTCCTCTGATCCGTTACACTGTTTAAAACTGTAAACATGTTAAAAAAGAAAAAACAAATTACTGTATAAATTTCTCAGCTGCATCTAAAAAATGTTAAAGGAAGCATTCACACAGCTCAAAATAAATTCCATAGCATGACAAATTAGTACATACTCACTGTAAACTACTGATAATAAGAAGCGTGGCGGCTGTGGCTGGATGTGGACTCCTTCTGGCAGGTACTGGTCACAGGAACACATTCCCTCTCACTTTTATAGCAACTGGTGGCTTTGACTAGCTGCGGGTTACCTGTGGTCATGGGCACAGGAACACATTCCCTCTCACTGGCATAGTGACTGGTGGCTTTGGCTGGCTTTAGGTTATTTGTGGTCATGGGTACAGGAAGATATTCCCTCTCACTGGCATAGTGACTGGTGGATTTGGCTGGCTGTGGGTTACTTGCGATTGGTCATAGGTACAGGAACACATTCCCTTTCACTGGCATAGTGGCTGGTGGCTTTGGCTGGCTGTAGGTTATTTGTGGCTATGGTCACAGGAACACATTCCCTCTCACTGGCATAGTGGCTGGTGGCTTTGGCTGGCTGCAGGTTACTTGCAGATGGTCATGGGCACAGGAACACATTCCCTTTCACTGACATAGTGACTGGTGGCTTTGGCTGGTTGTGGATTACTTGTGCTCATGGGTACAGGAACACATTCTCATTCACTTTCAGACAGACGGATGGGTGGCTGGATATGGTGTGTTACAGTAGTTCGGTGTCAGTCAGGAGGAAGATATCTTTAAATGGCAGGATTTAAGTGGCTACCGCCTACTACAAATGGACAGTTTTGTTTAAGAGGCTGACTGTGCTTGCTAATGACAGCACACATTATGTTAAAGAGCAGGTAACCACCGCTGCCATGTACCCAGCTCACCTCACACATATATAATAGCCAACCTGCACCACTATTGAATGGTACTAAAATTCCATGTGCTTCACTCCTGTTAAAAGTTATTGCACAATGAATGTGCACCCCCATAAAAACAAAGCTGTGTCTGACACACCACAAGAGATGTGCCCCCAGCCTCCATTTGTGATGTCAGAAATGGAATACTGAGTGTGCTTTCCATTAACCTGTATGTATGCACTATTTATGTGGCTTTTAGTGCTATTTAGAGATGCCGTGTATAAAAATAAAAGCAACCTCTGTAGTAACAGTCACTGTTTACTGGAGTAGTCATTTTCATTTTTCCAAGTGGCAACTCTAAATAGTAGTAAATGTCATTGAAAACATGGCGCCAATACAGGTCTATTGAGCAAACACACAGCCTTCATTTTCTGACATCACAAATGGAGGCTGGGGGTACATCACTGCAGGTGTGTCAGGCACAGCTCTGTTTTTATGGGGGGGCACATTGAGGGTGCTATAACTTTTTAACTGGAGAGAAGCACATGAAATTTTTATTACAGCACTCAATAGTGGAGCAGGTTGGCTATTATATATGTGTGAGGGGGGCTGGGTACCTGAAACTGGGTACCTGCTCTTTAAGTGGAATAAGAAGATATGCCAAGGTGAAGGTAAAATGGAATGATTGTGATGGGGCATTATTTGTGCCAATCTGAATTATGGTATGCGAGTGAGTCAAGAACACTGGTTTTATTTTATGAAAACCAAAAAATGTACCATTAATAAAATGTGGCAGGCTTTCAAACCATTAACCTAAATATCAGCAACATGCACCTCATCATCATCAAACAGGAAGCTGCACTCACAGTCATCAAGGTCATAATTGTGCCCAATAGGGAATTCTTTGTTCATGATTGCATCATCAGCCTCACTGGTCGACCATTTGATGCTGCCACCAGTATGGTCTGCTACTCCAACATCATCAGCGTAACCATCAATGAGAAGGGGTACTAACACAGAGGTGGTAGTTCGAGGTTGGATGTGACCCTCATTCATTTTTATGAGTGTCAGCATGCTGAGAGGTCGGTACGACGGTCACGAACTATTGCCCCCACAGAACTGAAAACCCTCTCCACACGTACACTGAAGGTGGGCTGGTCAGGTACTTCAGTGTCACTGAAGTCAGCTCTGGCCATTCACTCACCTTTCCACTCCTGTACAGCAGTGGATAGTCAATTACTGACAGGTGCCTGTCCAGTTTTTGACTCATCCTCCAGTTCACCGGATTCATCGATGTCATAGATTCCCACTTGGGACAAGGCACCCCAAAATGGGTTAATGGCAACCGGATTTGCTGACATCCCACCTGGACCTGCAGCCGCCTTACTGGATGTGCTTAGTAGTAGTCCACAGTGACCTTCAACCTTATTGTGCTGTGGTTTGCTGAACTTGCCACTTGACTTCTGTGCCCTATGAACCAATTGCACAAGTTGTTCACTGAGATTTTTTTTCCCTGTTCACACCCTCCCTCCAGTAAGGATGCAATTCTACATTTGTATCGTGGGTCCAGCATTGTTGCTGTTCTGAATTCTGAACTTTGCAGGATGCTTGTGACATGGCAATTGTGGTCCAATACTGTCGCCAGTGTTTAAGCAATGCACTGCTTGAATGATGACCAGAAACATCAAGGCTACACTGCAGATTCAATAAAGTCTGCCTCAGCACCCACAGAAGTGGAATGACTTGGGTTATGAAGGCACTGTCGCCACTCGCTCTCTGTGTGGCATGTTCAAAAGGCCTCAAAATTGATATCACCGAGTCCATGAGATGCCACTGTTCTGTTGTCATAGACATCAAGGCCCTGGAAGTGTCACGGCTAGTATGCATGACTAGGTATTCTGAGATGGTTTTGTACTGTTCATACAACCTCTGCCATGTAAAGAGTTGAGTTTCAGTGCATGACAGCTTCCAGCTTGAGGCGGTGCAGAGGGAGGCTGTTTTGGATCTGCAGCTGCTGAAGCTGGTCACGGGCCTTTCCAGAGCATGGAAAGTGTGCACAGATGCGGCGTGCAACTGTCAACATTTCCTTGATGTCAGGCTGCTGCAGAAACTACTAGACCATGAGATTAAAACAGTGGGCCATGCATGGAACCCGAACACAGCCACCAGTGATGATACATTTCACAACGTTTGAGCCATTGTCACTGGCTATAAAGCCAGCTTTCAGGGACGGGGGTTCAGCCACTCATCAATTTCGGTCATTAGAAAGTCAAGCATGTGCTCGCCAGTGTGGGAACTGGCCACAATACACATTGCAAGTGTTGAATGCTGTCAAATACCAGGAAGGTTGCTACCATGACCGTCTGCCTTACTACACTGATTTCCAATTCTGCCAGCACAGACAACCCCCAGTACCTGTGCCCAATGTGCAGTAATACACAAATATGAACTGCCTGCTGTTCTGCCACTTGTCCACATATCCATATTTGAGTGGATAAATGGTGATGAGAAATGTAGGAGGGCATGTCTTACAGACTCTGCCACAGTCCGGTATAACTCTGGGAGAGCACGGTTGGAAAAGTATGTCATGAAAGGGACTTTCCATTTGGAACAGGCACATGCTGCTGAATGCAGGAATCCAGAATTCTCCACAAAGGAGAAGGGCAATAGGTCAATTGCCAGCATTTCTGCTACAGCAGCATTCAGTTCATGTGACGCTGCATGATTGGTAGGGTATTTCATGTTTCAGGCAAAAAGACTCTGGGCTGAGTTATTTTTACCCGGTTTGCACATGGTGTGACAAATGGCTCTGTTCTGCGAATGGCCATGAGTGTGGTGCTTTTGCCAAGTGATGAAAAGGGGTGCACAGGTGACACTGACAAGTCCACAAACAATGTTATTTTACCCTGTTTTGAGCACAGGGGTTGATGTTGAACTAGAAATACTGCTGCATACACCACCACCACTGCTGCTACTCTGACCACCACTTGACCACAATTCAAAATCCTCCCCCTCCTCTTTCCTGTAGTAATCCTCAGCTGTTATTTCACCACTACTACAGACATGGCTACTTGGTGGGCTATTTACAGTCATGAAAGGGGCACCATGCTTAATAAGGTGGATGAGGGTGAATGCCCCACTATGGCATTAGCTCCCCTCTAGTGCCAAGTCCACAGTGCCATGTGCCTGTTCTTCAAATGTGTTTGCTGTCCCCCGGTACCCAGACGACTACCCTTTTTACCACATCTGACATGCTTGGCAAAGCTGGCAGATTGCCACTGCTTCGTCACTTGGATCTTGCACAAAAAAATCCCAAACAAGGGATTTGTATCCCCTATTTTTAGTTTTCACAGGTCCCTGATGCTGCACATTGAACTCCAGTTTTTTAGACAATGACATGAGGGGTGTACTACATGATTTCTGTTGCTTGTCACACTTGGGCTCTACTGGCCTATCACTATCTATGATAACTACTACTGGGTCATCATCATCATCAGCAGAAATTGGTACATCACAACTTTGAAGAGGGGGTGATTTAACACCTTCAGACTGAGACTGTTTACACACAGCCACCTTTAATTTTTTTTCTCCGGTTCCCAGCTGGGGCTACTGAAATCATTATCATATTCCTCATCCACATTCACAATGTCAGCTTGGATGCTGTCCTGTGGAGAACATGTACCAACCACAGCATCATTATGATCATACAATATGTTTTCTCCAACATTTGACGGGTTGGAAGGCACAGGCATGACCTCGTCAACAGCACTGGAAACATGAGATTACGAGGACTCTTCGTCAGCATCAGAATCCCGTTCATCCAATGTGGGGATGGGGATGGGAATATCGGGGAGTGTGACATCTACTACACTCTGACTCACAGTCATGCCTTTAGTCTCCACAATATTTGGGAAATTGGTTAACTTGTTGCCATTGGCATGGGTTGAACATGGGGCAATACTCATTCCATCAGCAATTTCTCTTCCAGCAGTGGGGGCAATAGCATCTCCAACCATGATTGAAGCTACTGATTGCACTGTGAAAAACATAGTCAGAAAAATCCCTTTACTGGCATCAATTATGCTCTTCTGCTGCTTGCTACTACCATGCCCACAGCCACTCATGACACAGGCAGCAGTGCCATGGCCAGAAGTATCTTTGCATGCATATCTCTTTGTGGGCATTTTTGGGGATTACACAGAAAATTCACAAGAAACTGAGATTTCTAAAATTTGAGGTGGATGGAAAGCCAAAAAACAACAACTGTGGCTTACAGATGTTGATTTGGCACTAAACAGATGCAAACGCACAGACGCAGATTGCACACTATAAAGAGATGCAGCCTCACAGGCACAAAAACACCTTAACCAGCGTTCTACAAATCAAAACTGGAAAAATAAATTTTATCTTTTGCAGGTTTGGATGGGGGGCTGCAGTAGAAGTTCAATTTCTAGATAGAAGGAAGCAGTAAAAAATACCGCAGACGGATAACCGATTCAGAGTGTGGTGATTACTGTGTGGCACTGGCACAATAAAATGTGTCTGACTTGATGGCACACACACACTCTCACACAGTACAGGTAATGTGCAGAAAATTTAAAGAGCAGATACCTACTGTCAGACACCCAGCTCCCCTCAAACATATGCAATAGTAGATCTGCTCTACTGTTGAGGGGCATTAAAAATTCTATGCGCTTCTCTCTGGTTAAAAAGTTATAGCACCCTAAATTTGCAACCCCATAAAAACAAAGCCTTGTCTGACATGCCTCCTTTTGTGATGTCAGAAAATGAATACTGAGGGTGCAGGTCATTAACCTGTATGTATGCAATATGTCTATGACGTTTAGTACTATTTAGAGGTGCCACATAGAAAAATCAAAGCAGCTGTTGGAGTAACAGTCCCTGTTTACTGATGCGGTCACTGTCATTGTTTCAAGTGGCAACTCTAAATAGTACTAGACAGCATTGACAAATGGCACCAATATAGGTATATGGAGCACACACAAGCAGCCTTCATTTTCTGACATCACAAAAGGAGGCAGGTCAGACAAGGATTTGTTTTTATGGGGGTGCAAATTTGGGGTGCTATAACCTTTTAACCAGAGGGAAGCACATAGAATTTTTAATGCCCCTCAACAATAGAGCAGACCTACTATTATATATGTTTGAGGGGAGCTGGGTGTCTGACAGTATGTACCTGCTCTTTAACAGTGCAGTACACTATATAACCAAATATATTAAACAGAATGAAAATATTGCACTGTACCACAACAAACAGAAAATACTTATCAAAAATAAATTCAGGTATTACTGTGTGTACAAAAACACACAAATACTGACACACACACTAATACAAAACAGTTAGGAAAACTGCCTTTCTCATGTGGATCTCACTCCACCACAGATATGCCCCTAAGCACACTTCAACAGTGTCTGTCAGTACACAGGCCGAATGTTCTAAATTAACATTCAAACTGCACACAAAAACAACCAACACTTGATCTCAGCACAAGAGGGTTTCCTACAGTCGATGTACTAAATGTGGACCAAAATAATTGGATCAAAAGTGATTTTTTAAAGCTTTTTCGATGGTTTGATTCTCAGAGCTCTGAGAACAAACTGTCTCCAGCTTTCCACTACACACACTATGCAGAACTGAGGCTGGGCAAAACAATATAGAGCCCATGTGACTTGCCATCCCATGAATCAATGCAAAACCTCAGTGGTGGGAAAATTAATGCCGAGTATACTAAAGGAAAGATTGGGGGTGTACTTGGAGGAGGTGGGAGGTCTGGATAGTCAGCAACATGGGTTTGTGCCAGGTAGATCATGTCAAACCAATCTTGTGGAGTTCTACAAATGGGTAACATAAGAACTGGACAGGGGAAAGCCTATGGATGTATTATTCTTGGACTTCAGCAAGGCGTTTGACTCTGTCCTCCAAAATGGTCTGGTGGAGAAACTGACGGAGTTGGGAGTAGGCCCTTTGATGGTCAGATGGATTGAAAACTGGCTAGCTGGATGCACTCAGAGAGTAGTGGTCAGTGGGGATCTCTCGAATCCTAGAGAGGTCAGTAGTGGAGTACCGCAGGGCTCGGTCCTGGGTCCAATCCTGTTTAATGCATACATTTCGGACATCAGGGAGGGTAAAGGGTGTGAAATGAGTCTCTTTGCTGATGACTCCAAGATGGGAGCAGTAGTTGAGGGGGAAGAGGGGAGATTGGCCCTGCAATGGGACTTGGACACCATGGAAAGGTGGGCTCACACATGGAAATTAAATTTCAATATCACCGAGTGCAAGGTGTTACATGTTGGGTAGGGAAACCCTAAACACAGGTACACCCTGGGAGGAGAGGTACTGGAGGCCTCAACAAGGGAAAAAGACCTAGGGGTCACAGTGGCTGCATGTATGAATAACTCCGAGCAGTGCAGGAGAGTGGCTAGCAAAGCAAACAGGATGTTGGGATGCATCGTAAGGGGGATCACCTCTAGGAACTGGAAAGTGATTCTGCCGCTCTACAATGGATTGGTTAGACCACACCTTGAGTACTGTGTACAGTACTGGAGACTACACTTGAAGAGGGACATACAGCCCCTGGAGAGGGTACAGAGGAGGGCAACTAAGATGATACGAGGACTAGGGGATTTGACATATGAGGACAGACTTGAGGAGCTCTGCCTGTTTTCATTGGAGGAGAGGAGAGGAGAGACGGGGGGACATGATTGAGGTCTTCAAGTACCTCAAGGGAATAAATAAGGTAAACACGAAGGGGATCTTTAGACTAAAGCAGGGAGGTATCACCAGAGGGCATGGTTTGAAGTTGGAAGGTGGAAGGGTGAGGGGGAAAAAGAGGAGGAGGTTTTTCACTGAGAGGGTGGTGGATCCTTGGAATGTGCTGCCTGGTGAGCTGGTTCAGAGATCCACAGTGGAGGGCTTCAAGAGAGGGTGGGACAGACACAGAAAGTGGATGTATCAGATAATGGCCTGGCCCAGGGGGGTGGGGATGGATGATAGGAATTTCTGGAACACAAGTGGGAGGGAGGGCCATGGTACCCAACTAGGGATCTGAGGTTTGAGCAGACTCAATAGACCATAAGGACTAATCTGCTGGCAATTAGTATGTTAGTAAAATTCGCCTCACATAGCAACAAACAGGCGAAGCAAAGCGAAGTCCATTCAGATCAATGGCACTTTCTGTTAAGATTGAGGGGAAGGCTGTAATACAAGGCTAGGTAGCATGAAGTCCATTAAAACAATGCACTTCATGTTCCTTGTTATGAAGGTGGAGTAATTCGCTTAGCATTGTGGAGCACTATGTGGATTAAGGGAAAATACGCGAAGTACACCATGTAGTGAAGCGCTAGCACTTCGCCCACCTCTACTAACAAGCTATGAATACATTTACTTATACAGTTAGTTCTGCACCTCCATATAGCTGTGATTGCTGTGCTGAAAATTCAAATTTTCACTGAACAGGGCATGATCATAGAGTCAGTGGCTCAGTTGACCACACACTTGTATCCGAGGCCGGAAGATTGGAAGATTGTGAAGTCTATCCCCACTCCAGGAACCTGGGTTAAATTGCAGCACTGACACTGTAGTGCAGCAAGAGGGGGGTGCTGCATTCCTGGGCAACCTTCTTTTGGATGAGACATTAAATCAAGGTCCTGTCTGCCTGTTCTGGTGGTTATTTAGGTGGACATTAAAGATCCCAACGCACATATACAAAAGAATGGGGGGAATTTCCAAGGCCAGATTCTAACCCCCATTCATTAAAAATACAGCTAAGGGCTTAACCTGATTCAGTAAGTCTGTTTATGTAGTACATAACCCCCGACAAGGTTGAAAATTGGCAGACTTGCTAGCCCTTCTTTCCCAGTCAACAAAAACTAACTAACTAACTAAATCAATCAAATAAAGCCAAAATGTAGATCTGTTTGGGAATGCATTTTAATAGATCAGTGGATGGCTACCACAAGCTTCTCTGTGAGAAATGCAGTCTGAGCTCTTGTGATTAAGTGCTGCTATCTTTAGGAAGTTATGCCATGAACAGTATGACAGGACTTTTTCTGACAAGATTATACTTTAAATTAGGACTTATGAGAGCTGCGAGATGTGAGCGAGGTGTGAGATATGTGTGAAGCTTTAAATCCTGCAAGCATTTCTTTTCCTGTTTTTTTTTAGTCAAACCTCTGGTTATAACAGACTCTGGATACCATTATTGTTTATTTATAAAAGGTGTATTGCTACTGTCTGGATCATTATCTAATATTATTTTTGACTTTTCTGACAGCTTGTCAAAATATTTGTACATTTTATATTAAAACTTTATACAATTGTGGTTAATAGACTTACAGGGAGAAGGTGCTTTGCAAAAACAGTGTTAACACCAGGTAGGGTACAAGTTAATACTAAGGAAGGTCAAGGAGTGAGAAGGCATATCTGCCTATGTATTTACATGGAATAACATTTTAGTCATCACCCAGCAAGAATAGAATCATTCAAATATTTTTCAATTCTGTCTTAGTTTTACTAATAACTACATGCAAAGGTAAATGATTCTATTGGTAATGCCACAAAAGTAGGGAAATTTGGAGTTAGGGTTTCCAATCCAACTCCCAA
Organism: Neoceratodus forsteri; assembly: GCA_016271365.2. Taxonomy (NCBI): domain Eukaryota; kingdom Metazoa; phylum Chordata; order Ceratodontiformes; family Ceratodontidae; genus Neoceratodus; species Neoceratodus forsteri. Next base: position 595,428,381 of record JADMNL010000023.1, on the reverse strand, counting down.
CCCTCACCCCCTAAGAAGCAAAAGGAAAATGCATTAGGGTTTTGGTTCCCCGGAGTCTTGGTAAATCAGTTGACATGCCAACCATAACACTCACCCTTCCCCAACTCGTAGCCTCCTGTCTGAAGCACAAGGAACAGCTCCAAGCCAGTACCTCATAATGATACACTCTTCAGAGGTAGAGAAGTATGTCTCATCACATGTTGCCAGTATAATGCCCCCCCACCCCATTTGGATGATTACCTTTGGCCCATTAGCTCCCATTTGTTTCACCTCTCAAGTGCCTCCCAAATTCCTGCCATTTTTTTTCTTTGCAGCCCAAGTCCTTTTGTGTCCCTGACACCCCAAAATAGCCCCCAGTATAAAACCAGCCCATTTGGACTCCAAAATTCAAACCGTGATCTCCCACTCTGGCAAATGCATCGATGTGCAGCAGGGATCACACAGGCACAAGCAGCGTCTTTGATGTTATGATTGCTCTGTTTGGGGTAGAACAAGTAAGCAATAAGACATGATGGGGTGTGCATTAGACAGTTCTAATGCACAGCTAGGGGACGTAGTGAGGCACGAGGCCACAGGCCGAGTGCGTCCAGTCCCCTAGCCATGCATTAGAACTGTATAATGCACATCCCTGGAGTGGCTTATTGCACTTATAAAATGGGCCTGTGTATTCTAAATGAGGGTTCTAGTTTTAGCTGTGCATTAGACACATCAAATGCACGGCTAACAACCAATCAGATTGCTTGAAATCCTTTGCCCATTTTTATAAAAAGATGTTCTGCGGTCCTGGAATCCTTCCTCTGGTTTCTGGGGGCCAGAGACCAAAGCAAGGGCCAAGAGATCCCATTTTTCTAAGTAAATAAAGTGATCTACAAAGTGCTAGTGATCAGGGCTCATGAATATTAATGAGCCAGAGCCCAGCTCCTAATGAATATTCATGAGGGTCCATCTGCCATCAGGGAACTGTAATTTCTGTGGCTGCTGCCAGAAAAAGAATTGTAAATAAATAAGAGCAGCAATTGCCATGTACATGTTTGGGGGAAAAATGTTTAAAAGGGAACAGTGTTTAAATAAATAAAATAAATAAATCAATGTTTAAACTGGCTGCACCAGTGTAATGTTGGGACTCAGATGACAGCCTGCCTGCTGCAAACAAGAGATGCCAAATACTGAGAGCACAGGTGAAGGACTCCCATCACTAAGTTGGGCACCCAAGATTTTTGGGTGCTCAGAAAAGTTATTTCCAGGGCAATTTTCATAAAACAAGCTCCAGAATCTAGCTAAGCAGTTCTGCTTATTTAAGTTTGATTGTTTTTTTTTAAACTATTTATATATATATATATATTTTAAATGTTTGTGAGTTAAGAAAAAAACAAGATGATGGTTGTCACAAACAGTATTTTTCCACCTGATAAGTAAATCATGAAAATAAGCACTCATGACATTTTTTTTTTGTTTTGTTACTGTTCGCATTTGTCAGTTATCCAAAAAATCCTTATAATTCTGGAACCATATAATATATGTCACTGAAACCTTCCAAAAGTACAGCCTTGGTACAGGTTCCTTCAACCCTGAAAATGTTATGAAAAAATTTCATACCATCTAGGCCATAGGCGAGAGTAAAAAAAAAAGTCAATATAGGGAAACCAAGAGCATTTTCCCCCAGTTTTTGGTGCTCTATATCTCGAAAACTGAACAAGATGCCATCACAAAACTTTTCACTTCCTGAGACTCTTATTGTGTATGTCACATATTGAGCTCTTTTGTCAACCAGTGTCAAAGTTATTAAGGTGCAAAAATGGGGGGTTATCATTAAACAGCCCACACAATCCTAACTATAGGGCCACTACCATGGCCTAATATACTGTATTAGGTACAACAGTTCATGTTAAAGGTCAGAAACCAGAAGGGGTTACATGGTAGTTTAATAAAAGAGAAATCATTTTTACCCATGATTCCTTTCTTACATTTTGTTTGGACAATCCACTTGATATTTTAATTGTTTGCATTTACTATATCTAGCTAAGCTAACTGCCTGACGTTAATTACATGCCTTACACCTCACATGCTTTCTTCCATTCTCATTACCTTATTCACTATATAATAGTACTTGTGTCTCTGCCAATTTGTGTGCCCATTGCTCTTCTTATCAGACACTGACTACAAGGAATATCATACACACACTTGTTTTGGGCTACTTTGCTTGCTTCCTACCTTCTCCTCTATCAATAAATCTTTTACTTCGCCTTTTAAATCCCTTGCACAAGAGTCTGATAAACTTACACCAGGCAGTAGAACTATTACAGAATTAAATTAAAATGAAGTGGCCCTGCTTGCCATATTTCTAGCACCAGCAGCAGTGTTGGCTGCCCCCCTTTCCCATCACCACTATTCTAGGAAAGCATGAATAGATTACTGGGATTTGGAGAGGTAGCACGTGAGGGTGGTCCACCCTCGAATGGTAAGTATGGATCCAGAACAAGGTTTCTATTCTTGTAGATTACAGGTGCACTATATGGCGCTGATGAAGTGAATGAAAAGATGCCCCAAACACTTCCCTGACTGCAGATCTTCCAAGGGAAACTGCAGAACCTATGCTATGGCAGTCAGAGACCCAAGCCCACATCATCCACTTTCCTACACCCCTCCCAACCATGGAGCTAACATTGCCATGCATGTTGACTCAGGATGTGTAGGACAGCTACTGAGATGGGGAAAGGAGGCACTTTAGGGTGGTCAGCACTCTTAGTGTTCGTACTGCTCCAAACATACCTTCTCAGAGGCTGATGATCAGCAGTAATCCAGTGGATCACATGACTTACAGTATACCCCGCATCTGCTCTTCTCACATAGCTGACATTCTGTGATGAGGTGAAGGAGCAGAAAGTTCATGCTTCAGTGCCAGTTCCTGAGTGGTGGAGTTGCTCAATGACTCATCTTCCAGCTTACATTTAGTGAAGGAGGTGCTCTGGTGAGTGAGGCAGCATAAAAAAAAAATTCATAAGAGGAGCTGCTGGGAATAAGCTAGTAATCAAAAATGCAAGATGAGGAGCCTGTGGGAGTTTATGTAAGCCACCAAGGACCCACCATCCTAGAAGGGCAAGAGTAGCTCTCCGGCCCCCTCTAGCTGCTGGAGGTCTGCCTCTGAACAAGTAAGCGGTCTACTGAGAAATATAGGATATTCTTGTCTCAGAACAGGACAATCAGGAGCTTAAAGGGCACACAGGCAGAAAGTAAGAAGAGAGAGAGAAAAAAAAAACAGAGGAAAGAGTAAGGATTGCAAACAGTTAAGGGGCCAGAAATAAGACATGATTGGAGTGGTGCAGTGCAGTGGCTGTGGAGCAGCAGTCTTCCGGGAGATCTTCTGGAGGATGCGGTGTTGTCCCATCTGCAGGCACCTCTGGGCTGAGGGAGGAGGTTGCTCATCTCCAGGCTGAGTTGGCCAGGATTTGTGGGATCTCTCCATCCAGGGACCACCAGTGCCACTGCCGCTGCCTCAGAGGTTGCCAAGAGGAGCGGTTGGACCACAGTGGCTCAGGGAGGTGAGGGTGGTGGAACAGAGGCACATCCCTCCAGTTGTACCTCTCCACAATTCCTATGCCATTCTGGCAAAGTGTGGTTCCTCTGTGAGGCACCTACAGTGAGACCAAGGAGGTTGCTGGGAACCTCCACAAAGGAGACCCACAGGAGGGGGTGGCAGGGACCCTGCAGGGAAGGAAACAACTCCTGGTAGGGACCCATTGTTAGGAAGGTAGAACTGGGCAAGGAAGGAGATGGAGGTAAGGTGCCTGCCTGGCGCCATGGCTTGAGGGACAGGAGCGAATCCTCAGGATTGCTGAGCAGCTGCACAGGGAGGGAGCTGGATGTCATTGTCCACTTAGGGACAAATGACCTGGCTAAGAAAGGGATTAGAGAAGTGCAGGAAGAGTTTGTGGAATTGGGAGGGGCCTTAGTCAAGTAGCACGCACTGCAACCTTCTCGGAGGTGCTACCTATCTATGGCATAGGAGAGGCTAGGTGTTCTGTACCATGGATTCAATCAGTGGTTGAAAACTGTGTGGAGCTCAGGGATTTGGCTTCATTGGGGACTGGGGTCCACCTGAGTGATGCAAGCCTATACTGGCATGATGGGCTGCATCTGTCCTGGAGTGGAACCAGGATCCTAGGTGATAGGTTTAAATGCTTCATTGGCAAGCTTTTAAACTAGCCAAGGGGGGAGGCACTGGAAAGGAGCAGGAAAATCCTAGCCCCCCCCAAACAATCACGGTAGTAAGTGTGGCAAACACCAACATGGAGGTGTCGATAGGAGAAGGGCAGGGGTAAATGGAGAAAGTGACAAAGGCAAGAAGGACAGGGATGGAGCAAAAGGGGTAAGGCCATCAGGAAATGGAGGGTAATGAGTACCAATGCCCATAGTCTGGGCAACAAGCTCCTGAGCTGGTGGCCTTAATGGAAGAGGGATGCCTGGATTTCTAGCAGTCACAGAAACATGGTACACAGAGAACCATGACTGGGATGTTAACATACCAGGGTACATAACCTACAGGAGAGACAGGCAGGGGAGAAGAGGGGAGGAGTAGCTCTATGTAAAGGAAGGGATAAAAGCAACTGAACAAAAGAGTAAACAGGAGGAGAAGAGGCACTGTGGGTCACCTTGGAGACTGGAAAGGGCACCACAATCCGCACAGGGTTAGTACAGACCCCATATCAGGGGAAGGAATGGACAAGGATATGATGGAAGGCATTCTTAGAATGGCAGAGAAAGGGAGATACTGTTGATGGGAGACCTGAATATGCCAGATGTTAACTGGAGCACATTTGCTGCAGCGACATCCAAGAGCAGGGCCATTCTTGACCTACAGGTGGCAGGCATTAGACAGCTAGTTTCAGAACCCACTCGTGAGGGAGCAATCTTAGACCTCATACTCTCAAACGGGACAGTGAGAGGATCTCAGATCTAGAAGTGGGTTGCCATCTGGGGACAAGTGACCATCAAACAGTGTGGTTCACGTTAAACTCAGCTACAGAGTCAAGCCACACAAAAGTGAGGGTACTGGACTTTAGGAGGGCTGACTTTGTGCAAGAGGAGAGTGCCTCAGAAAAGCACTAGCAAACAGGCTAGAAGGAGGTGTGGAGCAACAATGGGGAATTATCAAAACTGCCATCACAGAGGCAACAAGCCTTTGTGGAAGCAAATAAACAAATCAAACGAAAGAAAAGCCACTACGGTTCTCAAGAGGTGGCTGTGAAAGTCAAGAAGAAAAGATAGCATTCCAGAAGTATAAGGAAACACAGAAGGAGCAGGACAAAGAGCTGTACCAGTTAAGGCAGAAAGAAGCAGGGAGGAAGTCAGAACAGCAAAGGCCCAAACTGAGGAAAGATAGCCAACTCAGTTAAGGGGATAAAACCTTTTATAGGTACATCAGCCAGTGTAGAAAAGACAAAGGGAGGGATAGTGAGGCTGAATAGAATAAACGTTGGGTGGGCAGAGGGGGACAGTGAAAAAGCAGGAATACTGAACGAATATTTCTGCTCAGTATTCACAAAAGAGGAGGGGGAAGTGCCTAATCCAATTAACAGAAGCACTCTTGATAGGGGGGGTCGATCCTAGTCCTTTCACAGAAGAAAGGGTTCTGCAAGAACTCCTAAAACTGAAGGTGGACAAAGCAATGGGTCCTGATGGAATTAACCCCAGAATTCTAAAAGAATTAAGGAAGAAACTAGTGAAACCACTGGCTACTCTTTTTAATAAATCATGGGAGGATTGTGTGGTACCCGAGGACTGGAGGAAGGTGGATGTGATTCCCCTTCACAAAAGTGGGACCAAGACAGAGGCAGGAAACTACAGACCTGTCAGTCTGACCTCTGTGGTAGGGAAAGTGATGGAGTCACTTCTGAAGGAAAGAATAGTTGAGTACCTAGAGGTCAGTGGAGCACAGGATCCAAGGCAGCATGGGTTCACAGCGGAAGGTCATGTCAGATTAATCTAATAGATTTCTTTGACTGGGTGACCAAAGTAGTAGACCAGGAGGGGCTGGGACATGACCTACCTAGACTTTAGCAAGGCATTTGACACGGTCCCACACAAAGATTATTAGTCAAATTAACCAGCCTGGGAGTGGGTCCCAGGGTGGTAGCCTGGGCAAACATTGGCTGGACAACAGGACACAGAAGGTAATTGTAAATGGAGTCCACTCTGAAGAAAGAGGCGGTTACTAGTGGGGTACCGCAGGGTTCAGTATTGGGTCCAGTCCTTTTAATTTCTTCATCAGTGGCATTGCAGAGGACTGAAGGAAAAGTATGCCTTTTGCAAGATGACACAAAGATCTGCAACAGGGTTGATACACAGGAGGCGTGGAAAGGATGAAAAGGGACTTGGCAAGGTTGGAGGAATGGTCAGACGATGGCAGCTAGGATTCAATGCAAAAAGTGCAAAATAATGCACCTGGGAAACAAGAACCCGGGGAAGAATACATAATGGGTAGGGAGGTAGTAACAACAACAAAACAGGAAAGGGACCTGGGGTAATCATATCAGATGACCTTAAGGTTAGCAAGCAATGTGAGAAGGCAGTAGGGAGGGCGGGGGTATACTGGGATGTATAGGGAGAGGCATCAGCAGCAGAAAACAGGAAGTTGTTATCCTCTGTACAGACAGTTGGCGAGACCCCATCTGGAATACTGTGTCCAGTTCTGGAGACCCCATCTCTGCAAGGACATAGACAGGATAAGAGGCAGTCCAGAGGAGGGCAACTAAAATGGTGCAGGGTCTGCAAGAGAAGCCGTATGAGGAGAGACTAAAGGAGCTTAATATGTATACCCTTGAGGAAAGAAGGGAGGGGACATGATAGAAACTTTCAAGTACCTCAGGAATCAACAAAGTCCAAGAGGGTAGCATCTTTCAGAAAAAGAGACTTGCAAGAACAAGGAGACACAATTTAAAGATAGAAGGAGGGTGGTTCAGGGGCAATGTGAGGAAGTATTATTTCACAGAGAGGGTAGTGGATGCATGGAACAGCCTTCCTGAGGAAGTTATGGAGTCTAAAACTGTGGGAGAAGTCAAGAATGCATGGGACAGACATAAGGCAATTCTTGTGGGGGGCAGGAAGATATAGGCTGTTGGTTAAATAGGATCTGCGGCCTATGCTGTAGGTAGGGAAATGGGCAGACTAGATGGGCCTAGCGGTCCTTATCTGCCGTCAAAGTCTATGTTTCTATGTTTCTATAGAACAAAACACCAGAGAAGGATACTGGTGCTGTTTTGGTGTCTCGTAGAGTTGTTGCAAAGTTTTACTTTGCTGGCAAAGTTCCAGCAAAGTTGAGAAATTTGCCTTTTTAAATAACTTTATGAATTGCCCACTTTGCCACTTCATGTTGAGTTTTCCTAGGGAAATGGCACTTTTTGAGGTGATGTTAAGGCAAACTTGCAACTCTGTCTTAACTTTGCCTTACGTTCACCAGAAAATGTGGCACTTCTCCAGCCAAAAACATTGCAAAGTTGTCACTTCACACTATGCAAATGTGACCAACATTGCAACTTTTTTGGCAGAGTTAAGTTTGCTAACTTTGAACATCTCTGGTCTCTGGCTTACCCCAGAGACCAATACACCAGAGAAGGAGCCATTATTAGTGATTCAGGGACAAAATACACCAACACCTGAGGACTGAGATGGTGGGCTCATACATGTCTGGACAGATGACTGAATTTTAATTTGTGATATTAGAAGCACACTTCAGTCTCTTTATTTATTATCTTTCATTGCTTTGATTAGTGGTTACACAGGTAAAATTGAGGTTCTATAAATAAGACCATTATGGAAATATTTTATCATGTCATATTATGCCATTACTACGCACTGTATTTTCCACGTTTTTCATGTTTATAAACCAACAATCTGAAAATGTTATTTTACGCTTTCTCTTAATTAAATTTCTCAGATTTGCATAACTTGAAAGGAAAACTAGTTTTGTTACATGCATTCTGTTATACTAAATGCAATTGTATAACTTAAAAGGAAAACTAGTTTTATTACATGCATTCTGTTATATTAAATGCAACAAAGAAGCTGAGGTAATTCAAAGTTATTTCATTTAAGTGAGGATAATTTCTGCATAAAAGGTGCAGTATATAGCTGCTGAAATATTTATCCATGAATATGTGTTAATTGCCAACAATATACTTAATATTCTTCTATAAGGTTTTAAAACAAAAACAAATAATTGATTTAGGACAGAAGAGGCTGCTATATTGCAAACCATGACATTTTGTGATAATTGTGCAGATGTCATAACCATTTATTTTGCCTAGCCAAACAGCTGACCTGACATAGAAGGAAAGAAAAGGTTGTGGGAAGTGATAACAAGTTCTAGATTTTGGGGGTTCCATTGCTTGGACAGTGGGTGATGTGGAGGGGTACTACATAGCCATGATGCTAGTGCAAGTGAGATAACTTGCCCACCTGCTGAATAGGTCAGATGAGAGGGTAGGGCAGCTGCAAGTTGAGGGGCTAGCTGCACAATTGGGCAGACTTGATAGATCGTAAGGCCTGCTTCTGCTGGCATTTTCATAAGTTTGTATTATCCTCTAGAGACAGGCAAAAATAGAGGTAAGGGAGGATCAGACAGATCTGCCCATGCCACAGTGACATCATAGATGTCGACATGATAGCATCAGGCACTATGCCTAATAGTCGCACGGTGCCATCAGGCTGTGCCCCCCACCCCACTTACTTTAAATAATCTAACCTCAAGTTGGAGTTGTTTCAGCTTGGGGGAAAAACACCAGGAGAGACAGTGCCGGTGTACATCGGGACCATCACAGTGACCTGGCAATATGTGTCACTGTGATGGTCTTTGCTGTCATAGTTTCATTGTGCTGACAGTATGCCAAAGCAGACTGGTTGTCCACGATGGAATGAATAATGTAAGAAGCACATGTCCAAATCATATACTGGTTTTGTCACTTCCTTTCCAGGAGGTCTCAAAGCGTTTGTGTCAGTGCAGTACTCTTATCTCCCCTAGTGGCAATAACCTGCTACACATTAACCCTGGCTGACTCAAAATCTTGTATGAGGATGACTTAATCCTATACAGGAGCGACCACTGTCTTCAATCCATGTCTCACTTCCTTTCTCATGATTTCAAGATCACACACAACTGGTTCTCAGCTAACAGACTATTGGTTAACACAAAGAAAACCAAAACCATGCTATTTGGGTCCAGGAAGAAGCTCTTCACAATATCTGCAGCAGTAGTCAACTCCCTCTCTATCTCAGCCCCTGATGGTACACCCCTCAAGCAAGACTTGAGATATAAATCCCTTGGGGTCACACAGGACTCCTCCATCACATTACATAGAAACATAGACTTTGACAGCAGATAAGGACCGCGTGGTCCACCTAGTCTGCCCATTTCTCTACCTACTGAATAAGCTGCAGATCCTAGTTAACCAACAGCCTATTTCTTCCTACCCCCACAAGAATTGCCTTATGTCTGTTCTATGCATTCTTGAATTCTCCCACAGTTTTAGACCCCACAACCTCCTCAGAAAGGCCATTCCATGCATCCACCAGCCACTCTGTGAAAAAATACTTCCTCACATTGCCCTTGAGCCATCCCCCCTCCATCTTCAAATTGTGTCCCCTTGTTCTTGCACATTTCTTTTTCTGAAAGATGCGACCCTCTTGGACTTTGTTGATTCCACTGAGATACTTAAATGTTTCAATCATGTAGCACCTCCCTCCTTTCCTGAAGGATATACATATTAAGCTCCTTTAGTCTCTCCTCGTATGGCTTCTCTTGCAGACCCTACACCATTTTTGTTGCCCTCCTCTGGACTGCCTCCATCCTGTCTATGTCCTTGTGGAGACGGGGTCTCCAGAACTGGACACAGTACTCCAGATGGGGTCTCATCAACTGTCTGTACAGAGGGATAACAACTTCCTGTTTTCTGCTGATGATCTCTCCCTATACATCCCAGTATCCCCCCAGCCCTCCCTACTGCCTTCTCACATTGCTTGCTAACCTTAAGGTCATCTGATATGATTACCTCCAGGTCCCTTTCCATTTTTGTTGTTGTTACCACCTCTCCCCCATTGTGTACTCTTCCCCTGGGTTTTTGTTTTCCAGGTGCATTATTTTGCACTTCTTTGCATTGAATCCCAGCTACCATACTTTTGCCCATTACTCCAGCCTTGCTAAGTCCCTTCTCATCCTTTCCACCCCCCCCTTGTGTATCAACCCTGTTGCAGATCTTTGTGTCATCTGCAAAGAGGCATACTTTTCCTTCCAGTCGCTCTGCAATGTCACGTATAAAGACATTAAACATGACTGGACCCAATACTGAACCCTGCGGAACCCCACTAGTAACCCCCCTTTCTTCAGAGTGGACTCCGTTTACTATTACCTTCTGTGTCCTGTTGTCCAGCCAATGTTTTACCCAGGCTACCACCCTGGGACCCACTCCCAGGCTGGCTAACTTGTTTATTAATCTTTTGTGTGGGACTGTGTCAAATGCCTTGCTAAAGTCTAGGTAGGCCATGTCCACAGCCCCTCACTGGTCTACTATTTTGGTCACCCAGTTAAATAAATTTATTGGATTCATCAGACATGACCTTCCTGCTGTGAATCCATGCTGCCTTGGGCTCTGTGCCCCACTGGCCTCTAGGTACTCAACAATTCTTTCCTTCAGAAATGATTCCATCATTTTCCCTACCACAGAGGTCAAACTGACAGGTCTGTAGTTTCCTGCCTCTGTCTTGCTCTCACTTTTGTGAAGAGGAATCACATCTACCCTCCTCCAGTCCTCAGGTACCACACCATCCTCCCATGATTTATTAAAAAGTGTAGTCAGTGGTGTCACTTGTTCTCCCCTTAACTCTTCTAGAATTCTGGGGTGAATCCCATCAGGCCCCATTGCTTTGTCCACCTTCAGTTTTAGGAGTCCTTTGAGAAACCTTTCTTCTGTGAAAGGACTGGGATCGACCTCTATCCAGAGTGCTTCTGTTAACTGGATTAGGTACCTCCCCCTCCTCCTCTTTTGTGAATACTGAGCAGAAGTATTTGTTCAGTGCCCCTGCTTTTTCACTGTCCCTCTCTGCCCACCCGCTGTCCATTCTATTCAGCCTCACTATCCCTCCCTTTGTCTTCCTATGCTCCCTAATGTACTATCTTAACCATGTTGGCTATCTTTCCCTCAGTTTGGGCCTTTGCTATTTAGTGAACATATCAGAAATATGATAAAGAGAATTTACTAACTAATTAGGGCTTGCAAATAATCTTCCTAGTGCCTGTCATCAGACAATGTTACTTTACTCAGATGATGTTGTCATCTTTACCAGCCACCAGGACTCTAAATTCATTGAGCATCATCTGCAGCTAGACTTTGTGAGGGTTGAAGAATGGTTCCATGCCAACAAATTGATCCTGAACTTTAGCTAGACCAAGGTTATGCTAGTCAGCAGTGTGCGTAGCAAACAAAAAACCCAGTCCCTCACCATCAAGAACAGCTCTGGCATCCAGCTTGAGCAGATCAAGCAGTTCAAATACCTTGGGAGCACGTTGGATAACTTCCTCTCCTATACACAACACATTGAGAATGTTGTCATGGCTGTAAACATTCAAACTGGAATGCTACATAGGCACAAGCATTGTATGACTACTGATGCCCTGCATCTGGCAATCCACAGCTGTCACCGCCATCATTGACTATGGTCTAGCCATCTATGGCTCCGCCTCCCTAATGCCCTCCATAGGATAATAGTAGCACTTAACAAAGCCTGCAGACTACTCATTGGTGCTGCCTGTTTAACTCACACTTGTGACCTATAAGCCCAATCTGGATGGCTCCCGCTCCATTTTAGGATACAGTATCAGACCTGCCTACTAACAAAAAAGGTACTCCTAGGCCTCATGCCACCAGGTATTGAAAAGCTCCTAAACACACTCCATACCACTCAGCGTACCCATAATACCATCAATCAAACCTTCCAGGTTCCCTGATGTCAGACCTCCATGGGACAGAGATCATTTGCCTACAGGGCTCCACACTAGTATAATGCTCATAACCAGGATATCCTGAAAACTCCCAATGCTAGCCCCTTCAAACGGCTACTCCAGGAACACCTCACCTCGTCTAGTAGCTGCGACTGTTTCACATGACAGCACCATCCTCCCTTAGTACTGCAGACTATCCTGCTCGCCATGCTCCTCTCCATAAAATTTTTGCTATTTAGTCTACCTGTACATCCCTCTCTGCTACCCTCACTCCCCCACCCCCATCCTCACCAACACTAGCACTATTAACACCTCTGTCCTCTACTCTCTACCCAACTAGCACTTCTCACTCCCTCCTCCCTACTCGTCAATGGCCTTCTAGCCTGCCCACGACTTCTGGGTCTACCCTCCCTACTGTTCCTCCCCCACAACTGCCATCACATCTAGTCTACCAAAGCACTGCTTAGTTTTCAGTCTGACCCAGTCTCCCCACAACTATCACTGGTTCTAGCTCTACTTCTACCTTACCTGTTTAATCTTGTATAAGGTATAATGATGTTCACTTTTGTATATTCTCTACCATCTGTGTAATTTCTGTATAACTTTGTAATGATGTTCACCCTGTTTGTCTATCAACACTTTGATGTGGAACCTTTGTAAATGTGCTGTTCTTGCTCAAAAGTGTTTAATCCAAGAGTTAAATAAAATAAAAAATATTATAGTATTTTTGTTGATTTATTGTTATGTGTATATATGGCTAGCGTGTGAAGTGATGTATTCATTACTGCATATTATATTTTAAAAATGCAAAAATAAAAAGTTAGAAAGAAATACATACAGTGCATGCCCTCAGCCTGTGTGGGTCTGACTATAAAACAATAGAGACTGTTCATGAGACAGAAACAACAGCCTCTGTGGAGTGGATCAAAGAAATGACTGAATGGAGTTATGAGCCAGTCATCACTGGGTAGACTACTTAAATAAAACAAATTACTAGATTTCTGAAGTAGTATCAATATGGTAATGCACATGCACATTGTGCCACATTCGGTTGAACAGATGCATGAAATAAGAGATAGAATGTGAGTTATTAACACAATGCACACACCCCACAAGGTAGGCCTGGACAGGCATTGCTTGCCTATGGAAGCTGAGTGAAGATGAGACACATAGGTGGCAAATTACTTTACTAACTGGATTTTAAAGCACAAAAGATACATTTAATTTTTAACCAACAAGAAACATGGACTATGACAACATACTCATAATCAGCAACCACAATAAGAAACTTAACTGCAACATCAAAGCTATGAAAATCCCCCCTACACTGCTCTACTGGCTGTGCTGCAGTAGCAAGCACGCTTTCTGCAGGAGCAGACTTGGCAGCACAGAAGTCTCATGTCATGCTGTTCAGAAACACAAGTTTATGCAAGCTGATTATAAGAACAGTGATTAATTTTGTATGTGATTTTTTGGTTAAAAAAGTTTTGGGATGAGGTTGTAAGAGCTCTCCCACACAAGTATTCTTCTGCCAAGTTTCAGCTGGAAATGGCACTGAGACAAGATGTGGAAGAAGATTATCTTCATAAAAGCGGGTGGGTCATTTGAGTTATGTGGCTTTCACAAAGTTCAACTTTTGTACAATGTGATCATTGTAAAAGACAAAAAAGACATAACAGTTTCCATAAAAGTGCTGAGGGGACAAAAAAATCATTGAGTCCCCTTCATTGGAACAGAAATAGCTAGTTTGCCATTCAAAGAGCTCCACTTCCTTTTTAGTTCACTCCTATACTCAATCTACTTTAAAATTCTCTGAGTGCAGGGACAGCAGTCACCACTGGTTTCAAAAGGTATGCTGATCCGATGGTGACACCAACACAGCAACATACCTCGCTGGCTGCAAAATCGACACTTTGCTGACAGCTCGCTGTGTTGGTGTGCCCAAGACAGGGGCACATTCTCTCCCAGTCCTGCGCCCCCTCCCCAAGTCAACTCCAACTGGAGTTGACAATCTATAGTATGGGGGTGCGGGGGGCATAGTCCCCAATAGAAACCGGACCAGTAGTTGATTTATGTCCACCGCACTTGCGGTGGACATAAATCCCATCACTGTGATGCCGGTCGATAAAGTGTTGTTGAACCAGCATTATAGATCCATTTTCAAAATACCATTATTTTGGAAGGATGGGACATCTATGTAAAGGTTGTTTTAATCCTTACAGGACTGCGGACTGATGTATCCATGCAGAACTCCAATACGTTCTAATTCTGTTGGCAGTCTAAAGGTTAAAAGATCCTTCCAGACATGTACATCTTAAATGGTTCTATCTATATGCTGCTGATTAATTACATTTAGAATGTTGCATATGAATTGAACTACTTGCCATACATTCAGCTTTCATGTCATGTTGTGCTGTGCTATATACTGTATGTATTATTCAATGCTTATGTTATGTTTTGCTGTCACTGAACCTATTGACTTTTGGATGGGCTCTGCATAAATAAAATGCTCATGTCTGCCTGTCTGTAGGATTGAACACTTATTGACCCTGATACACAAAGGTCCAGGGGATGTATAATCAAGCATATAACGGAAAATATCCATACTCATCAAATGAGAGCTTTACTAAATTCTGTGAGTGGGTTAGAGCTTGCTGTCCCATCAAGTAATCTGAACATTGGCAGAGCAACCTTTTATCATTTGGGGTATGTTACATGGAATACAATTCCATGTAATTTAAGACCAGTAAATAGGAAAATCAGTCTAGGACCCATAAAAGATTGGTTATACCACAATGCCAAAAAAAAAAAGAATTTGATGTGTTTGGTCAGAAGCAGTCTATCCTTTATAATTACTAGTTTCAGCAGTATTTATTGTAGTTTGTGTCACATCACAAAACCAAAATGCAATTGAGTATACCTTGTCAAAATTAAGTTTTTATAATTTAAGTTTCTTATGTGTTTTACTTACATGATACTGTGCTGATGCTGGTCTAGTTTTTTTTTCTTATGATGTGACAATGCGATATATGTCCTTTTTATGGCTGTTGGCGGAGCCTACAACCATTTCGGGATTGATTGGTTGCCCTAAAATGGCCAATCATGGTACCTTCCATTCGACATTTGGAAGTATCCTTCCAAAAGTTCAATGGAGCTTGTAACACTCCACCACGATTGGCTGCTATTGGGTAACAGCCGCACTATTTCAGCTGTTACTTCTGTATTCTGGGACAAGAACTGCACATGCGCATCTTGCGTGCATGAGCAGTTCTGCTGGTACTGCCATCTTGTGAATGGCAGAATGCCATTCACTACAACTACACATGCAAGAATGCTGCACATGTGCAGTTGCATTGTCACCACAATCTTGTGGATGGCACTCTCCCCCACACCCTCCCACTGCTCCTGTCCTCCCCACTCCCTCCATTCCCCATCCCTGCACTGACATCATGAACCCAAATTTATGCTATTTTCTTTTTTTTTTTGTCCTGTGTCAACATCGGGGTGCCCAATCCTCATGTCTGCATCATGTTTCCCTCAACTCATGCGGCACACTGGGACCCCACCCCAGTGTGCCCCAATTTATGTTTTTTTCTTTTTTTCCCCATGTAAATAAAGAAAACCATCCACTGACATCTTTTTTTTACCTGTAGAAAAGAAAATGGTCCCTTGTCGTCGCCCCAGTTTCCACTCCCCCATCTGCACCCTCCACTCATCACCCACCTCCCTGCACCCCCTTTACCCGATACTTACCTCCAGAGGTTGGCACTGTCATCTTCTCTGGACTGGGACATGTCTGCACTTTTCAAAGCCAAACTGCAAACTGAAGAATCAAAGGTAAATGCCGTAAAATGGCAGTCAATAAGGTTTTCAACTTATGTTGATATATCATCCATTTTTAGGAATTCTGGCAACAGCTTTTCAACATGGGGTTCTTGGCACCCCACCTCTTGAACACTGTCACAGTCATTTTATTACTTGGTCCTGAAAGGTGATTTCCCAATCATTGCGTGGAACCACCTTTCAGGACTGATTAATGAAAAATGACAGTGCCACTGTTCATGAAGTGGGGCACCAAAAAGCCCATCTTCCACATTTGGTGAAAAATTTCCAAAAAATGACTGCATTACAAGTGCAATGCAGCTTCTACGCATGCTACTAACTTCCCAATTTTTTTATATTTTCACTCCAGATTTTCAACATTGCCATTTTTGCACACCTCTTTATTAACAGTACAGCTGTTATTTTTCACATTCTGCCCAAAATGTGTGTTCACGCCTGTGGCACAGAATGGCATGGTCACTCTGCAAAATCACCTTTTGGGACAAGTGAATGAAATGACAGTAGCACCCTTCATGAGGTGAGGTCCCAAAAAGGCCACATTGAAAATTTGGTGAAATAACTCCAAAAAATGGTCTAGTTATACCCGGTCATTCAAACTTTTCTATGCACACATGTAACTTTGGTCACTTGGTAGCTTGCTACAGCCGTATCAGCTCTTGCTAGAACTTGTTACTGAATGGGAGCTCTCTGTAAATGTGCTTATGCTCAACTGAGTTCTTGTTCCTGTTCATATTTTATATGAATACAGTTCTACCATGCCATGCCATACCATACCATACCATACCGTACCATACCATACCATACCATACCATACCATACCATAATGACTAATAACTTCATGCTGTGGCTTTGAGAGCTAAATACTGTGCTACACACCAGGATCAATCACTATGTGAGAGATGTTACTGTTACTGTAACTGCATGTCAAATTTGAGTAATTGCCATTGGCCATTGCAGAATCTTGTAAAATATCACAGCAGAAACTATGGGAAAAGTGTTTGTTCCTGGCAGGCAGCACTGTACATTAATAAAGTTGATATAACTTGACTAGACTGATCATAAGTGCACACTACTCAGAAACACAATAATGAACTATTTTTAAAGAATAGAACTCTAAGATAATGAATAATGACAATTACTAAGACATGAGCCAGGGAGTTTTGAACCATATGAGTAACAGCTTCATCAGATAACAAGCTTACTAATTTTACTGGTAGGAGGATATGATACTTAACAAAAGTCAATACAGTATTGCTCAATCAATTCCTATATGATTTTGAGCATTGCTATAGTCCATTGTAAACTGATTAAGAGCAAGCTCTAATTACCTAAAGAGACCGTAGCTTTTATCCACTGCTTCTGCTAATTAATGCTTGCTTAGACTATCATTCATAGTCAGAGAGGAAGCTGCTATCTTGCTACGTGGACAGTGTTTAATGATATCATATTGTGCTACTGCATTGCTAGTGATTTGAACTGGCTTATGAAATGATTATTATAACTATTTAAACAACTTCTCCTCATCCAACACAAAATCACATTAGGTATGAAGCTGTCTATAGACTGTAAAAAAGGTTATTTTCTGAGATACTCATAGATCCTAATGAAATGAAAATTGTCTATACAGAATATTTAAAGACTCATTTCATATAGAAATGGTAGATACAATGTATTGTGCATTGTAAATATGATTTACCTATTCTATGATTTCATATATATATATATATATATATATATATAGAATGCCATGTTTGAGACATGCTGGAAGATATAATAGTTTAATGCACCTTTTCAATCAGTTTTCAGGTTTTCATCACAAAGACATTTGAAAGCCTTTAAAGGCACAGTGAGGCTAATCTGTATTCATGGTTAGCACTGAAGTGTCAGCTTGATTGACGTGTTGACTATACCACATTTCCAGAAGCCCGATTTTACTTCTGGTGCTACTAGTTGTTATATGAATACGCTATGTTCAAAACTGGCTGCAAACAAACCTACTCTTTCAAGTACTATTTTACAACTGGGCTGGGTCAGAATAATCTGGAAAATACTTCTCAGAGTTTTTGATAAATAAAATAAGCACAAAGGTTTTTGATTAATTTATTTTTTACCAACCAACAGCTCACATTGAAATCAGTCCTAAATGCCAGGGTATGATGCAAGTCTGCCCGTATGGTAAACCTGTAAGAGACATTTTTGGCTAACCAAAAGTAAAATTACATTCATCTCATTTTCATGGGGTCCTGGGTTGAAAGCAGCACATACAGTTTAATACTAGAGACACATACAGCACTTGCTGCACTAATTGTAAGCCACACATACTGTATAGTTGGTATGATATACTCTACTGCTATCATCACAAATTTGTGATGATAGAGGTCTGACTCTGAGCAAGGTCTGACTCTGAGCAAGGTATGACTCTGAGCAAGTAAGAAGAATGAGAAATACAGGAAATTCCTGTCCCAGAACAGGAAGAGCATGAGCTTTAAGGACACAGAGGCAGTAGGAAAGTAGGGAGAAAAAAAAATAAAATAAAAAAATAAATAAACAGAGAGAGAGGAAAGAGTAAGCATAAAAAACAACGGTTGAGGGGCCACAAATAAGACATGATGGGAGTGGTGCATTGCAGTGGCTGTGGAGCAGCAGTTTTCTGGGAGACATTCTGGAGGATGCAGTGTTGCCCCATCTGCAGGCACCTCTCTGGGATGAGGGAGGAAGTTTCTCATCTCCAGGCTGAGCTGGCCAGGATTCAGGGGACCTCCTCTCCCACCCAGGGACCACCGGGACTATTGCTGGTGCCTCAGAGCTTGCCAAGAATGAGGAGTGGTTGGACTACAGTGGGCTCAGGGAGGGTGAGGGTGGTGGAACAGAGGCACATCCCTCCAGTTGTACCTCTCCACAACTCATATGCCATTCTGGAAAAGTGTGGTTCCTCTATGGCAGCACCTGCAGTGGAGACCAAGCAGGATGCTGGGAACCTCCACAAAGGAGACCCACAGGAGGGTGGTATGGGACCCCACAGGGGAAGAAAACAACTCCTGGTAGGGGACTCCATTGTTAGAAGGATAGAACAGGGAGGGGGGGAGAGGGAGGGAGGTAAGGTGCCTGCCTGCCTGGAGCCATGACTTGGAGGGACAGGGAGAGAGTCCTCAGGATCGCAGAAGCAGCTACGTGGGGGAGGAACTGGATGTCATTGTCCACCTAGGGACAAATTACCTGGCTAAGAAAGGGATCAGATCAGTGCAGGAGGAGTTTGTGGAGTTGAGGAGGGGCCTTAGACAAGTAGCATGCATGGTAACCTTCCCGGACGTGCTGCCTGTCTATGGCATGGGTGAGGCTAGGGTGCTCCACACCATGGGATTCAATCAATGGTTGAAAAGCTGTTGCAGAGCTCCAGATTTTGGCTTTATTAGTGACTGGGTATCTACCTAGAGAGAGATGCAGGCCTATACTGGCACGATGGTCATCATCTGTCCAGGAGGGAACCAAGATCCTAGGTGATAGATTTAAATACTTCATTGGCAAGCATTTAAACTAGCCAAGGGAGGAGGCACTGAAAAGGAGCAGGGAAATCCTAGCCCCTCCCCTCCAAAAAAATCAGGGTAGTTAGTGGGGTAAACATCAAGACAGATAAGTTAATAGGGAGATAGGCAGGGGTAAATGGAGAAAACAGCAAAGACAGTAAGGACAAGGATGGGGCAAAAAGGGGTAAGGTAAAAAAAATGGAGGGTAATGAGTACCAATACCCATAGTCTAGGTAACAAGCTCCCTGACCTGATGGCCTTGAGGGAAGAGGGATGCCTGGATATCGTGGCAGTCACAGAAACATGGTACACAGAGAAACATGACTGGGATGTCATGGTACCAGGGTACACAATCTACAGGAGAGATAGGGAGGGTAGAAGAGGAGGAGAAGGAGTAGCTCACTATGTAAGGGAAGGGATCAAAGCAATTGAATGAAAGGGTAAACAGGGAGGATAGGAGACACTGTGGGTCACCGCGGAGACTGGAAATGGTGCCACAATCCACATGGGGGTTGTATACAGACCTCCATCTCAGGGGGAGGAAATGGACAAGGAAATGGTAGAAGGCATCTTTAGGATGGCAGAAAGAGGGGAGATATTGCTGATGGGGGACCTGAATATGCAAGATGTTAACGGAAGCAACTTTGTTGCAGCCACATCCAAGAGCAGAGTCATTCTTGATGCCCTACAGAGGGCATGCCTCAGACAGCTAGTGTTGGAACCCACTCGGGAGGGAGTAATCTTAGACCTAGCACTCTCAAATGGGGATGGAGAGGGGATCTCAGATCTAGAAGTGGGTAGCCATCTGGGAACAAGTGACCACCAAACAGTGTGGTTCACGATAAACACAGCCGCAGAGTCAAGCCATAAAAAAGTGATGGTACTGGACTTTAGTGAGGCTGACTTTATCAAAATGAGAGAGTACCTCAGAAAAGCACTAGCAAACAGGCAAGGAGAAGGGGTGGAGGAACAATGGGGAAACATCAAAACTGCCATAATAGAAGCAACAAGCCTTTGTGTGTCACAAATAAACAAATCAAAATGAAAGAAAAAAACACTATGGTCTCAAAAGAAGTGGTGGGGAGGGTTAGGGAGAAAAAGATAGCATTCAGGAAGCACAAGGAAACACAGAAGGAGTGTGACACAGAACTGTACCAGTTAAAGCAGAAGGAAGAGGGGAAGGCAGTCAGACTAGCAAAGGTCCAAACCAAAAAAATGATAGCCAACTTGGTTAAGAGGGGGTATAAAACCTTTTATAGATACATTAGGGAACAAAGAAAGACCAAGGGAGGGATAGTGAGGATTAATAAAGGAGAGGGTGGGTAGGCAAATGGGGGCAATGAAAAAGCAGGGTTACTGAAAGAATACATCTGCTCAGGATTCACAAAAGAAGAGGAGGAGGAGGTACCTAATCCAATCAATGGAAGCACTCTGGATAGGGGAGTCTATGCCAGTCCTTTCACAGAAGAAAGGATTCTGAAAGAACTCCTAAAACTGAAGGTGGACAAAGCAATGGGGCCAGAAGGGGTTCACCCCAGAATTCTAAAAGAACTATGTGGAGAACTAGTGACACCGCTGACTACCCTTTTTAACAAATCATGGGAGGATGGTGTGGAACCTAAGGACTGGAGAAGGGTGGATGTGATTCCCCTTTACAAAAGCGGGAGCAAAGCAGAGGCTGGAAACTACAGACCTGTTAGCTTGACCTCAGTGATATGGAAAATGATGTAATCACTTCTGAAAGAAAGAATTGTTGAATACCTAGAGACCAGCGGAACACAAGCTCCAAGGCAGCATGGATTCACAGAGGGAAAGTCATGTCAGATGAATCTAATAGATTTCTTTGACTGGGTGACCAAGTAGTAGACCAGGGTGGGGACATGGCCTTCCTAGACTTTAGCAATGCATTTGACACGGCCCCACACAAAAGATTAATAAACAAATTAGCCAGCCTAGGAGTGGGTCCCAGGCTGGTAGCTTGGGTAAAGAATTGGCTGGACAACAGGACACAGAGGGTAATTTATTTATTTTTTATTTATTTCAGTCTTTGGTAACGGGTAAGGCCCACTAGGCACAAGTGCCTGTTTTCTAGGGTGACCTGGGAGCACTGGGTGGTTAAGCGACTTAAGTGCTTAAGGACTTTAGTAATAGTAAACGGAGTCCACTCTGAAGAAAGGGGGCATACTAGTAGGATACCACAGGGTTCAGTACTGGGTCCAGTTCTTTTTAATGTCTTTATAAGTGACATTGCAGAGGGACTGGAAGGAAAAGTACAATATGCCTCTTTGCAGACGACACAAAGATCTGCAACAGGGTTGATACACAAGGGGAGATGGAAAGAATGAGAAGGGATTTGGCAAGGCTGGAGGAATGGTCAAAATTATGGCAGCTTAGATTCAATGCAAAGAAATGCAAAGTAATGCACCTGGGAGACAAAAACCCAAGGGAAGGGTACACAATGTGGGGGGGGGGTATTAACAACAACAAAGATGGAAAGGGATCTGGGGTAGTCATTTTAGATGACCTAAAGGCAAGAAAGCAATGTGAGAAGACAGTAAGAATGGCTGGGGAGATACTGGGCTGTACAGGGAGAAGCATCACAAGTAGAAAACAGGAAGTTGTTATCCCCCTGTACAGACAGTTGGTGAGACCCCATCGGGAGTACTGCATGCAGTTCTGAAGACCCCTTCTCTGCAAGGACATAGACAGGATGCAGGTAGTCCAGAGGAGGGCAACTAAAATGGTGCAGGGTCAGCAACAGAAGCATCTGAGGAGAGACTAAAGGAACTTAATATGTATACCCTTGAGGAAAGAAGGGGGGGGGGACATGATAGAAACTTTCAAGTACTTCAAGGGAACCAACAAAGTCCAAGAGGGTAGCATCTTCAGAAAAACAGATTTGCAAGAAGAAGGGGACACAATTTGAGGATAGAGGGGGATGACTCAGTGGCAATGTAAGGAAGTATTTTTTCACAGAGATGGTGGTGGATGCATGGAACAGCCTTCCTGAGGGGTTGTGGGGTCAAAAACAGTGGGGGAATTCAAGAATGCATGGGACAGACATAAGGCAATTCTGGTTGGGGGTAGGAAGAAGTAGGCTATTGGTTAACTAGGATCTGCAGTTTATCCAATAGGTAGGGATATGGGCAGACTAGGTGGGCCAAATGGTCCTTATCTGCCATCAAAGTCTATGTTTCTGTGGAGTGCCATCTGACAAACTATTGTTCTAAATATCACATGAAATCCAGCAAAACATCGGTGTGCATGGTTTTAACATGTTAACTGTTAGAGATTCTGATACCGGTGACCTCTGCCCTCTCCTTCTGTGGCTCTTCGAGGGGCCTCCTGGTTGTTCATAGGGTATGGCTTAAGACTTCTGGAGATCATGCTTTTAACATCTCTGGGCTGTCCCTGTGGAATGCATTACCATCTGTAGCCTGGGAGGCCCCCCTCGGTAGAGGTATTTAAGCGGAGATTGAAGGCACACCTTTTTGGCCTGGCTTTTAATGAACTCTGAATTTTAACATACTGTCTTGTCCCTATTTATGATATTTTATCAGCTTTTAAGTGTCTTATTTTTTAGTTTTGCAAACTGTGCTAATGTTAATTTATATTTTTACATTTTATGTTTATTTTATTTTTCTGTGAGGTGCCCAGAGCCTCTGGGAATGGGCTCCATACAAATAAAACTTGCCTTGCCTTGCCTTGCCTTAATGTGCTGACCCACTTCCAACTTTTTGTTGTAATTCATGTGATATTTACAGTTTTGATAGTCACTGCAGGGTATGTTCACTGATCTGTAAACAGTATGTCAGAAAGCTAATTCTACTGACAATTGGGCATCTATCTATTTCTGTGATTTTATGAATTATTGTTATTTTGTAAGTAAAGCAATTTATGAAAATGGGATGACTTTTTACTGTACTCTGCATGTACTCATAGGATCACCTGTACATAGAATGTACAGTATTTAGTACTGATGTGTTAGTTGGAAATGTCTTGTGTCAGGCATTGGGGACTTTACACAGAAATTTAGCACTTTAGTGGCCCAGTGGCACTGAGGGTTGAAGCGCTGGACACCACACCTCATGCCATGCCGGTGACCTGGGTTTGGGAATGAGCTTGGGCCATCGGGGGTCAGCAGGAGAGGGAGAGGACTGGGCATCCGGGGGACAGCTCTCCTCTCTTGGGAAGGGGTGGGGTTCACACTTTGTGCTTGACTGGCCTCTGGCAGAATTTGGGGGCATGGCAAGCACGGAGCTGACTTCAAGGGGATGGGGAGTGGCGACATCGGCGGTGATGCCGTGACAACTGGGTGCATGCCACTCCCACAGAACACGGGAGAAACACTCTTCAGGCTCTGGGAAGATGGAGCACTGAGGCAGACCCCTAATTGCTCTCACCTTGCCTGGCCATTGGGTCCCTGCTCAAACCAGAAGTGTCCGGGGTGTAAGCCCGCCCCACCTCATCCCTGCCTGGAGGAAAGAACCGTGGCTCCACGGGGATAGACCAGAGGACTCAGGTAAGATGGCTGGAGCAGGGGCAGACTTCTTGGGTGCTCCCGATGATGCGGAGCCTGGAGAGATGGTGGTGGATAAATAAAGATAAAAAAAAAAAATAACAAATTTACCACTTTGAAAAAGAAGGACTTGCCAGGTATACTATGTTTCTACAACCGCTGTTTGGATAATAGGCTTTTCCTATTTATTTATGCAGTATGTGGGTTGAATGAATCAGGACTATTTTACTTGTTTCTTTGAGGAAGGGAGGTGAGGAGGGGGATTTCTCTTTTTTTAAACCTTTGCATGGAATTTCACATAGGGTTAACCTGTGTAAGTTCAGTATATGCTTCCCTTTACAAACTCATCACTTTAGAGAAAGTTTCTTGCAAACTGCGCTTTTACAGAATTTTTCTTTATAGAGTTTTGTTCCACTTCCTAGAGTTTTTTCACTCTTTGCAGAGCTTTTTCCATGAAATGCCCACTTTACTGTGAGAAAAACATCAAACTTTCTGCAAAATACAGAAACTTTATAAATGTCTCCACACAGCAGTGGAACCATGGGTCCAATTTTCTAATGAACCCTTAGAATGATGCAAGCTGCAGGAAACAGCAGCTTGTTTTGGAGCCTGGTGCACCAGGTTCCCTTTACCTGGCAGAGGAATATCCAGCCAACACTCAGGTGAAATTACTGTGTACCACGGTACAGTATCCTCCCAGTGTGTGTATCTCCATCTGAGTAGGTGCACTCACTGGTAGAGTCGGACGTTAGGGTGCCATGTGGGACTGGAGATAGGAGTGAAGAGATCTGAGTCAGGCAGAAGGTGAGAGCTGGGGCTTTATGTGGGTAGTTGATAGGGTGTAAATATATATATATATATATATATATATATATATATACACATATATACAGCAATTGGGGGACTGGGTGTGCTATGTGGTTTGGGGCAAGGGGGTGTTGGTTAGTACAGTGCTTCTGGAAGTGGATGGGGAGTTGAGGTGGTGTGTGTTGTGGGGGAAAGGGGTATGTGTACTGAGGGTGACCAGGAGGGTGTAGGGTGGGCAAAGTCACAAACACCAAGCAAAACAAGGTCATAATCTTAGGTGACTTTAACCTAAACTGGCTGGGACCAACTCACAGCACACTGCTGACACTAACGCAGAGCTATAACCTGCACCAGATCTTAACTGAACCCACTAGAACCACCCCTTCTCTAACTACCTCCACCCTCACAGACTGGGTACTGGTGAATCACCTTGACCATGTGCAAACTGCAGGCATCTTGGCAGATGCTATCACAGACCACTCCCCCACTTTCTGTGTATGGAGCCCGGAGACTGCTCCCCAACCCCCTCCACGCTACATCACAATTACCAACTTTGCCAAACTGGACATGGAAGCTTTCCTCTATGATATATCCTGTATCAACTGGTCTGACATCTATCACTCCCATGATGTTCAAATAGCCCTTGATATCTTCATTGATAATTTCACAGCACTTCAGGATAAACATACCCCGAAGGTCATCAGAAGGGTCAGGGGTAAACAAACAAGATGGCTACACAAGGACCTGCTGGCTAACCTGCGCACATGGGACAAACTCTGGAAGAAGTAAAAAGAGTCCAGACTACCGGAGGATTACAATACCTTCAGGGGCTCTCGGAGCACTTGCAAAAAACAAATCGGAACAACAAAGAGCATCTACTGCAAGGAACTGCTCACAAACTCTGCTGGTGACCCTAGAAAATTCTGGACACACATCAAGACCTTTTCCGGGGCTACCCAGTCATCGACCCAAGGGGATATGATCCTAAATGATGTACATTGCAATGACTTGAACACTATAACGAATGTCTTTAACAGATCATTCACGGACCTGTCTCAGTATACCTCGTCCTTAGCTTCACCTCCCTCAGCATCTCAGCCTTACTACACACCCCAGAGATCTGCATCTGGTGCTGACCACTACCATCTAACTAAAACCCTCCTTTCCACTTTAAAGCTATATCTAGATCTGAGGTCCAAAGGCTATTGCAAAACATATCCAACAACACTAGTCCCAGCTCAGATTCACTCGAACCACGACTCCTGAAGCTAGCGGCACCTTTGATTACCTCGCCACTGGCCAAGATTTTCACTCTGTCTCTCTCTTTTGGCATTGTCCCAGATCTCTGGAAGATTGCCTGAGTTACGCCTATCCTTAAAAAAGGAGACCCAAAGGATATTAACAACTACAGGCCCATAGCCATCCTCTCTGTGCTAAGCAAGCTACAGGAGAAGCTTGTTGCAACCCAAACCGCTGACTATCTCACAAAGAACAACCTTCTCTCAGACACTCAGCATGGTTTCAGAAAAGGGCACAGTACCTCAACCGCTCTTCTCAAATTCCCCACTGATGTGCTCTGCAACATGGACAATGGCCTACTCACTGGAGCAGTATTTATCGATCTTACCAAAGCTTTCGATCTTGTTGATCATCCCCTGCTTCTCTCAAACCTGCATAGACTTAACTTCTCATCCTCAGTAGTTGACTGGTTTAACAACTACCTATCAAACAGATTACAACTTGTTAAATTCAACTCCGCTCTCTCGGATGTGACCAGCACTGACATTGGAGTACGCCAGGGCTCCATCCTGGGACCCCTTCTTTTCTCACTATACATCAACAACATAGACTATGCCATACTCTCCTGCTTAGCTATCTTATACACTGATGATCTCATTCTCTACTCCAGCGCTAACAAAGTTAACACCATTAACAAAAACTTCTCAGATTTCAGGAATGTGCAGACATGGCTAAATGATAATAAGCTTATCCTCAACACAAAAAAGACCCAAGCCATGCTATTTGGCTCTGCCCCCAAACTCAGGGCCTGTAAGGAACCCCCTCCTAGTCCATGACTCTGGGGGGTCTCTCATCGACTGTGTCACATCCTTCAAATACCTGGGAGTCCTCCTTGATAAATCTCTTGATTTCAGTCTGCTCATCCAGTCAACCTATAAAGCAACAAATGCCAAACTTGGAATCACCTATAAGACTTGTCACCTGCTAACATCATCCACCAAATTGGCAATTGCCAAGGGTATTCTGCTTCCAGCGCTGACATATGGTGTCTCCACTTTTGCTAATGCTCATAAGACTGCTCTCCATAAATGGGATGTCGCGTATAACAACATATGTCGGTATGCCTCCTCTTCCCATCACCTCAAGCACCACTGCACACTGTATAGCGACCTAGGCTGGCTCTCCCCAACTGCCTACTGACTATACTCCATAGGGACCCTCGTAGACTCTGTAATTCGTAACCAAACCCCCTCCTCCCTTACAGCTCTACTTGTCCCACAGACACCTGCCCGTGGACTACGCCCGGCAAACAAATTTCTACTCACCATACCCAGGCGTCTTACTTCAAAAAGCTCTGGAGCATTTCACTGCACCACCACAGCCACCTGGAACTCCCTCCTTCCCTTCTGCCCTGAGGCAGACTAAATCCCATCCAATCTTCAAAAAAGAACTATATTGCCATCTATCCAGGGACCCCTGCACATGCTTTGATCCCACTTAATGCCTCACAGCTAACCACCCTATTTTGCCCAAGACACTGCTACACTTCTAAACAAGCTTTGCTATAAAATGTCTTTATAGCTGCCCGTTAGCCCAGTTTCAGTTATTTGCATGTACTAATGTCACTTTTGTCATCTCTGCATAGCTATATGTATTATCTAGAGTACTGTCTGACTTGATCTGTATTCTAACCTACCTGTACTATATACTATGTGCCTGTACTATATACTATGTACCTGTACTATATACTATGTATTGTATAATCTCATCTCATTTTATGCATGTATTCTCCTGGGTCATGCCTGAAAATAGTCAACTTTGGCTAGTGCACCTAACCCAGTTACCAAAAACTAAATAAATAAATAAAATAAATAAATAAAGTGGGGCTATGTGGGGTGCTGTACCTAAGTGAGCTGACTATGTCCATTGGAAGGGGAGGAAGAGGCACCAAGGGTGATGGGAAGGGTAACGTGTCATGTTTGACTGTGCATTTTTGCGGGGGGTACTATACTGTGCACACCTCACATCGCCCACACAGTGACAGCCTTCTCCGCGTTGGCCCATCTCAAAGGGCACATTTCATGGGGTTCACCTTGCTACTCTCATGGTGTGACTCTGATTTGATTGACAGACCACTAGCACAGCTCTTGCCTGGGGACATCCAACAATCATATCTTGCCCAGCATCATCCATACATTGTCAGTCTAGTCTAACATACTGTAGTATACACTGACCACTGCACAGTACAGTATGAAGGAAGGCATGGCAACACATGAGGACACTCATGTCCTTGCTGTAGGCATTGGGGGCAGTCAGCTAAATGAGCTTGCTTGGCATCAGGCATCCATCTGTAATGGGGAACATGGGATTCTCCCCACCCAGGCCTGCTGTCAGGTGTAGTGCATGGGCCATTAGACCAGATCATGGCTGGTTTAACCACAGCTGGAACTTGTGACCACAGCAAGACTTTGAAAATCCTAGATTAGGGGATGCAGCAGCCCTGTTGTGGTTCAAACCCCCTTCCACCATGGTGCACACCCATTTCGAGCACAGGGGTGGCACAGGGCTGGTCTGGCACATGGGCTCCCATTTTCGATGCAGCCTGTGTGCAAAAATTAGGATTACCACAAGTTTTGCTGCAAGGTGCCCATTGCATCATTTCTGTATGTTGCAGGCACCTTGTGTCAATATTGGGGCTTTGGAATTTGAGCCCCACATCTCACATTTTTAGCTGTCTATGCTGTGTCCTTTGCATGTCTCAATGCAAAATTAGAAAATGGGTAGGAAACATCCTGAAACCTAATTGTCTGAAAGCAGTTACAATGCATACATGTATTAAGGAACAAGGCCCTCTAATATAACTGGCACTATTTCTGCATAAAGACTGTTTTTCATATAAAACCTGTTCTTTAATTGTTTTAAAATACTTTTTTTTTTAGTTACCACGAATTCCCATTTTCTCAGTGCAATAAGACATTTAAGACTCTCATATACTGGCACTTCCAGGAACTATAAGATCTTCCACCTGCAGCACCAGGCCTCTCTACATCTTGAGAGAGTGGTTATCCCCCAACACCCCACACCCACTTATATGTTGCACTTTTGCACCCTTCCAGTGAATGCTAGTCGGCACAGACAGAAAAAAAGTGTTTGAAAGATGGAAGATATGTTTATTTCTCTGAATGCTGTTAAACAAGCTGTTGTCCCCAAAAAGCACATTTCAAGTGACCTTTTTACTGCTGGCAGCAGAAAGCAGTAATCAGATTTGCTTCCAGTTAACCCCAAAAACTGAGTCCTCATGGTGAGTTAATGCCAAATCTTACATACTGTGAACATGCTGAATTCTGCATTTCTAACACCAGTGAAGCAGATCTGAAGGAACTCATTTTCTGTTTTGCATCTTGTCACTTTAACATTATGATGCAACAATTTTACAATGAGAACATACTTAGTATGCTGTTATCAAGCCACATTCAGAACAAGAACTCCTTGCACTACACTTACTTCAACGTCATTAAAAAGAATCTGTTGCAGGAAGGGAGCTCCGTTTATGTGAAAAGAAGTGATTTTTGATCAGAACACATCCAAAATCATCACAAAATAATACTTCAGCATTCCGGTCAGCCCCTTGCTATGACATTTAACTGTAGTTTCAGACAAGAAGGCTAGTGAAATTGTGCTGCAGAGGAGAGAGGCACAATTCAAGCCTGTACTGGCAACTGCAGGCTCTGCAACAATTGAACTAAAAGACTGGGAAAAGGTGCAGGAGAGATTTTGGAAAGCTTTATTGAGCAAACATGTTTGTAACTGAGTGCTGGTGGCATAGTAGAGAACACAGTAATCCATGTTCTTTTAATTGATTCTCCTGGAGTAGGGCAGATCGAATGTAACAGATTGAGAAAGGTGCCGGGAGGATTCTAAAGGATTTATTTAACAAATGTTTATATATATATATATATATATTAATTATAGTGGTGCTGTCACTCCCCTATAGTTAGGGTTATGAAGGCATTTTAATGTTAAACTTGAAAAGTTGCACATTAATAACTTTGAACCCATTCCACAGATTTGCATGAAATTTGGTAAGTGTAGTGAGGCATGGTAGATCTCTTGATTTGCCAAATTGCGTTTCAGTTGGACTTACGTTTTTTGTGCAGTGAATCACTGAAAAATGCACTTTTCATCAGTTTTTAGGGCAGTTTTTTTTTTTTTCCGTGGTGCTGTCTGGTCACCATGTGGCATGCCGGTCTGAACCTTGCCACTTAGAAAGAACTTGGGCTGAGGAACATTTCACTTTTTGTTTGGTGACAAAATATTAATCCATTCAAAAGTTATTAAACTTTTTAGCTCCCATTATAAGCCTATGGAAAAATTTATATGGTTATCTTGTGAAAGAAGAATGGAGTTTTGGACATCTGGTCACTCCTCACAATCAAAGAATTTGCAGGCTCGCGATCAAAGATTCTTTGATCGTGCGAAATTTATCAATCGTGATGGAAGCCATTTTTTTTTTTTTTTTTAGCTTTTTGTTGACCGGGTAAGTGCACTAGGCAAATCCTGCCTATTTTCAGGCATGACCCGGGGGAGGGGGATACAGATGAATGCCAACTGACCTTGAACCAGATTAAGCTGTTGGTGGTATTTTTTTTTTTTTGAGTTTTTTTGAGTTTTCTTTTTGGGGGTTGGAAAAAAACAAATATCTCAACCCAGTGGTGACTTCTGAAGTGAAACGTGGATGTTTTTTGCTCAGGGGGCTTCCCTCTATCGAGCCATACCTGTGGTCTAATGTAGTTCTGTCAAAAAATGGAGTTTTAAACTTTTAAATTCTTTCATCGCAGCTCGCCAGTGATCTTTGATCATGAGCCTGCAAATTCTTTGATCTCAAGATTCTTTGATCGCGATCTTCATTCATGAGGGATGAGATGGACAGATTTTTGGGTTGGAAAAAAACAAATATCTCAGCCCAGGGGTGACTTGTGAAGTAAAAATAGGATGGGTTTTGCTCAGGGGACTTCCCTCTATCAAACTGTGCCTGTGATTTAATGCAGTTATGTCAAAAAATGGAGTTTTAACATTTTTAATTCTTTGATCGCAAGCATGCAATTTCTTTGGTCACAAGATTTCTTTGATCATGAGCTTTGTTCGTGAGGGAGTGACGTGATGGCCAGATTTTTGCTGGACCAAATGTCTCTGGGAGGGACCAGATAGCCCAGATTTCATGACCAGATGTCCCCTCATGTTCAAAGATGATCTTTGACCGTAAGGTCGTGGCCGATTCTTGCGATCAAATAATTTTTAAAGGTGCAAAAACATTAAAATTAAATATCTCGGAAACGGTTTGGTCTTTTAACTTGAAATTTAGAGGGTGTTGAGGGGATGTCATGTAGATGTGAATTACGGTATTTAGGTGTCAGAAAATTAATCTGCTGTGGAGATATTGCTTGATGCAGTTTACGTCTTGTGGATAGCATTCTGCTTTGTGGTAGTGGCTTGAAATTTATAGGGTAGCTAGTCTTACTGCCACAGAGGTACTTTTCAGTGGTTAGGTGTGTAAAATGTAAACAGGTGTGGAATTATACCACTCTGACAAATGAAAATCTAAAACTTTCAAATTAAATATCTCGGGAAATGGTTTGGTCTTTTAACTTGCAATTTGGAGGGTGTTGAGGGGATGTCCTGTAGATGTGAATTATGGTGTTTAGGTGTCAGTAAATTAATTTGCTGCAGAGATATTGTGTGACACAGTTTACAATTTGCAGATAGCATTCTGCATTGTGGTAGTGGATTAACATTTATAGAGTAGCTAGCCTTACTGCCACAGAGGTAATTTTCAGTACTTAGGTGTGTAAAATGTTAACAGATGTGGAATTATGCCACTCTGCCGAATGAAAAATTTGGTTTGTTTCAAGTTGGTGGGAGCCTGGGGCCCAAAGGGCCCTGCACTCCTACCAATACGTGCTATCTATCAATAGATATGATATTTAGTACTTGTACTGTTATGTTATGCAGAAATTTGCAAGTTGGTGGTGGCGCAGGGCTCTTCACCAACTTGCTCAACATTGTACTTGTACATATATATATATATGATATGACATGGCCTGACTGATGTCCATGGAAGGCAAATAATATCATGACATCTCACAGGTAGTGAAGCCAAAAGTGAGATAACTTAATGTCATTGACTTTGAGTGAAGATAAAGAAAAGAAAAGATAGAGAAATGTAACCCCTTTTAGCAAGCTTACTTGAGCTTTTCTTAAGACACTTAGTCGACAGTAGAAACAAGAGAGAATGTGAGTGAGTCACAGCTTCAGTGAAGGGAATGGAAACCTGAGTGAGTGTTGCTATAGCAATGCTGCTATAGCAACACTAGCTCGGGTTTCCGTTCCCTTCACTGAAGCTGCAACTCACTCACACTCTCTCTTGTTTCTACTGTCGGTTAAGAGCCAGATATTCAAAACTTTGCCCCCGGCTAAATTAGCACTGCCTGGCAGGCAAACTTAGCCTGGAGCAAAAAGCAAGCTATATTCAAAAGGAATAGCCTAGGGCAAACAGCTTCTGAATATAGCATGGGAATGAGGCCAGACAAACTGGACTGGGAGTGCAAGGCGAACGTAGACCGGAATAAGACAGCTCTGAATATAGTATCTCAGAAGTGCAAACCACAACAGCAACACAGTGCACAGAGACATGAAGGCAGGTAGAGGTGAACTATGTGGCCAATGTGTGTGCCAGCAAATGCGTGGACCCAGTACAGCTGCAGACAGCAGCACATGTGAATTGACAGTGTTCAAAACTGTATGATCAGAGCCCCTACTTTTCTACGGCAAAGTGGGACCAAGTTCTGCGGCAAAACTACCTTTTTCCTCAGAACTTCTGTGTCGGTGGTTTGTAATTTCTGCGGAAGTTCTGCGGCACTAACAAATTACCACATCACAGTGTCAGCTTGTCATCCTGACTTCACTTTCATGGCAGTGGTTATAGCAATCAGGATGGTGGAAAGCACAGTAACACTAGTTCAAAAAAATAACAGACTTATAAAAATAATGTTATGCCTAAAAAAGTAAAACAAATGTCTCTCCCTTAAGGTCCTAGCCTGTTGCATAAATGACATATGCAGAGGAGCTCTTATGTGATAAATAAGGTATTTCTGTATGCATGCTATCTATCTCACTAATGAGGTTTCCACTGTCTATCACTTATATATTTGTATATGGTTTCTACACCACTCATGAGGTTCCCACTGTGTATCACTTATATATTTATATGCAATCTGTAACATACATACAAATATGCGTGCGTGTGTGTGTGGTGAGAGACAGAAATACTGATATATATATATGTGTATGTATATATATATTATATATATATATATATATATATATATGTGTATATATATATATATATATATATTTAATTTCCATGAACTTGTATCCTCATTCATACAGGTCCCATTGGAAATAGAATAGAGGAGGCTATTGCAAAACTCATTTTTCATGTCAACCTGCTTTCCCTGACACACTGCATAACACCATCAGGCCATGCCATGCATGTGAACCAGTTGTGAGATACAGTTCTCTGGCCTATCACAAAGTGTTCACCATGTGACAGAACACTGCACCACACCTTCCCAGGCTCTGAGCAGTGGTGTGTTCCACCAATCCTTGTGCCACCCAGCCAGCTCCCAAAGCTAATCTCTGAACCTGAGTTGCCAGCACAGAAACACAGCATGCTACCCTCTGGCCCAACAGCTGTCCCTGCACACAACATTTCTCAATAACTTTTAGGTGATTCTATCAACCAATGACAATATGTAATCAATTACCCTGGCAAAAATGCATACAATACAATTATTTATTTAACAGGTCTGTTCTTTTAACAGGTCTACACATTATTATATTTCACTTTTCTGGGCAAAATTAATTTTACCTCTTATTCATTTCAGATAGCGTCTCTATACCTTAAAGGCACAAAAAAGTTTTGTACAAAATGAGGTATGGACTTAACAGGTTTATGCTATTGACAAGGCTTTGTTTAAGTTGGCCCTAGTGCAACAATGTAAGACTGAAAATTGTATTAGGCTGTAGTGCAGGTTGAGCAAATATCACCATGCATGATGTGCTGTGCCACCGTCTCTGGCAGTGAGAGCTGTGGTAGATAAGTGACTATTCATTTCTATTGCAGAATGCAGCCATTTCATTAGCTAATGTATGATGTTATAGCAATGATATCACATTCTGAACATATGGGGGGGGATATGGATATAAAAAAGGGGGAAGGGAACCAGATTCTATGTATAAACAGAAATATTAATAAAAAAATGACCAGGAAGAGTGAATTCTGTGGCACCGCAGAAGTTCTGTGGTAGATTGCAAGTTCTGCGCAAAATTCCGCGGCCGCAGAATTCTAGGGGCCTTGTGTATAATATTCTCTGAACTGTTAGCGCCATGCTAACATGTTTGTGCAGCTTTAGTGCAGAGCTAAGCCATTTGCCCAGTGCAAACATGTTTGCCCAGTACTAAACTTTACCATATTCAAAAGTGATGTGCAAATGAACCTACTTAGGTAGTCTCTGGGCAAACATCTAGATTAGCATCTCATTATGCCCTGATTTGCATACAGTTTGCCCAGCGTTACTGCAGGGTCCCACAGAGCCACCTGTAGGTCAGTCTGGGAGTACGGGGACTGGCTGGGTCCACTTGCAGTGCCACCTGTAGGTCAGTCTGGCAGTGCATGATGATAGCTACAGGCTACATGTATACAGTACAGCATAGCATATTGTACCCCAGAGGACACCACAGCATAGGCACAGGTGGTGGTGGTGCTGCATGCAACTGTCACACTGTAGGTCATGCTACAGTGAACAGCAGACACTACAGTAGCAAGGGGGCCAGTAGTGTGAGGAACACAGCAATGCCTATGGTGTGTAGGGCAGTGAAGACCACTGCACTGTACACAGTGACAGACAGTACTGTTATGCTGTTGTGTGATCCACAGATGCTGCACCTCTGGCATGGGATGCTCACAGTGACATATACATGGCTGGCTGTGTGTGCTGTGGCATTTGTACAGCTGTGCAGTATATGGCTGGGGGGGCACATATGATCAGACAGGCACACTGATGTTGGAGTACTTCCAATACTGGTCCATGTGCACTGCATGATGTGTCCCAGCCTTGTGGCTCCACCTGGTCTGTGGCATAGCCTGGCCACTTGTACACCCTTCCCTCAACATCTTCCATACCCACAGTGCTGCATGTGTGTGCTGGCATCTGTTGGTGTCCACAGAAGAGTGGTGTGCATGTGTGGACTGTATGACCACACTGCCATGGTGTCCACCAGTGGCCAGGTCATCACTTACTGCCTGCCATGGCTGGGACTGGTGGAAGGTGATGGCATCATTGTGGTGCCATCAGTGACTAGCATGTTTCCTCTATGTCTGGCTTTGTCAATGTGTTATATTTATTTGTTGGGGTAGTGCAATGCCACACAAAAGCTGCACAAATGCCGCACAAAGCCGAAATGTTGCACTAAAGCTGATTGCCCAGGGTTAAGACTACCTTTTGCTAGGCGGTTATTTGCACCATGCTAAGTGCCGCACTAAGCCACGCAAAACCACTTTGCATGGCGCTAGCCACTGAATATAGCATTGTGCTGACATGCCACCTCAGTTTGTCCCTTGCATACAATATGATTTTGCCCTGCGCTAATGCAGTTTGCGTGCGCTATGTGGCCTTTTGAATATAGCAGATCCACGCTAATCCCATGCTAAACCTGCACAAATGGTTTGCACCCAGTGCAAAGTTTTGAATATCTGGCTGCTAGTGTCTTAAAATAAGTTCAAGTAAGCTTGCCAAAAAGGATTACATTTCTAACGCCTCAGAGAGAGTGCTAGTTTTAATTTACTGAGAGGTCCACATTGTGCTGTGCTGTGTTGTGCTGTACACACTCGATCATGCTACAAATTTAGGACAAGGAAAGTGAACTGTTTTATTAAGATCAAGGAAAAATGGCAGGATCAACCAGATAAGTTTTCTCTCTTTTTTTCTTTTTAATAACTGTTGGTTTGAAAATTATGGCAGGATCAACCAGATGCTAAGCTTTGCCTGGGGGGGGGGTTGCAGATCTTGGAGAGGCACAACTTGTCAATGCTTTTGTTTTCATAATAATGACATATAGGAACATAGCGATATTACCATGACATATAGGAACATGGAGATATCACTATGATGTATAGGAATGTGGAGATATCAGTGATATCTTCACTGCCTGCCTGAGATATTAGTTTTTGTCCCTAGATTTATCCCAAAACACATGTTGTGTATGTGTATATATATATATATATATATATATATATATTTTAGAGGCAAAAAACTCTGTTTAATGCATCAGTTAGGGTTGTTCCACAGCGACAAAAGTGAGAAATTTGATGTTAGGGTTGAACCCCTTTGCACCTCAGCCCACCCCAACTGGAATCGGGGTGCACATTGGGATCATCGGCTAACTGTCACCCTATCACATGTGGAAAGAAGCTGAGGAATAGGAGAATGGGGTGACAGTTAGGACCGATGACCCCAATGCACACCCCAATTCCAGTTGGGGGGGTGGGCTGGAGGGGTGCAAAGTGGGTTTCAACCCTAACATCGAATTTCCTCACTTTTGTCACTGTAGAACAACCCTAACTGATGCATTAAATGGAGTTTTTTGCCTCTAATTTTCCTTCTTTTTGAGAATGATATTTAGAAATAGTGAATGTAATGCGGCGGCGGGAGCGCAGGTTGTGCCCGCAAATGCAAATCGTAATGAGCATGGTGACGCAAAGTGAAACAGAAAGAGAAACAGTACTGTAGACAGAAATGTTAAAAACAACGCAAACGCAACCGCAAATGAAAACGCAAAGGGTAACGCACATTGTGGTGTAAACGTGAACGGTAAGTGAAACGGGTATGGAACCGCAAGCAGAAACGGTAATGGTAACAGTAATGTAAGCGCACAGGCTGATTTTGCCTGAAAGCTGTATAGAGAAAGACAGTGAGTAGAAAGAATGTATGCAAAATAATGACTCTCGGAACACAAAAATGAGGACTTGAAATAGTAAACTGCTTATATCTCAGTAACCGTACGACATAGAAAA
Organism: Neoceratodus forsteri; assembly: GCA_016271365.2. Lineage (NCBI taxonomy): Eukaryota > Metazoa > Chordata > Ceratodontiformes > Ceratodontidae > Neoceratodus > Neoceratodus forsteri. Next base: position 595,391,329 of record JADMNL010000023.1, on the reverse strand, counting down.
AAAATGTAAAAGTCATATGTATTATCACTTTCCTGGATAGTTTTGTACTTAGCCCCCTGAGGGAGGTAAGGATTTTTCAATAAGGGATCCATTATCTCACACGTTTTCGAGAATCACGGGTCCTGAAGCATGGCGGAGAAATGCTGTAATCATCCTATGGGAAAAAACAGAAGTTCAGACTGCCATAACTTTGCCTCCCTGTAATATATTTTCACCAAACCACTGAAAGACACATCTGTGGGATGTTGGCTGTGTTGCCTGAAAATTTCAGCCCAAAAGATGAAACTGTTATTTTGCAGCAGGGTGCCAAACGATTGCTGCAGTGCATCTTATGCTGTAATGTTATCCTATGGGAAAAAGCGTCAACTTTGGAGTACTGTAACTTTGCTGCCATGTAATATTTTATCAGCGAAACACTGAAAGGCACATCTGTGAGATGGCTGTGTTCCCTCCAAATTTCAGCCCAAAACTCCAAACCATTCTTTTGCAGTGGGCTGCCAAAGGATTACTGTTATTTTGAGCATAGTGCAGCAAAGTAGTGTTGTGATTTCCGAAAGCTTTCACAAAAATTTGCTACACTTTCATGAGTGCGACACTACTTTTCAAAAGTACTTTTTCCAGAAATCTGAAAAACATATTTCTGGGGTGTTTAACCCCAAAATAAAAACATGGCTAGCATCCTCAGGGCCAGACTAGGTAAATACAAAAAGAATTATGTTGCTAGAGGGCCTCAATTTTAAATGCCAAGCATTTTTCTGATCACTAACTGAAAACAAAATGGTGGATTTGTGACAGTAAAAGGGCCATTTGTGGCAGTAAAGAGTACATTTGCGAAAGTGTTGAACTTTTTAACTTTTCCCTTTGACTTATAATGGGAACTTGTTTTTTGAATTACTTTTGAACTGTTTAATATTTTTTCACGGAATCTTCGAAAGGCACATCAGGGACCCTGGCTGCATGTTCCCTGAAGATTTCAGACTAATTACAGCATAAACCGTGTGACCTGTAAGTATGTTAAATGAATTCAAAAAAGCTTAAACGCATGCACAGATTATGCTTAATAACTCCACAGCTGTATATCCAACCAGTACAAAATTTGGCAGATCCCAAGGTGTATGCATCTTCATTCTGTATTCCAAATTTCAGGCAAATCCATTGAATGGTTGCAAAGTTATTAAGGTGCATAATTGTGGGTTTAATATGTAAATGTCTCCTCAACCCTAACTATGGTAGAACTACCATGCTACCATAATGTATACATATATATATATATATACACACATATATATATATATATATATATATATATATATATATATATATATATATACAAACAGATGTGTCATACGGTGAAGCGCAGTGCAGTAATGTGCAATAATGACATCACAAAATCATGCATGACAAAAGGGCTTAGATGCCATTGACTTACAATGGCCTCTGCAAAAAATTGCATTGTTCTGCGATAGTCTTCAGCATTTCTTTGCTTCATCCTGGTTTGACACATCTGTGTGTCTGTGTATATACAGTATATGTATATATATACTGTATATATTGCAAAAAACTTTACTAATGCATCAGTTAGGGTTGAAGAGAGAAAAGTAGGGAAATTACATGTTAGGGTTGAGCCCATTGCATCCTCCAATCCAACCCCATCAGCACACCCCACACCCATCCTCCACAGATGAACTGGCATTGGGCTATGCTTTGGGGTCATTGGGCCTACTGTAACTCTCACCCCATTCCATGTGTAAGAAATTTGCCAAGGTACAGTATAGGAGAATGGGGTAAGAGTTAGGCCTGATGACCGCAAGGCACACTCCAGTGCCTGTTGGTTTGTGGAGAGTAGGTGTGGGGTGTGCTGGTGGGGTAGGATGGAGATGTTAGGGGATCATCTCTAATGTCTCATTTCCCTACTTTTGTAACTTCAGTCCTAACTGATGCATTAACAAAGTTTTCCGCAATTAATTTCCTCACTTTTTGAGACAGTATAATAGTATTTTTATTTTACTGTGGGAAGGACCCTGCGTTCCCATACCTCCAAAGATGCACATATGCATCCAGCTGTGGAAACACAGGGTTTCTGGACCCTGGGCTTCCACACATTAAGTTACAAGCAGGCATAGTGAAATTGCAACAAATAGTCATAACTGAGCCATCTTAAATAATTTTAACCCCAGATATTCAACATAAACTTCTTATCACCTTACCGCATGTGACCAGTGCTGAAAACTTTCAAATCCCTATCGAAATCTGATTCTACGCAACTGTAACACTGTTTTGTGCCACAGGTGCGAAAAAACATTTTTGGCAAGATTTGAAAATTTGCAGCTGTACTATTCATGTGGTGGTGTGAAAAAATTGTAATGTTTAAAATCTGGAGTGGAAATATGAAAACTTGGCAAAGTTGTGAGTGTGTGTAGAAACTGTGCAACACACGCTTGTAATGCAATCTTTTTTTGATTTTTTTCATCAGATTTTTAACATGGGCTTTTTGGTACCTCCTCTCGTGAACAGTGGTGCTGTGATTTTGTTAATCCTTCCTGAAAGCTAATTTTGCACAGTGACTGTGCCATTTTATGCCAAGTTGTGGAAATACATTTTGGACATGATGTGAAAAATGACAGCTGTACTATTCATAATGAGATGTGAAAAAATGGCAATGTTGAAAATGTGGAGTGAAAATATAAACAATTGGTGAAGTCATGAGCATGTTTAGAAACTGTGTAATGCATGCTCATAACGCAGTCATTTTTTTGAATATTTGTGTACCAGATTTGCAATATGGGCTTTTTGAGACCCCACCACATGAACAGTGGCACTGTCATTTCATTAGTCAGTCCCAAAAGGTGATTTCACACAGTGATCATGAAAACACCTTTCAGGACCAAGTAACAAAATGACAGTGCCTGTGTCCATGTTGAAAATTTAGCTAAGATATTAACATAAGTTGAAACTCCCATTGACTGCCATTATACCATGGTTACCTTGATTCTTCAGTTTATGGTTGGCTTTGAAGAGTGAAGAAGTGTCCCAGTCCTCAGAAGATGACAGGGCCCAACCTCTGGATGTACATATAGGATGAGGAGAGGTGTGGGGAAGTGGGTGTGCAGAGGGAGGGTTGGGATGGGAGAGGGTGGCAGTGGGGAATTATGAAGGACCATTTTCTTTTTTCAGGTAAAAAAAAGATACCGGGAACAGTTTTTTGATGAAGACAGATGTTTCTCGCTAAGATGGATTTTGTGAGATTTCTGAATCCCTCTGCACCAGCTATTCATGACTGGGAATCCTTGGTTGAAACTGTGCATCTATCCCAAAGACTGAACTGAGCATGCTCAGGACCCAAAATTTTAAAATTAAATAGCTTTGGAAAGGATTAGTATTTTTTTCACCTAACCAATGCTGGAGTGTTCCTTAGGATAACCTCTTTCTACCCAGACAAATTCAGGCCAAAATTCCAAATGGTGTAGGTGCAGCATGATGAGGTAAAAACAGGGAAAAATTTGGATAAATCTCTGAAAAACACTTTTTTTAATGATTCATTGTACAAATCAGCACATTTGATCAAAATGAAACACAGCAAATCAAGAGCTCTACCACCCAACACTATAAATTCCACATTTCTTGCAAATCCATTAAATGTTGCAAAGTTATTAAAGTGCAAAAGTTTTGGTTTAACATTAAAGTGCCTGCTCAACCCTAACTATAGCGCCCCATAATATATACTATACATATATATATATCTATATATATATAGATATATATATATATATAGATATATTAGAGGCAAAAACTCCATTTAATGCATTAGTTAGGGTTTTCCACAGTGACAAAAAGTGAGGAAATTTGGTGTTGGGTTGAAAGCCCTCTTGGACCCCAGCCCACCCCCAACCGGCATCAGGGTGCGCATTGGTGTCATCGGCCCTAACTCTCACCTCATCATGTGTGTGAAGAAACAGAGATATAGGAGAATGGGGTGAGAGTTAGGACCGGCGACCCCAACGTGCACCTCAATGCTAGTTGGAGGGTGAGCTGAGGCTTTCAACCTGTAAATTTTCTCACTGATAGCAATGAACAACTAAGCCATTTAAATAGAGTTTTTTGCCTCCAATTTCCTTTCTTTTTGAGAATGATGATGAGAAATAGTGAATGTAATGTGGCGGTGGGAGCACGGGTCCCAAAGAGTCTCACACTCCTGCTACATGATGTCTTGTGACATAGGAACAGGAACAGCAATGCAAACAGAATTGCAAACAGTGGTGTGCATGGTAACGCAAATGTAAATGGTAAAGGAAACGTTAATAGAAGCAGAAGTACAAAGTGATGCTGAAGTGAACAGTGACACAAACGGACATTGAAGCGCATATGAAAACGCAACTGGTAATATGAATAGTGATGGCAGCAGTATTTTAAATGGAAATGTTAAGTGTCACACCAAAAAGAATGTGAAAAGGAAGAGAAACGGAAATGTGAATGCAAGTGCACACTTAAAAGTAAACCGTAATGCATACAGGCATGGTACCGCAATTGTAAATGCAAATGGTAAAGTTAACAAGAAGAACAATGCCAAAGGAAAGAGAAATGGAAATGGGAGCAGAAGAGCATATGGAAACGCAAACTGAAATGCTCATGGGCACAGTACCACAATTGTAAACACAAATGGTAACAGTAACAGCAACAATAACAGCAAAGGAAACAGAAGCGCAAAAGGAAACGCAAGTGTGTATGGAAACGCAAACCATAATGCGCACAGGCACAGTAATGCAATTGCAAATACAAATGGTAGCAGTAACAGCAAGAAAGATGCAAAACGAAAGAGAAACGCAAACGCAAACAAAAGTGCTGCCGTAAATGCAAATGGCAATGCGCATGGTGACCAAACAAAAATGAAAACAGAAACAGTAGTGGAAACGCAAATGGTAACAGTAACAAAAATGCAAGCGTGAATGACAATGCAAAGGGTAAGGCACACTGTGGCGTACACGAGAATGGTAACATGAAATGGGTACATAAGCATGAGTGGAAAGCGGTAACTGTAACAGTAATGGAGCGCATTACCTGTTTTTGCCAAACAGGTGCATACAGAAACAGAGTGTGTACAAAGAATGTATGCATTGTAATGGGTATCGAAGCTTAAAACAAGCATTGGAAGTACTTAATTGCTAATATCTCAGCAACCGCATGACGTAGAAAGAAATGTAAATTTCACAAAAATCGATTTTCCTGGCTAAGTTTTTGCTATTACATAGCCCACAGACCTACGCAACTTGTAACAAAAATCTGTATCTCGCACCATTTTCGAGATACGAGCCCCAAAAGACGCAGTGGACTCCACCATGTTTGTCTATGGGAAAAAATATCAACTTTGGAGTACTGTAACTTGGCAGCCATGCAATATTTTTTCACCCAACCACCAAAACACATCTGTGATATGTCGGCTGCCTTCCCTCCAATTTTCAGCTCAAAAGACCAAACTGTTCTTTTACAACAGGGTGGCAAAGAATTCCTGTAATTTGCGGCAATTTTCACAAAATGTTGTGAAAGCGTCGTGCTTGCAACACTACTTTGTGACACTACTGGTTCCAGAAATTTGAAAAACATGTTTCTGGGGTGTTTTACCCCAAAATAAAGACATGGCTAGCATCCTCAGGGTCCAACTAGGTGAACACAAAAATAATTGTGTCCCTAGAGAGTCCCAAATTTAAATGGCAAGCATTTTTATGATCACCAACTGAAAAAAAATGGTGGATTTGCGACACTACTAGGGCAATTTGCGAGACTAAAAAGTGCATTTGTGAAAGTGCTGAATATTTTAACTTTTCCCATTGACTTTCAATGGGAACTTGTTTTTTGAATAACTTTTGAACCGTTCAATATTTTTTCATGAACTCTTCAAAAGGCACTTCAGAGACCCTGGCCACACGTTCTCTGAAGTTTCTGGAATGGTCGTGCAAACCGTGTGACCTGCAGGCAAGAGGAAAGAAATCGCAAAAAAGCGTAATTGCACAATTGGTTGTCCCTTAATAACTCTGCAGCCTTATATCCAACCAGTGTGAAACTTGGCAGATCTCAAGAACTAACATGCCCAATTGTGCATTCCAATTTTCAAACAAATCTGTTGAATGGTGGCAAAGTTATTAAGGTGCAAAATTTGACCCTTTAACCTTAAAAGTGCTACTCAACCCTAACTATGGTAGCACTACCGTGCATATATACATATATATATATATCTATATATATATGTATATATAGCTATCAGCTCTTGGAAGCTCAGCCACTAGTGGCCTATTTCCGATTGGCTGTTCTTCTCTGAAACCTGTTCCTATTGGCTGGTCCCTCTGTTTTGCTAAATTCTAACTGGACAAGTTGGGAATCCCAGGTTGACTCTCAGTTTTGAAATATTTTTTACTTCTTTCCCTGTATGCCTTTCATGGCACCGGCTTGCTGGGGGAGTATTTTGTCCCTCCCACCATCTGGCCCTGACCTCGACCTCTATTAAATAGTCCTCCCCCACCTGTAATCCGCCCTCTGACTAACCTAACCCCCTTAGCATACCTCCCTCAACCTCCCATAAAGGGCTCTAGCGAGTGCCACCTCTCTCTCAAGTTGCAGTAACCAAATTTCACTAATACACAGCAATTCTCCCAAACCACATACTTATCTTTCTAAAGATACAACTTCACCCCTGCCAACCACTCCTTTCTGTATAGGTTGCCTCCCTAGGTGAACTGCACCTGCTGACAGGTACACTTTCAGTTAAACCTCTTAATTGTCCAGGCTGCAACACCCAGAAAGGAATGGACTGTATTTAGTAACCTGTTTACATCATGAAGAGGATGCACACAATCTCCACACCATACTGCTGCTATTGTCCCTACATCTCAGTGCAAGACTAGTGGGACTACTTGATGTCCAGATGCCCCCAGACTCCTTCACCCCAGCCTCACCAATAGCGGAGAAGCAAAGTAACTTACCATCACCACCTCACATGTCTGGTGTCCCAACTCCAAGGCCTTTATGATCCCTTTGGACTACCTAAAACTGAGCCAGGAAACACTGTGCATGTAGCACTCCCCCCTCACCTGTAACCTTTGACAGGTTTCTACCGTACTCTGGAAAGCTCAGACTAAGGAAGTGTAAATCACTTGTATTCTGCAGTTTCTCAATCAGGAAAGCCTTGTTACTGCTACTCCTCCTGTCAGGCAATGTCCATCCTAATTCTGGCCCCATGGGAGGGATAGGGAATACTGGGCTTAAGGGAAGTGGCTTGAAACTTGCTAAAATGAATATCTGCAGCCTAATTCAGATGTTGCCTCAACTGCAGGCATGGGCTGCCTTTCATAACCCTGATATATTATGCCTGACTGAGACCTGGCTATCCTCCAGGGTCAGGGATAGTGAGACAGTGCTTTCAGGATACAAAACATTTAGGTGTGATAGGAAAGAAAAAAGAGGTGGGGGCTGTCTCATTTATATGTGGGACACCCTTCAAGATGTCGTGCTCCCCATCACAGCCTGCAACATTGACCATGAGTTCCTTGCAGTTAGAAACATTTTTGGAGTGCACAAAAAGTCTCTTGTCATCGCATGTGTCTACCTCCAACTGAAGATGGCCAAAGATGGATTAAACAAATTACTAGGGGCCTTGGATGGCTTTGACAACAACTGTGAGCTTATCGTGACTAGGGACTTTAACATCAATTGGCTCAGCAGTGAATTGTCCAACCAGAAGGATACCATAGCTAGTTCTTTCCTCATGCAGTTAGTCAGGGAGCCCACTAGAATGCACCATAGGACTGGAAAGCACTTGCTCTTGGTCTGGCTCCTTGCAAGTTTACCTGACAGGATAACCGAGGTTTCAGTACTCTCGGACTCGCTTAGCAACCACTCCCCTATCACCTGCTTCTGGTCCAATAAATTCAAAACAGCTCCACCAGTCTTTGTGAACAGCAGAATACTCAGGAAAGGGCAGCGCTCTGCATTCAAGGGGGCACTCTCCCGGATTGACCGGTTTCCACTTAAGGCACTGCAAGACCTTGACAAAGCACTTCAGTACTTTATAGATAACTTCAATAAGGCGTGTGATAGATTTGCTCCATTCAAAAAAGGAAAAACACACAGCTATAAAAATGGGTGGATTACCAGTGACCTTTTAGATCACATGAGGGAAAGGGAGGACAACCTTTGGTATTAAGCCAGGGCCTCTGGGAAACCCAGTGATTTACAGAGATACAGGGCTGCCAGAAACAAATGCACACACCTCATTCAGAGTGCTAAGGCTAATTTCTACAGGGAACAATTGGAAAGGACCTGGGGCAATGGGAGGTGGTTTGGGGACAATATAAAGGCACTCAGAGGGAAGGATGCCAAAATGCAACCATCACTGCTAAACATAAATGGCTTAAATACCATGGACCCTTACACCATTGCTGAAGAGTTCAACTCCACTTTCATGGATCTTAGCTCTGTTCTTCTTACCCAATACCTCAAGCCCATCAATGTGGACAATAGTCACCTACATGATAACAGCTTACACACTCAATTCTACTTCGAGACAGTCACTGTCAAAGAAGCATGGGGTTATGTTAAAAAGGCCCTGGGAAAAACCAGAATGGGATCTGACAACATTGACATGAAACTGCTCACGCTGGCCATTGACAAACTCATTGCTCCCATCACAGCTATCTTCAATAAGTCACTCCAACTCGCCAAATTCCCATCACTTTGGAAACAAGCCCTGGTGACCCCAATTCATAAGGGTGGGGATAGGTCCCTCACAGCAAACTACAGGCCCATCTCTATTCTCTCTCCCATCTCTAAAGACCTGGAAAGGATTTTGGCTGACCAATTTACTGACCATATTTAAGAATACCAGCTGCAATGTCCCCAGCAGCATGGCTTTAGGAAACACCACAGCACAGACACTGCACTGGTGGACATCACAGGTCATGTCCATAAGGTTTTAGATGAGAGTAAACTGGTTGTATCAATCTTTATTGATCAAACCAAGGCATTCAACACAGTCTAGCACCCTCCCCTGCTGTCTCAACTGTATGCCCTTGGTCTTTCCCCTAATGTAGTCCTGTGGTTCCAGGACTACCTAACATTCTGGTCTCAAAGAGTCAAGATGGGTCACTCCATATCTGCCTCCAAAGAAGTCTCTCTAGGAGTGCCTCAAGGGTCCATCCTAGGCCCCCTGCTGTTCAGCAGGTTTCTGAACAATCTACTGGATGCCTGCCCCAGTAAAGTTATTTTATACGCCGATGATGCTGTCATTCTTAGTTGTCACTCTCACATAGACCACCTGCAAGCTGAGCTACAAACATCCTTCCAGCAACTGGCAACCTGGTTTTACTCCCAAAGGTTGCTACTTAACTATCAAAAAAAGCAAGATGATGCTCATCTCTAGCCCTCAACTAAAAAGGAGGTGCCCAGACTTAACAGTCACAAATCACCTGGCTGTTCCCCTGTAACAGGCACACTTCTTCAAGTACCTGGTTGTCATGGTGGATGACACCCTCTCATATGCTCAACACATTGATATGGTAGTGAAAGCTATGAACACCAAATTAGGGATCATGTTTAGGCACAGAAAAGTCTATCTGCTGAAGCCTTCTGGCTCTAGGTCTCCAGCTCCATCCTCTCCTTGGTTGATTACAGGCTTGTGGTTTACGGAGCTGCCACTCACACAGCCCTCAAAAGGGTAGCCACTGCCTGAACAAGGCTTGCAGAGTACTGCTAAATGCAGACCGCTTCATGCACACCTGTACCTTGTATGGGCTGGCCCACATACTATCGCTCCAAAACAGAATCAGATACCAAACCTATCTGCTAGGGAGGAAGGCTATGCTCACCCTTACCCATAAGTGCATCTCGGACCTGGTAAAGGAAGCCAGCTCCAAGTACAACACATGAAGAACAATGTCAACCCAGCTTGGTGTCCCATTTCACAGAACTACACTGGGACACAGATCTTTCTCATACCGAGCTCCACTGTGGCTAAATGAGATCCCCACTGCTGCACCAAACACAACAAACATTCTGTCCTTTAAAAATGAACTGAAGCAACACCTGCTGAACTTAAACACCTGTGACTGTCTGAATTGAGATCAAATCTCTGACCTGGATACCTCCCTTGTGTGTCTGACTGACCCACCTGAAAATCTACCCTGAACCCCCTCCCACCTTCCCTGGCCATCCCTCCCTCTTCTACAGCCCATAATTCACTTGTTCTCCCACTTGCAACTCATCTGGCCAAACCTCACCTGGTGTTTCATCCACATTGCGCCCACTCCCCTCTCTGCACCATGAGTTCTTTTCTAACACCCCCACTCCCCTTCCCTCCAAATTCTCCCCCTCGTCCCACTTTCCTCTCAAAATAATCTCTCTGTTTCTATCCTCCTTTTTTTTTTCTTACTTCTACTTTGACAGGCCCTCTGGGGCAGCTATGCTGTATGTCTCATAGTGGAAATTTACTCCTGCTGTGTTCATCAATTGTCTATGGTACACGTAAATATTTTTTGTTTGACTGTATTCTAAAGCATTCTAAAGTACTGTAAGAATTGCTATGTTTTGTGATGTCTGCTCTGTTTCTCATCCTGAGGTGGAACATTTGTAAAAGAGTTAATTCTGTGATCCTGCCAACCAGTCACTAAGTGAAATGTAAAATAGACTGCTGTGTGAGACACAAGGTCACACATTTTTTAGTGGGGTGGGGTGTGATCTGTCAATTGTGGGGAGAGTTGGCCTGGTGGTGTTGTCCTGCCCTATCATTTAACAAGTCATATAGCACTGTGGCTTGTCTGTGAACTGGGCATGTGTGTCATCTTGGCATCTAAGAATTATTGCTGACTATTGTGAGTCATCATTTTAAGTATCTGGCAGCATTTGTTTGTTTATGTTATCATGTATCATGCATGTGTTTTGGATGTAGGTTGACAACATAAAGAGTAAAATATGGGAAGAAAGGAGCAGATACAGTATATATTCACCCATCCCAGTTTCACTAAGCACATATTCTTCATGTGGTGGTGGTTAAGTCTGGAGCTGGTGTTGGTGGAGCAAGGATTGGGAGACATAGTTGTGGGACTATGAGGACAGGGCTGCTGGACTAAGGATAGTACAGTCCAAGAAACCATGGTTCATTACTCCCCAGAAATCATTAGTTCTACTCTCACTGCAGTGCAAGCTGCCGATGCAGCCCACCATCCAGTGACTCTGGTAATGAAACCATCCTGAGTGATCCAGAAGCTGATCAGTTTCCTCTTCCTCCTTCAAGTGTTTCTAGTTCCACTGCTCAGGATATAAGTGATATACACAAAAATATAAATTCTTGTTCCTGAAAACAAAATCATCTTTCTTTCCCTGTCAATAACTCAAAGTCCTCACCCCGTCATCACTAACCACTTATGAAAAAAGCATGAGAGAAGGGAATCAAACAGCAAGCCCAAATCATGATTGCCTTTTCTTTATTGAAGTTTTCTTGGCACATATAAATCTGAGAAGGACAGCAGGACGAAAGCCAATGAAACATCAATTCTTTCAATCTTTAATTGTCCATCATACACACAATTAATTAACCAAAAAGGCATGACAGGGGGTGCGTTATGGTGGCATAACAATGCATTTCAGGTGGGTTGAAGCATGAGGAGAAGCTGAGTGCGTCCACCACCATAGAAGGGCCATAATCCCACCATAGCTTAGACAAGGAGTTGTAGGGTGAGATTGTCAGATTCAAAAGGAGAGGGAGAGGGAGAGGGGAGAGAGAGAGGGAGAGGGAGAGGAGAGGAGAAGGGTTGACAGAAAAGGGAAGACCAGGTGGAGACCTCAATGGGTACTTCTTCTTGGTGTTCACTAAAGAAAAAGATAGCCCATTACCACAAGAGTAAGGTGGGATGGGTGGGGAGAGGTAGAGGTTATGGACTGGGTCATCCAGGAAGATAGGATTCTAAAAGGCCTTAGAGCCTTGATGGTGGACAAGGCACTGGAACCTGATTGTGTGCATCAAAGAGTCCAGAAGGAATTGGCTGAGGTATTAGCAGGCCCTCTGTCAGACCTGTTTAACACCTCCTTGGAGATGGGGAAAGTGCCCAGGGACTGGAGGATGGCTCACGTGGCACCCCTCCACAAGAGTGGTCCCAGGGATGAACCAGGCAACTATAGACTGGTAAACTTGACTTCAATAGTGGGGAAGCTGATGGAGACCATTCTGAAGGAGTTAATCAACATCTTTGACTGGGTCACAAGAGCACTTGACGAGTGCCATGCTGTGGATGTTCTGTATCTGGACTTCAGTAAGACTTTTGACTCAGTGCCACACAGAAGGTTTATTGGGTAAGCTGAGAAACCTAGGGGCCAGGGAGAAACTAGTGGGGGTGGGTAAAGAGCTGGATACAGAACAGACAGTAGAGGGAAATTGTAAGGGGGAGACATCCAAGCCAAGACCAGTGACTAGTGGAGTACTGCAGGGTTCAGTGATAGGTCCTGTTTTATTAAATATCTTTATGTTAGTACTTGTTATTGTTGCTTTCCATTATACATAGAATACAACAAGTAAATATGCAGTGAACAGGGAGTGGTCAAGCAATACAGAGAATTCCAGGCCAAGAGAGTAGTACATAAGGAGCAGACCATAAGTATTGCCAGAAGCTAAAAGTTGGACTGTAACTAATGTCCACAAACTAAGGCCTATGAACATGGCAGTAAGACATCTCCACATGAATTCTAGAAAGATGTGGAATGAAAAATACGGAGATGTTGCAGTTTTCCAAAACCAGCAATTGAGCCCTAGTGCATAGTCTCTTCCTGGAAGCAAGCAAAAAAAAGGCAAACATCAAAATACAGTCTACAGTGTTTCACATCCAGACTACCAATTCACAAAGATGGGGGGAGACAGAGCTAAACAATAACTCATGAAGGGGGAGAAGTATAAATTCTGAACTCCTAGTAACCAGAGTGTACAATCATCATTTAAATATACCACTTAGGAGTATATTAAATATATTTTTTGGAGACATTGCAGAGGGGGTCAAGAGTAAGATCAGCCTGTTCACTGATGACACAAATATATGTGCAACTGTGGACAGTGAGAAAGGGAGAGAGGAACCCAGGGAGGATCTAGCTAAACTCAAGCACTGGTTAGATGTGTAGCAGTTGGGGTTTAATGCTAAGAAGTGCAAGGTCATGCACCTCAGGGCCAGAAATCCCAGGGCCAGTTACTGGCTAGGGGAGTGCAGGTACTAACTTCAGAGGAGGAAACGGACCCAGGGGTACTAATTACAGGGGACATAGAGGTATCAGCACAGCACAGGAGGGCAGCAGCAAGGGCCAATCAGATGCTAGGGTGCATTGCCAGGGGTATCATCTCAAGAAAGGAGGAGCTTTTCATGCCCTTGTACAGACCACTGGTGAGGCTGCATTTGAAGTACTATGTACAGTATGGGTGCCCTGTCCTAAAAAACGAAATAAGATTGCTGTAGGAGGTGCAGCGTAAGATGACAAAGATGATCATGGGTCTAGGGGAGAAAAACTATGAGGAAAGATTGAGGGAACTCAACATGTACTCTTGGAGGACAGTAGGGAGAGGGAGGACATGATAGAGATCTTTAAATACTTAAAAGGCATAAACTGGGTCAAAATGGAAGGATAGGTCCGCTTAAAGGGAGGAAGAGTCACAAGGGGGCATAGTCTTAAGTTGGAAGGGGGAAGATTCAGGAGGGAGGTGAGAAGGCACTACTTCATGGAGAAGGTGGTGGCTAGTGGAATGCTCTGCCTGAGGAGTTGATCAAACTGAAGGTCTGGACTGTTTTAAGCAGGTATGGGACAGAGTCAAGGGGAGAGTAAGTAGAGACAAGAACAAAAAGAGGGGGATGTCCAGGGAGAGGGGATGATTGGAAGGGACTGGGGGGGTCAGCTGCAGGAGAAGTAAACTGCGAGGTGCACACTTGGGAAGTCTTGATAGACCTATGGGCCTTTTTCTGCCGGTGACTTTGTATGTTCCTATAATGCACCCTTGGAGTGCCTTATTGCAATTGACATGGGTCCATTAGTATTAATAAACAAAAATAAAAAAAAAAGGTTTCTGTGCTTTTAAATTGCTAAAAGTACTAAAATCAGAAAGTAATGGAAAAAAAAATGAAAAAAAGTAGTGTCCTTTGTCCAGTGTGATGTTCGTGTGGTGTTGCTTTTAGACCAGTAGGTGATGCCAACAGTCTATAAATCTATGAAGAAGATATTATGGGCTTCAGCAATGAGCACATTAAAGGCAGAGAAACTGTCACAGCAGTTCCCTGAGGGAGCCTGCAGGTTTTAAATGACTAGATTATCATTTTTTGTTGGTCCTACTGGGTGTTTTAGGAAACGTTGCCATCGAAGGCAAGTATTGTGATAAAGACGCTACGTGGACTCAGGAGCGAAGAGACAGTGAGTGACTGGCAATCAGCACTTGTAAGATGCAGCAGGTACATCTCAAGTTAACAGGGAGATCAGGAACCATTAATGTGAGCTGGACTTTTACATCAGGAGTTAGTAAGGCAAGTGGGAGCCGGTATTGTGAGCCACATTCAGTGGCAAAGTTAATGAACAAAGTTAATGAACAAATCCCTGTCATTTCTATTTGTTTGTATAGTCTGCATCTGTCTGTCCACCCACCCCCGGTAAAAGAAAAGAGCATACGTATAAGTATGTATTGTAAGTTGGTGGGATAATGGAGAGTGCAGATATGGTGGAGGGTAAACAGGCTTGGTTAGAGTTTAGCGAGGGGAAAGATACATTAGAGGGGAGGGATGTGAGGGTAAGAGGTGAGTGGAAGACTAGATGGAAAATGTAGATAATAGTGAAGGAGTTAGATAGAGCACTGATAACCTTGAGCCAAGAATACGCCCTTTTTTTAGGGCAGCCTTAAAGTGGGAGCATCTGGAGAATCCTGTCAGTGCAGTCGGGAGTTTGTTAAGCCATTGGATGGCTTGGCTGGCAAAAGAACACTGGAAAATGAGGGCTTCCCTAGACATGCTTCTTGTGGAATACTGGTTAGTAACAGGTTGGAAGACAGCACTGACTGCGGGAATGGTTAGACCAAGCAGAGATTTTTTGGCCATAAGGACAGTTTTAAATTTGGGATGGACATGCAGGGGAAGCCAGTTGGTTTGCTCACAGAGGGTGCAAGTATGTGTGAATCTTTGAGCTCCAGAGACAGATTGGCATGCTTTATTTAGAGTGACCATGATCCTAGGGATGTGGCACTGGCTGCACCATAGATCGGTAGGCTATAATCAATGAGTGGAAGGATAGAGCTAGTGACAACCAGCCTCTTAGCTTTCAGAGTAAGATTCAATCTATACCTGTAGAGCACTCTAAGTTTCCTATTGGTGAGGGCTGTGATATTGTCTATGTGCTTAGGGAATGTCAGGGTATCATCCAGTGTGACACCCAGATACCCAAAGTTGCAAACCTGCTCCAGGGTAATACCAAGGGCAATGCAAACTATATGGATTGACATTTTATTTTTAAGGTGCGGACCAACAAACAACATAGTTTTTGTGTATTTGTAATTAAGAACAAGTTATTTACTTTGGAATGTTACATCTATCATATTGAAATTCATAGAAACAAAGAAGCATAGAAACTGATGGCATATGGGGACCAAAGATCCATCTAGTCTATCCTGAGCCCTACTACCCTTCTTAGGATTTCTGTTGGAAAATGTCCTCATATAAAAAGAGCATAATATATGTGCTGAAATTGCAATGTAATATGTATTAACCCCACCAAAAGAAAACAGAGACAATCATGAGCCATCAACTTCACCGGTCAACCCAACACATTAGGGAATACAAAAAATATCCATCTGTGGTACTGTACGCGTGGTACGATGTCCATGTCTATCTACAATACAAATATTTGTATTTCTATTCATGTACTCTGAATGGATGTTAGACATGTAAATCATGTTGTCCAATACAGAGTATTTAACCAAAACAGTGCCCAACTGTACTTCTCATTAAGTCCAATTTCTGCTTCAAATGTACCCATTTTGTTTATCCAGAACACTTACCTTTTTATTATTATGTTTATTTATTATTAGATCATCTGTTTACAGACCTTTGAGTCACAGACTCATTTACAAAGGCATCTTGTCAAGAGAGCAATACATCACAGCAAACAAACAGTACAGTACATGACGCTTAGATTAAAAAAGCAACCAGTGTTACAGGTATTCACTGGTGGTACACGCTTGGTAATAGGTAGATAACAGTAGTCATAATATAGGTACACAAGTACCACGTCAGGTAGCAACCAGAGATATTTTATGACATTAGTCAGTAGATGTTGCATGAGACCCCAGGTATATACAGCAAAAGTAGACAGGGCAGACCCAGCCTAGGGGTGAAGGTAAGGGGCAGGTAGTGCTGTATCCCAGTCATGGTTTCCGTTTGGTTTTCTCCACCAAATCTGAGTGAGGACACAGAATGTCCAGCTGAGTTAAAATGCCTCATACCTATTGAGTTATTTTCTTTCCTTCATTGTCACTTCTGTGTTCAAGTATTCTGGTGTTGAGTTCTCATTTTGTTTTTCCTGTATACAGCTTGTCACATATGCATTAGATTAACTATATTACTTGACCAGAGGACCTAAATACAGGAGATAATACAGTAAGACTAGAAACACATCCAGTACTTACATATATATTCTTTAAGGAAACCATATTAGGAACATATTATGTATAAACACTGTTCAGATATATGGGAAAAGTGTTTACATGTCCTTCCCAGGTTATGGCTAGATGCCAGCTTATCTCAGCCTGACATCACTCTAGCTCTGTTTAAATCCCATTTCCTTCATAGAAACACAGAAACATAGAATTTTTTGGCAGCTATGGACCACTTGGTCCACCTAGTCTGCCCATTTAACCCTGTCAACAGGATCTCCATAGATCCTACATGGTCTCTGTTTCTTTCGCATGCCCATTGTTTCTTTTCCCATAAGATTTTCTTATGCCTATCCCATGCTATTTTGAATCCTTCCACTGTTTTAGCACCAACTACCTTGGCTGACAACCTGTTCCAGAAATCTGCCACTCTGTGAAGAAAAACTTTCTTACATCTCCCCTGAATTTACCCCACCTCCAGCTTCACACCATGTTCCCTTGTTCTTGACCGCATTTTCTTCTGAAAAATACTGCACAGTACCCTATTCACCCCATTAATGTATTTAAACATCTCTGTCATATCCCCTCTCTCTCTTTTTTCCTCCAGGGTGTACATATTGAGTGCCTTCTGTCGCTTCTTATAGGTCTTATACTGCAGGCCCCTTACCATCTTAGTTGCCCTCCTCTGGTCCAGCTCCACTCTGTGTCCTTCTGTAGATGTGGTCTCCTGAACTATACACAGTACTCTGGATGAGGTCTCACCAGTGACTTATACAGAGATAACACAACCTCCCTATTTCTGCTGGTGATCCCCCTCCTAGTGCAACCCAGCACCCCATTAAGCTTCCCAACTGACTTGTCACATTGCCTAGTTACCATAAGGTCATTTGAGACAATTACACCAAAGTCTTTCTCCTGCTTGGCTGTTGTCAATATCACTCCTCCCATTTTGTATTCAGCTTCTGGGTTCCTGTACCCCAAGTGTTTTATTTTCCACTTCTTCACATTGAAATCAAGTTGCCCTATGTCACTTCTCTAGCTTTCTTAGGTCTCTCTTCATCCTTTCCAGCCCCCCCATATCCACTCTGTTACAAATTTTGATGTCTTCCACAAATAGGCAGACCTTCACCTCCAGATCTTCTGCAATGTTGCTAATAAATACATTAAAGATACATATAAATGTAGATATATATATATATATATATAGGTGTATGGACAGTATTCGAGAGACTTGGGTACGCACTTAAAATAAGGTCTGTATTTTACTCATAATTTATTAAAAATACAGAATTTGTGCTCTGTACTGTTGCCAGTATGGCCAAGAGATAGCGTGCATAAAAAAAGGGTGTATGTATTTTTATTTTATTGTGACAACATTTTAATAATGAAAATAGCCTTAAAAATGGCAGCCATTTTGTGACATGGCTGTGCTACACATTTTTGTGACCATTACATTTACTGTATTTAAAGCACAATACTAACGTTTCCTTTTTTAGTGGACAGAGTGGTTGTATAATGTCCCCCAGTGAGTATTGATTTTATGCAGGTGTAATTACATTTACATGACACCACATGTAATGTATTACTTTTGTGCATTACTGTGGTGTCTTATATAGCTGCATAATTTATTTTGTGTATTCTGCCTTTATGCTTTACATTTTTTTTCAGTGACAGTTCACATTGCTTAATGTATTTCCCATGCACCAATCTGCAATTTTAATGCAGTGGTACATAGAGCCTGCTAGGAGGAGCAGCATCAAAATCTGTGGTGCTTGTTGTCGTGTCCATTTACCCACATGGATGGATGATGATGCTGGTATTGGTACAAATAGCTGAGACTGGAAGGTGACATCAGGCATTCAGTTTTGGTACTCTTGCTCTAAGCAAAACTGTTCTCTTCCGGCTGCTTCTCCCATTTACCATTCTTAAAAACAGATAGAATGAAGCATCATCCATTTTAAATCTGATGTGCTGCACAGGAGTTTGGACGGATCTCAGATGCCTCCAGTCACTAGAAAACATGATCTTCAGCATTCTGCTACAAAACAGCAAGTTAAAATCCTGGGAGGCATACTAAATAGTGACTGGCTAAAGTGCAGCAGTTATTCTGTGTCATTTTGGGGACAGAAAAAGTAAAGTGTTCACCTTAAGACTTCATGGTCCTGCTGTTTGTGAAGGGCCCCTCTTCAAAATAGAGGATGACTAGATTAGTGGGCTGTGCAGCACAATGAGTATATTTTAAAGTTTTGTTTGGGAAGTATATCAGCAGAACTTTCCTCTGGTTCTAGCACTGTGTAAATGGGCAATGGTGCCGAAATGGTTTGAAAAGTGGTAGGGCCAAGGATGTAAGAGGCAAATTTTCCCCTATTAAATATATTACCATGATAACAAAAAGTGATAGGGCCACTAATAAAAGTGGTAGGGCCATGGCCCTAGTGCCCCCTCCCCGTTCCGGCACCTATCTAAATGGGGCATATTAAATAGTATAGTTTAATGTTGTGTATGGGCAGTATATCAGCAGAACTTTCTTCTGGTGCAGTTAGTGTTTAAATGGGGCATATTAAATAGTGTATTTTAAAGTTTTGTTTGGGAAATATATCAGCTGAACCTTTACCTGTTGCTGGCACTGTTTAAATGGGGCATATTAAACACTATCTGGCAATAGTGCAGCAGTTGTGTTCTATCATATTTGGGGGCAGAAAAGCTAAATTTGTGTGTTCTCTCTTGGCCCAGCTGTTTGTGAAGGGGCCCTCTTCAAAATAGGGTGGTGCATATATGTGACCAGTCTAATCAAATAGAGCTTTGTTTGAGATTTATAGTATTTTGTTTTCAATCCATACAGCGGGTTTTCATTGTATAATTTGATTTTTTCAGAATATTGCTAATATTGGTGAACTTTCCCCTGGTGATGACTTTAATCCTGTTTAAATGGGGAAAACAACACCTGTGGGGTTCCTACTGGTAAATTTGAAGAATGAGTATTTGTCAAATGAATGCTGCACCTGTTGATGTGATGATGACTCCATTTTAGAAGTTTGTATCTGGAATGAATATAAAAGTTGCACTCTTAAAATGTTTTAAATAAAAATAAATGCAATTTGTGAGAAATACTTGTAATTTTTGGAAAGAAGAGGTGACACTGGCTCCGGTTAAGGTAGGTGAGTGTGTGTATATGTGTGTGCACACATATGTGTGTGTGTGTGTGTGCACTTGCATGCATGTGTGAATGCATGCGTGTATGCATATGTGTGTGTGTGTGTGGTGTTATTTTAAAATTATAAAGTTGCCTTTCTTGATGTAAGATTATAAAGGAGCATCATTGTATTGGTATACTGAACTAGGGGATCAGGTGTGGGTGGTGGCATAACATATTGGAACTGTCTGAAATAAAAAAAACTACAGTAATGGGACCTACCTCAGAAATGCTTCTTGTGGCATTGGTCAATTCATTTGAGGTTATGGGGGGGTTACCATGTGTAGGAATAAGACTGCTTCTAAACTAGACATCAAGTGGTGGCAAAATATGTTGGAACTGTTAAAAAATCAAAGAATACAGCAATTGGGTCTACCTCAAAATGGCTGATCATGGCATGGGGGGGTACAATGTGTAATAACTGGGTCATTGCCTGGGTGTACTAGTGCCTGTAGGGTGACATCATTGTTTTGGATTCATCTGGCAAAAACATTTTCCTGATTTATTTATAATGAGACTGTTTCTAAATTAGATGTCAAGTGAGGGCACAATATGTTGGAGCTGTTTAAAAATAAAAAAATACAGCACTTGGGCTTACCTCAGAAAGGCTGTTCATGGCATTGATTAGTACATTCAGGGGTATAGGAGGGATATCATGTGTAGCACTGGAATCTGGTCATTTCCTAGGTGTACTAGTGCCTGTTGGGCAACATCGGTGGTTTGGATTCATCTGGCAAAAATATTTAGCAGATTTATTTATGATGAGACTGCCTATAACTTAAATGTCAAGTGTTGGCATAATATCTTGGAACTGTTTGAAAATAAAAAATGCATAACCTTGGCCTGATTCAAACAGTTTGGATGTGATATTCCTTGTGCAGCACAAGAACCCTGCAGCAGTGGTGTCCATGTGATGCACATGGTGGTGAGCACAGGGTAGGCCTGTGTGATATTTTGGCATCATTTTCCCCACAATGGCTGCCACTGGGTTGTCAGGGGATACCATGCAGTGCCTGCATTTACAGTTATCAACACCAAACAGTTTGCCTGGCTGCTTTCTGGTTGGTAACTGTGGTTGAGCCTGCCCTCAGTTTGACTATGTGGAGGTACAGTGATGTCAAAATGACCACTGATGTGGCTCAGGCCTGCTGTGTAACATTCAGCTGTCTCTTGCCTTGCCTTTACTTGTTCATAGGGAACTTTGGTGTCCTGTTTTGACTTGTAGAGTAATTTGGATATGGCATTCCATGAGCATAACAAGAGCCCTGCTGCAGAGGCATCCCTGTTATGCACGTGGTGGTGAACTTAGGGTGGACCTGTATGACATTTTGGCATAATTTTCTCCTCAAGGGCTGGCACTGGGTTGCCAGGGAGCATCATGTGACACCCTCATCTATAGTTATCAGTACCAAACAGCTTGCCTGGGAGTTTTCCGGTTGTTTACTGTGGTTGGGCCTCTCCTCAGTCTGGCTCTGTGGAGCTACAGTGATGCCAAAATGGCCCCTGATGTGGCATGGTACTTATCAATGTGTATTGGCTGTTTGGTTGATAATAAGCCATTAATAAAAGTTGTACCATGTATTTCACATGTTGCATTGCTACTGTGGTGTCCACGTTACCCACAGTAGTTTTATACAACAGAGATGGTCACATACTAAATCAAGTACAACCAAGTGATTTGTTCATGTTTATCTTTCTAATTAATGTCCAGCTTAAGTGTGAAATGCATGTAGACTGGACATAAACAGTACAAGCATGAAGTAATGAAACTTTTGTAACATCCTGTTTGTATTTTTAGTGCTGTCTACTTTGAAGGATAGATAGCAACACATAGATATCTAAGAACATCAAATCATTAGATGTTGCAAATAAATACACTTAAATAAAAGACAGAGACACTGCATTTGAAAATTGTATTTGTTACTAGAAATGGGAAATAATGCATAATGGACAACGAGTTACCCACAAAAGAAGTTTACATGTCATAAATAACTGTGAATTTTTTCCAAACTTAGAAATACAGATCTATCTTTATATTTTGTATTATGCAACTACCAGATATATGCATTAAAATTAAGATTGAGTCATGCCTAATTATAAAACTTTTTTTGAATGTATAAATGTCACACTTTGTTTCTCTAATACTGTCCACACAGATATATATATATATATATGCAAATCACCACAGAATGTTATGCTGGTCCAACTTTAAGCAGAATTACATGGTGCTGAAAGGCCTCTCACACAGTTTGCAAAGGGTGCTAACAGAAGATATAGACACGCGGTTTCGCTCCACGGCCGGACTCCATCAGTATAAGCTCCCTTGCCCGTTTGACACCCCAGTGGAATGGACCAGCTACCCAAGACAGAGTGTCTTGGATATGTTGTGTGAACCCATTAAAATAAAAACTATATAAAAGACAAAGAACCTCTGTGCACAAACACTGAGTTTGCAAAGGGTGCTAACAGAAGACATAGACACGTGTTTCGTCCTACCAGGACTCATCACCTTTGCAAACTGTGTGAGAGGCCTTTCAGCACCATGCAATTCTGCTTAAAGTTGGACCATCATAACATTCTGTGGTGATTTGCATATGCAGCCCATGATGCTTTGCATTGTGTGGGCATGTGTGATTTTGTATTTTCTTGAAACTTGGCTTCCCAGCCAAATGCCCTTTGGGTTAACCCTTGCCTTAGTGTTTGTGCACAGAGGTTCTTTGTCTTTTAAATAATTTTTTATTTTAATGGGTTCACCACAACATATCCAAGACACACTGTCTTAGGGTAGCTGGTCCATTCCACTGGGGTGTCAAACAGATGAGGCATACTGATGAGTCCTAGTAGGACGAAACACGTGTCTGTGTCTTCTGTTAGCACCCTTTGCAAACTGTGTGAGAGGCCTTTGCAACAACATGCAATTCTGCTTAAAGTTGGACCAGTATAATATCTCTGTGGTGATTTGTATATGCAGCCCATGATGCTTTGCATTGTGTGGGCATGTGTGATTTTGTATTTTCTTGAAACTTGGCTTCCCAGCCAAATGCCCTTTGGGGTAAACCTTGCCTCAGTGTTTGCGCACAGAGGTTCTTTTTGTCTTTATATATATATATATATATATATATATATATATATATATGTATCATTAATACATTAAATATAATTATGTATTAAATATACATTATTGTTAATACATTATTGTTGTTCAAGATGGACAAAGGCTTGCTTACTGACACTGTATTCATCGACCTCTCCAAAGTATTTGATTTGGTTAATCACCCTCTACTTTTGAGTAAACTTAAATCCCTCAGTGCCTCCGACTCTACCCTATCCTGAATCGGCAGTTATCTTGACAGTCGATCCCATTCTGTCTCCTTCTGCAAAGTTCTTTCACCCCCAGACCCAAACTCCTGTGGAGTCCCATAGGGTTTTATTCTTGGTCCCCACCTCTTTTCCCTTTTTATTAATGAAAATTCCTAACCCTTCTCCTCCCTGCTGAACCATTATGTATGCTGATGACCTGGTACTCCTGGCCTCCTCCAAGTCCTTTGATGACCTTAATCATCACCTGTCATCTACATTTCAAAACCTTCAGTCTTGGTTCTCCTGTAATTATCAAATCCTTAATTTACCTAAGACTCAGACTATGCTCTTTGGGAACTCTAGAAAAGTTCAAGCAGAGCATGCTAAGCTACTTGTTCTATGTTGTGATGGGACTGCTGTCTCGAATACCACCTCCTTCAAATTCCTTGATGTCATACTGGACTTTGTACTTGACTTCTCTGCTAATATCAATGAGGTATGTTGATCAGTAAACATGAAGATAGGTGCTACCTACAGAGTGCACTACTCTCTCACACTTGTTGTCAGGATCTTGTTAGCTAGGGGTGTCCTGCTCTCTAGACTGTTATATGTCCTCCCGGTGTTCCCCCAAGCCAATGCAGGTGTACTTCATAAGTGGGATACCACATATAATAATATCTGCAGATTTGCTTTGTCGGCTCCTCACTTAACCCTTCACTGCTTGTTCTACTCCACCTTGCACTGGCTGTCCCCTGCTGCCCTTTGTTTCTATACCCTGGGATGTTTAATTGATTCCTTAAGCAGACATCCCTGCCCTGACTCATTAGTAGTGATGTTGATCTCTGTTCTTCACTCTCACTCCCTCAGATCCTCCACCTCCAACTTGCTCTCAGTCCCACATTGCTCTATGAAAATGGGTGAGTAAGCTTTCTTCTATTTTGCTCCTAAGTTCTGGAAATTTCCTTCCGCTCCATGTCAAGAATTCCTCTTCCTACTCTACTTTCAAACATGCACTGTTCTCTCATCTATATCCACTTGGTAATTGTGACTACTCTTAATTTATTGCTTGGATTTCTACCTCCTGGTTGCTTGCATTATCTATTCAGCATTTCCTTCTGAGAAGCAATTCCTGCAGGAAGTCATGGACTTCCTTGACAACATAGTGTTGGAGTCTCCTAGATTGATGATTTTGTGTGACTTCAGTGCTTGGGTTGATGACAAACTCTTGCAATTTGGACAGGACTCCCTCAAACTTATGATTTTATTGCTTCACAATAGTGATTACCTCTGAGACTCATAATTTCAGTCACTCATTGGATCTGGTCTGCCAACTGGGTATGGAGACCTCTAATTTGGTGGTGGACATAGAGGAAAGAGTGAGAGGTAAGACTGTCAGAGGGAAGGGAATTTATAAATAAGGAGACGAGCAGGGGACCCGGAATGGAGCCCTGGGGGATACTGGTTGAGATAGGCAGGGTAGGGGAGCAGGCAGGGCCAACACAGACATATTCAGAGTAATTAGAGAGGTAGCTGAGGAACCAGTTTGATACATCCTGGGAGCATCCAAGGAACTGTAGTTTTGAGATGATGAGGGTGTGATTTGCCAAGTCAAAAGCTTTGTAGAGGTTGACGAAAACTGTACTAGTGGCTTGACCATTGTCCATGTTCCTGAGGATGTGGTCAGTCAGCAGTGCAAGGACAGTGGTGGTACTATGATTCTTATGAAAGCCATGCTGCTGGCTACACATGAGATTGTACTTTGCAACATGTTCAGTGAGCTGGTAGTGGATAACTTTCTTGAGGCGATGGAGTGTGGGTCACCAGCTTTGAAAACAGGTATCATTTTGCCCATTTTCCAAGAGTCTGGCTTGGTGTAGGTGGATAGAACAAAACTGTAAATAGATGTAAGGGGCTTGACAATGACAGGAAAGATGAGTCTGAGGAAGGTAGGGTAGAGACCATCAGATCTGGGGGAGCCATGGTTTGGGAGGCATTTGAGAAGCCTAGAGTTAACAAAAAGGTAGACAGCTTTGAAATAAAAAGGAGGAATGGTGGGGAAGGAGGGCTAGGAAGGGAGGGGGCAGTTTGGGGGTGGGAGACTGATCCTCCAGGTGGGCCACTCAGGAGCTTTGAGAAAAGTGCAGGGAGGTCAGTAAATTTCTCATTGAAAGCCTTGGCTACTTCTAGAAGGTTAGCTACCTGTCCAGTAGGGAAATTGAGCTGTGGGGCAGACTTGCCAGTTTGGGGATTTTAGAAGTGATCCGATAGACCCCCAGAATTTCTTTGGGTCACTGAGACTTTTCTCCTGAAGGTTACGGAGGTAGTTTTCTTTCTGGGATTTAGCCAGTTGTTTGCACTGGTTCCTCAGGCACCTGTAGGCATGGTATACCGATGCTGCAGTGACTCCCCTGAGCACGAAGACCATCACAGCGACAGGATATAGGCAAAATACACACATCACTGTGATGGTCTCTGCAAGTCTCCGAGACTGCCTCGCAAGGTGTATGGCCCCCCCGGTCCAACTCCATCTCAGAGTTAGAATCCTAGAGACTGGGGGGTGTGGGAGGCAGAGCCCCCACGTGGGGTGTTTGGGGGCACAGCCCTCCTATAGAAAAATGGAGGCATCCTTGACACTGCATTGTCAACACTCGGCACTGCGGCTGTCGCTGTTGGGGATGTCTCCATGGGATATGTCATGGCGGCATGGTAAGACCATAGGCATCCTGGAAGACAGGGGAAAGGGATGCCTTGTAAGTAGTCCAAGCATAATCCATGTCCTTCATGTGGGAGAAGAGATCTTTTGTGATCCAGCAGGAGCAGCCTCCTCGAACCCATCTAGTTGAGAGAGGGAAATGCTTATCTTGTATTGCCAGCAGGGTCTGAGTGAAAGACTTCACTACTGAGGATACATCAGTGAGGGAGTAGATTAGAGTAGAGACCAATCCAGTGACCATGCATCCCTACGGAGGAAGGGGGTTTCCGGGCAGCAAATGTTTTGAAAGGATAGGTATTTGGGGGGACAGCGCTTGGTCTTGGTTGACAAGAGGATGAACATGAGTGAGTGGTTGCTGATGGAGTCAGCCATTATTCCAGTTTGTAGTACACAATCGTCACTATTAGTGATGATCCAGTCCAGGAGGGTTTGGGTTGCAATACAAGGGTTTTGGTTGGTGGGTAGTGTAATAGACTGGACAAGACTGTGTTGTTTTAGCAGGCAGACGTAGTCTGATTAGTTGGCACTCAACCAGTTTAAGTTGAAATCCCCAAGGAGAATGATGTCTCTGGTGGGAGAGAGTTTGCTGAAGCCAGATACAAGTTGTTTAGGCCCTCGGACCCTGCAGCAGGAGACTTATAGCAGCAGCCAATGTAGAGCTTCTTCATGGAGCCCAGGGTTAGCTCAGATAGGAGCCATTCACTGGGAGAGGTGATATCAGAGCAGAAGACAACAGTAGCAGAGAGGGGGTTCCCTGAAGAACAATGCTACGCCTCCACCCTTTTTTCTTGCCAGGCCAGTTGAGGTGCAAGGAGAAGTAGCCATGTAGATGGTATCTGGTGTCTGATAGGCAAGGTTTTAACCAAGTTTCTGAATGTCCATGCTTCCAGGTCAGGGAACTAGGAGGGAAGACTGCAGATGTTAATATGAGCAAACTTCAAGCTTGCAGCATTTGCCCAGGTACTAGTGGAGGACATAATGTAGGAGTTAGGTGGACCCAGGTTACACTCGGTGTTGCCAGCTAGGAGTAGGAAGGAGGGGAGGGGGTTTGTAGGGGGGATATGCATTGTCCAGGAGCAAGAGGACAGGTAGTAACAAGAAGATGTTGATCTGTGTTGGAAAGAAATCACAGGGTGAAAGGACGGGGGGGGGGGGACCATTCCCAGGTGGGGCAAGGGGAAGGGTAGAAAAGCAGAGAATGGTTAGTTTTGAAATAGGCCAGTGATTCCTGGTCTAAGACCAGCACATTAGCACACTAGTCTGTAATCCATAGCATGGATGGCAAGGACACAGCCAGCAGCAAAAAAACAATAGGTTCATAGCGTAACTTTAAGACAGTGTGTTAGATGGAGGGAAGTAGCAGAACTGTGGGAACTGGCAGCTTGGTGTTATTGGAAACAACAATTATGAGCTTAAAGCGTCCCTGAGTAAGGATTGTAGAACTGAGAGGGACTTGACACTTCTGGCCAGCTCTATCAAAGCACCTCACTTGGGGCACCCTGCAGTGATTGTGTTACATGTGAGAAATGGGTTTGGGGGGGCAGAAAAAGCAGAGCCAATCCAGATATAGTAGCTAAGAATGTAAAGCCAAAGTGAGTTCAATGGTATAGCAGGGCTGACAGAGTACCACACTGGTTGAGCGTTGGCCTACGGCATAGAGGGTTGGAGGTCCAAAACCCATATAGGACAGCTGGGAAAGTAAAGGGAGAGAGAGAGAATTCAGTGCATCAGGGTTGTGGAATGGGGTAGAGGCCAGGGAAGGTGGGGAAAAGGACAGTGGGAATAGGAAGTTAGGGAAGTTAGGGGAGGGATAATGAGTGACCCCTAATGGTCATAGAGTATAACCTGAATATGGTGAAGTAGGGACTTTGCTACAAACCACTGCAGTCAAGTGACTCAAGTCACATGATCATCTGGGCCCTATAAGGCTTGGGGCAGCCCTGGGTGGGGCAGTCGATATGTAGCATCAGCTAACACCCCCCCCACACAAAAAGTTCACAACTGCTTGCTGTACGTTGGTCTTCTCTTGCTGAGAGGGCTCCTTCTGCACATGCGGCAGCTCTGCAGAATGGGATCAGAGTGAGTGGAGTGGAGTTGAGCAAGGCTTTATTTGAAGATGTCTGGGGCCAGGGCATTTGCGTTTGCAGCTCCCACCCTAATTTTGCTTTAGAAAACAATTAGTACATCTAATACATTTAGATATTCTGGGCTTTAATTCCTGGGGTTATTCTGAATTAGAAGATCTGACAAATCTGCACGCTCGCTTTCATAAACATAATACACGTCCACTGGCCCTGTACCCTTAAGACACATGTGTGGTGTTCCCTTTCATATCGAACAAGCCATTTCCAGATGCATCGCATCTCAATGGCAACTTTTGAGGCAGACTGGTCACTCTTCCTATATTAGTGCTTGAGTTTTTAGAGCACGTTCCTGCAGGTGAGTGGCTGAGAGTTACCTTCATTTAACACTTATCACCGACTGTTTTTTTGTTAAGTTTTCCTTTTTATTTCTCCAATTCAGTGCATTATCCAGTGGGGATCCTAAAGAATGTGCCTGCTGTAAGTTGTTTACCCTACTGTTTTTTAACAGTTATTTAATGTTTACTTGGCGTTTTAAGCATTAAGTGTTCACCTTATTAAATTGTGTTAGTATTTATTGGCACCTGATAGAATTCCTGTTAAATCCCTGCTTAAGTCCTGCACAAGTCTCCTTAGTCCCCTCAGTCTCAATTATTAGTAGCTCCTTGTCTGAATTTGAGATTCGATTCCCTCTACTTTTATTTTATTTTTAATTGTAGAACCTTGGGTGAAGTCTCAGAAGCTCCTGGGGCAGAACTCGGCCTGACCTGGTTACCGGATCCTGGCTCGCACAAGGGAGCACCTCGTGACCCTTCTTAATCTTGCTGTGGGACTTCTTTTGCCTCCACCAAATAAGCAACTTGTAGTATTGCCCTACTGCTGTTTTTCACTTTTGAGTGAATTGTTGTGTATGTTTAAGTTTTTAGAACCGTGACCTGATACTGGGACATTGTTGGAGCAACTTAATGTTTGCCTTACAGCAGAGTTTACCCGACCTGGAGACTGATTACCTCCTCCACTGCAGATCACAGATCAACCCTAAGACGCTTGTTTAAGAATTCCTTATGGACATTATTAATTCTGGATTTATATTCTGGTTAACATATTCTGGAATCTGTCCTTGACACTTCTTTTACTGAACTGTATATCAGTCTGAAATGACACGAACTGATCAGTACTGATATTATAGGAAGTGAATTTTGTGTTGATTTATGTTCTGTTGGTTAGGTTATTTAAATCAATGATTAAGGATTTATAACCCTAATTTATAAACTCTGAGGAGGTTCTGTTAACTCTTGATAAAGAGTTAATTTGATATTTAACTGTTCTGATTTATTCAATTTCATCACATTATATCACTGAATCATCATATCAGACATGTGTACTAGAAGTGGCAATAAACTCTTGCAGTTTGGCCAAGACTTCCTTCAGTTGATGAATTCACTGGGCTTCTCACAGGTGATTACCTCTGTGACTCATAGACATGGTCATTCCTTGGACCTAGTCTTCCTTCTGGGTATGGAGACCTCTGATTTGGTGATGGAGCCAGTCAGTTGGTCGGACCATCACATCATAAGGTTCAATTTCCAGGCCCCCCTATATAGGCCTTCCACTACGGAGATGATCTGGTATCGCCCTTTAAGGGGTTTATCCCCCGATGGCCTGTTGGTGATGCTGGATCTATCAGGGCTGCTGAGGAATAGTGGTGATCCAGATGCCCTAGTCCAGGGTTATAATGATGCTGCGACTGGGGCTCTGGATTGTCTCGCCCCTGTCCATGTTCATCCCCTTACCCAATGCCCTCGGTCTCCTTGGTTTGATGGGACCTTGAGGGAGCTGAGGAAAGTGGGGTGAAGGCTGGAGCATCGCTGGTGAAAATCAGGCCTGGATGCCGACAGACTTAGATTGTTAGCCCATTATAAGGACTATCAATCGGCTGTTTCCTGTAAGAAGGCAGAGTTCCTATCCAGGGAGATTGCTGTGGCACAAAATCGACTGGCTCAGCTCTTCCGAACTGTAGACAGACTGTGCAATCCAGTCTGTCTGCAGTCTCAGAGAGCATTGTTGCAAGAGAAGTGTGACAAATTTGCTCTCTTTTTTGCCGATAAGGTTGCCGACATCAGGTCTGAGATTCGCATCGGACACCCCAATGGGGCTGACGGTGATCGGTGGGAAGTGGCAGCTCCTCGGTCTGTCTGGTCTGACTTCGGCCAGCCGGCATTCAGGGATATCATGAAGATTATCCAGACTTCGCGGCCGACCTGCTGTGGTTTGAACCCTGGCCCAGTGCGCCTCCTTGTGGGGTGCGTACAGACCATTGACCCGGTCCTTGATGAGATAGTCTGGTGTTCATTAGACTCCAGGGTGTTTCCAGACACCCTGAAGGAGGCGGTAGTGGTACCCCTTCTTAAGAAACCATGTCTCAACCCAGACTGTCGTGCTAACTACAGACCCATCTCTAACCTTCCCTTTGTGGATAAGGTTATTGAGAAGGTGGTCGCACTGCAGCTGGAGGATCATTTGACCATCCATGACATTTACGATCCTCTCCAGTCCAGTTTTCAGAAACGGCATAGTACCGAGACAGCCCTTGCTTGTGTTCACAATGATCTCCTAACAGCAAGAGATTGGAGGAGCTGTTCCATCTTGGTTCTTCTTGATCTGTCAGTGGCATTTGACACTGTGGACCATGAGGTGTTGGTTGGGTGCCTGCAGTCAATCTGTGGACTGTCCGGTACAGTCCTCAGATAGTTTCATTCTTTCCTCACTGGCAGGTTTCAGAGAGTTGTCTGTGGGGTTTTCTCCTCTGACAAGGTCTCCCTGCCATGTAGGGTTTTGCAGGGCTCTGTACTGTCCCCCATGTTGTTCGCAGTGTATATGCTGCCATTGGGAGACATTGTAAGGTGGCATGGGCTGAGTTTTCACTGCTATGCAGATGATACTCAGCTCTACCTGTCCTTTGTGCCCAATCAGGGGGGAGCTGTCTCGAGTTTTAACAACTGCATTTCTGAGACTGAGGATTGGATGAGTGCCAGTTGACTGAGTTTGAACCCGGACAAGACTGAGGTTTTGGTGGTGGACCCAGGCCATCAGGCAGAGGGGCCTTTGGAGGGGCAAGCCTCAGGGCTTTGGCTCGGTGGTCACCAGCTGATGACCTCTAAACAGGTGTGGGATCTGGGTGTGATTCTTGATGATGGACTGACACTTAAACACCAGTTGTCATCCATTGTCAAGACTGCCTTTTACATCCTAAGGAATGTAGCCCAGATCAAGCACCTAGTTGTGCCCGATGACCTACCAGTTTTGGTTCATGCCTTTGTAACCTCATGACTTGATTACTGTAATGCCCTGTACCTAGGGCTACCAGGGATTGATATTCACCACTTCCAGCTGGTGCAGAGCACAGCAGCTAGGCTGTTGACTGGGCTACCTCATAGCTGTCACTTCATGCCAGTGCTGTGTGATCTGCACTGGCTGCCTATTCAGTGGCAGATCATCCTTAAGGTCAGTTTACTGACCTACAACGTCCTACATGGACTAGGACCAAGTTATCTGCAAAATCTTCTTCATCCCTATTGCCCCTCCCGGCCTCTTCGCTCCACCAACGAGGGATTATTAGAGATTCCCAGGGTTCATCTAAAGTCATCTGGGGCCCGTGCATTTGAATTTGTTGACCCATCCCTGTGGAATTCTCTACCTCGTTGGATTCGACAGTGCCTGAAGGTGGAGAGTTTTAAATCTGTGTTAAAAACTCATTTATTTATTTTGGCGCTCCCTGATTTTATTTGATCTGCTGCAGCTGTTTTTATATGTGTAGTTGTTTCTATGGATTTTATGGTTATGTGCTTGTGCTATGGTTTTGGAATAGCACTATTTTATAAATAAATGATGACTGATTTATTGATTGAAGTTAGCAAAGAGAAAAATGCCTCTATGGCTGAGAATACCAAAACAATTAAGAACTCTAGGTCCAACATGAAATCTAAGAAACATACAAATGGCTGTGTATTTTCTAAGGAACTTGCCATTTCTTCTTCCATTGCCCCTTCTGCCCCTAACGCTCCTGCTAGAACTTCTCAATTCATTCATTATTTACAGGAGGAAATTTCCATTGACAAAAGGGATGGTTTGCCTCCTATAAGTAATAAATCTTCTGTTGTCTGTATAGTTGATGCCTGTTCTCCAGCATTGGAGGTGGTATTTTCTAACACAGCTAATTTATCCCATAAGGGAATTGAGGAATTGATTGATCAGGTAAGTCCTGAAGGCCTACAGGGTACCTCCAATTTAATACAGGCAACCCAACACCAATTACAATAAGAAAGGGGGAAACTGACCTGGCTAATCAAGCCAAAATAACTGATTACTTTGTATACTTAAACCACTCACTGGAGGATGGGAGGAATTCTCCTCCTGTTCCTTCTGTAAGTACAGAGGATAAGATGACTAATACACACTGTTTTTTTGAAAAATTCTATAAACAAATCAAGAGCGCATGACCCCAAAGGGGTAGATATTTCTATTTATCCCTCAAGACTGGATCTTTTCAGCCCCTCGGAGTTAACTGATGACTTGAACTCCACACTTTCTTTTTAGGAGGACTTAGATATCTTAGCTGGGTCCCCCAATGAGGTATCTGTAAAACTTAATAAGGAAGTTGATAAAATTTAGTTAGATCCTGAGTTCTTAGCACAATACCCATATTGTTTCTAAGTATACCATCAAAGGATTAGCACATCCTATCATGTCGAATATACTGTATTTCTTTTAGAAGCCTGTTCTGGAATCAAACATTGTATTGAGAACCTAACCTCATTAGTCTCACAAGAATTTACTCTGCTGGAGCAGAGAATTGATAAATTGGCTAAAGAGATTTATGGCAACAATATAAGTAAACCAAACAAATCCAACAACCTTTCCTTTTCTACAATAATAATCCTGGACTTCCCTGCACCAAGAGTGAGGAATAAGCAGGCTTCTCAGGAAATCCCTAAGAAAAAAATCTTAGATTAAATCTAGGAGAAAACGAACCAGAAAATGTAAGGCTCCTAGTAATAACCCTATAGTAAACCTGATTGAGACCACAAAGCTTAAGCCTAATATATCCAAGCCAACCAATCTACCTGAGGCGGGCCCCTCATCTACTGAGACTGAATAAAATTTAGAGCAGAAAATATGCCTGTTGTAGAAGCTGAGGTGCTAGTGGTCAAAGCTACCCATCTCCAAAAACAAGAGACCCTCAGAAAGTCTGAGGTTGGTTCCAGTTTTATTAAAAATCCTCCTGCAACATCATCTCTTCCTCCTGATATAACTGTATTTTCAAAGGTACTTGAGTCAGAAGAGATGCTGCCTAACCTGCTTTGTTCTCTTCCCTACCAACTTATTACTACTGGTAAAGAAATGTTTTTTAAACTAGAGAGTCTCTTCACTATATCTTATGAAACTAATGAAACTATTATGGATTTGATAATGCATCTATTTAGAGCTGAATTATAACTTTCATTTGCTGCATCTTCTGTCATTTTTATGTTGGCTTGCCACGCTTGCCGGAAGCCAACATGTGAAGAGTCTGAATTTGAAGTCTTGACGTTGGGCGAATGCGGAATGCATCAGTAGGTTCGTCCCTCATTCCCCAATCAACCTGCATGCGAGCGCCACCGGCATACATAATGGGCTAGCACATCTAAGCAAGGTCCGCTGCAATCCGAGCAAAGCTCATCGCACACAGCGATCCTTTGCTTGCTTCGCTGCCATTATGAGCATGGTCGGCGAGCGGCTTATGGCCGCGCCGACATCGGGGTGCCCAATTCCCATGTTGGTAACCCCCCGCTACATTGTGCCGACGGGGAGCTCACTCCCCTTCGGCATGCTACCTCCAAATGTGGAATGTTGAGGGGTGCCCAATCCCCCGGCTCATGGCCCCTGTTGTCTTTAGAGTTGCTGACGGGGGAGCCCAC
This sequence comes from Neoceratodus forsteri, assembly GCA_016271365.2. Lineage (NCBI taxonomy): Eukaryota > Metazoa > Chordata > Ceratodontiformes > Ceratodontidae > Neoceratodus > Neoceratodus forsteri. Next base: position 595,357,443 of record JADMNL010000023.1, on the reverse strand, counting down.
TCCCCATCAGCATCACCTCCCCAATTGTTGAATGCTGAGGGGTGCTCAATCCCCCTGCTCGCACCCCCCCGCTTTCTTTGTTTGCCGAGGGGTGCCCAATCCCCGCCAGCATTATCTCCGACGAGGGTACCCAATCCCCTGTCAGCTACTGACACCCCCCAAAAGAAGTAAGTGGCATGCTGGGAGCCCACCCCAGCATGCCAAATGCCCTGCAACACGAAAACTGTCCTGCAATGGTTTTCCTTTTTTTTCCTGTAAACAAAAACTGTCCTCATAGTCTCGCTGTCCTCCCCCACCCACACCCACCGACTGCGCACCCTGCCTCCTCACCCCCACCCCATACATACCTCCGATTCGTGTGGTGATCTTCTGTGGACCGGGAACACGTCTGCACTCTTCAAAGCCGACTGCGAACTGAGGAAATGCCGGTAAACTGTATAATGGAGTGAATAGGATTTTTTCAACTTTGCTGCATATCTCAGGCATTTCTTGGAATTTTGGCACCAAATTTTCAACATGGGGTTTTTGGGTCCCCTCCTCATGAATTCTATCACTGTCATGGCATTAATCAGCCTAGAAAGGTGATTTTGCAGTCACTGCGTGAAATCACCTTTTGGGACCCATTAACGAAATGACAGTGCCAGTGTTCATGAGGTGGCCTCTCAAAAAGCCTATGTTCCAAATTTGGTGGAAAAAATCCAACAAATGCCTGTTTTACGAGCGTGCTGTTGCGCATTTGCTACGCAGGCTCGTAACTTCACGCATTCACAATATTTTAATGCCGGATTTTCAGCATTGTCATTTTTGTACACCTCCTTGTGAACAGTACAGCTGTCATTTTCCACATCCTGCCCAAAATGTGTTTCCGCACTTCCAGCGCACAATAGTGCAGTCGCTGTGGGAAATCAGTGTTTGGGCCAGATTATGAAAATGACAGTGACACAGTTCATGAGCAGAGGTCCTAAAATGCCTATGTTGAAAATTTGGTGATGATACTCCATAAAATGCCTATGTTATGAGCGTGCATTGGCAGGTTGCATGCACGCTCGTACCGTCGTACATTTGTGATATTTTCAGTCTGGATTTTCACCATTGCCATTTTTCCACACCTCTTGCTGAACAGTACTGCTGTCATTTCACATAACCTACCCAAAATGTGTTTTCGCACAGAATAGCGTGGTAGCTGTGCGAAATCACTTCTTGGGACACTTTGAGGAAATAACAGTGACACTGTACATGAGCAGAGGTGCTAAAATGCCTATGTTGAAAATTTGGTGCCGTGCGCCCATAAAATGGCAGTGTTGCAAGCGTGCATTGCATATTTCCCACGCACCCTTGTAACTTCGCAAACTTGGTATATTTACATGCCACATTTTCAACACTGGCATTTTTTTACGCTGCCTTATGAACTGTACAGCTGTCATTTTTCACATCCTGCCTGACATGTTTTCCCGCACTGCACTACCAAACACCCTAAGGGACACCCTAATGCCTGTCACTCTGTGCAGGGTGGGGGTGGGTTGGCATCAGTGCAATACTTCACTGCCATTCCTATGATGCATCTCTCTAACTCCGGCACTACCAATGCCAATGCCAGCAAACCAACATTCGGCATTGACAAATGCTTGTTGTTCATAGGGATAGGACTAACCACCATTACCCTGTATATATACTGATTTCCAGCATAGATAGTGCTAAAACTATTTGAGCTAAACAATTGCTTTTAAATACATTGAGACTTAACATTTCTTCCCCAGTGATGTGGTCTACAGTATGGAAACATACTTATGGCAGGGTTAAACCCAGTAAATTACTTTCTCTTGAAAGTTTTTCCTCTATATTAGCACTTCTTAACTGGTATTTTGAGACAATCCAGCAATCAAACATTTTGTCCATATTTGGGATTGCTCCCTTTGAGGGAGAAGATGAGGCAAAGTTAGCATCATATATTAGGGTAATTTTGGCCTACATTATTAAAAGGGATATTTCACCCTCGGACCTGGGCACAATAGAAAGGATTAATTTAAACTCTAGTGGGTTCCAGATTGTTGCATCTATTATTTGGATCTGTTTTCCCTCTTGTTAGAAAACAGTCACAGATTTGATGCTGTGGATATTCATCTGGTTTCATTCTTTGAATTGGATCAGATGACTAATTCCCCAAAGAAGTCGGAAAAGCCACTGTGACTAACAAAATCTTGATAATGCAATAGAGAATATTGTTTCTGTTCTTACTTCCCCTGCTAGACAGGCTAATGATCCTAATGTACTTATCTGGAATATTGCTGAACTTGGGACCAAGTTAGTAGATCCAAAACTGCATGATTTTGTTTCAAGATTTGAGGTTCTTGTTTTTCAGGAAAGCGTGGCTCTTCAACAGCCTTATATAAATGAGTTTGCATCTTATCATATCCCAGCTATTAAAGTAAGATCTTATGGTAAACCAAAGGGGGGTCTTTCCACCCTAGTTAAAATTAGGGAGGGGCTGAGGGTTTTGGAAAATTTGACTCCTACCAGGAGTTTCTTCTCACAGAGATAAGCTGGGATTCTGCTGTCATACTTTTAGTAAATGCTTATATTCTTCTTTATTTTCATTCAAACACAAGTTATGATATTTAGTTAAATTGATAACAGAAATTGACACTTTGTCTTCAATGTTCCAAGTTGATTCAGTTATTTTAGCAGGGGACTTTAATTCCAGAATAGCAGTTTGATAACTTGTCTATTTTACAGGATCACTTTTATATGGGGAACTTATTACCTAGAAATTCATCTGACAAAATACTTAATGAGCCAAGAAAGCAATTCCAAGACTTCATTTTGAGTAATAACTTATTGATATTAAATGGAACATGGAATGGTGACCAAACTGGCATCTGTACTCCCCGGGGCAAAGTGTAAGTGATTTTCTTCTTTGTTCACCTCACTCTTATGACCAATTTAAAAACTTTACAGTAACAATGAGACCTGAAAATGATCATGCTGCTATCTTATTTTTTGTTGAGATAGGGGACAAATCCTTAACTGTTGATAGTTCATCTCAAACCTTAGCTTCTCTGGCCTTATCTGGCAAAGCTAAATTAATTTTTAATATTAAAACTGGAGATAGTATTGCAAACTTAGTGTATTCTCTACTTTTCTCAACTCTTTTTACATCTGCATGTGATAATGTTAATGCTCATCATATAAGTAATCAACTAGAATTCTGTTACCAGCAAATTTATCAAAAAATATCTTTACCAAATAATAGTAAGTTCTTATCGAACATCTGGTTTAATGTGAAATGTAGAATAGAAAAATGAAACTTAGGGAAATTAGATTCATTAGAAGGAACCCTACCAAGGCCAATTTTGTTTATTTAAATAAAGCTTGTAAAACCTACAAAAGCTTCATAGAGTCATAGAATTGTGCTGGCAGAAAAAAGACCATTTGGCCCATCTAGTCTGCCCGAGATAGCCCCCCCCCATTTGCATCCTATTCCCCTGCCCTCCTTCCCCTCCTTTCCCTAGCCCCATATAGTTGTCCCACGCTGTTTTGAATTTCTCCACCATGTCATCCTCCACCACCCACTCCAGCAGCCTGCTTCATAGTTGTACAACTCTCTCTGAGAAATATCTCCTCCTCACATTCCCCTTAAATCTGTCCTCCTCCAACTTAAAAGCATGCCCTTTGGTGGTCTTGTTTTCACTCAGCCTAAAGATGCTGTCCCCCCTAATCTTGTTTATTCCCTTCATATAATTGAAGGTTTCCACCATGTCCCCCCTCTCCTGTCTCATTTTCAGTGTATAAAGACCGAGTTCTTCCAGCCTTTCCCCATATGTTATCCCCCCTGCATCCCCTGAATCACCTTGGTTTTCATTCTCTGTACTCTCTCCAGCCTATCCTTGTCTTCTTGCAGGTGAAGCCTCCAGAACTGAACCCCATACTCAAGCAGTGGCCGAACCAGTGTTTTATATAGTGTCATGATCACCTCCCTCTTCCTACTCGTGAAACTCCTACCAATGCATGCCAGCACCCCCGTTGTTTTCCCAGCTACCTGTTCACATTGCTTCTTAGCCCTTAATGTGTCTGTGATCCATATCCCTAGGTCCTTTTCCTGCTCTATGGCCTGCTGTGATATCCCCACTGAGTAGTAAGTGGCTCTTGGGTTATTTCAACCTATATGCATTATTTCACACTTTTCTGCATTAAACTGCAGCTGCCACTTTTCTGCCCACACCTCCAGCCTGGCTAGATCCTGCTTCATTCCTCCCCCCCCCAGAGCATCCACCCTGTTATAAATCTTCATGTCATCTGTGGATAAACATGCCTTTCCATTCAGACCTCCACTAAGTCCCCTACATACAAATTACACAGTATGGGCCCCATAACCAATCCCTGTGGCACACCGCTCCTCACCTTTAGTTCCCCAGAGTGCTTCCCATTGACCACCACTCTCTGGTTCCTCCCATCCAGCCAATTTTCAGCCCACTCTTCAAGCCTAGCCCTGACCCCAGACTGCTCAATTTGCTTGCTAACCTTCTATGTGGGATGGAGTTGAACACCTTCCAGAAATCTAGATAGGCCACATTCACAGCCCCCCACCCGGATCACATACCTCTGTAACCCCTGAAAGAATTTGATCAGATTGGTCTGGTGTGAGAGGGTTCCCCATCCTCTGTCAGGAATATTGGGTCGTCAGGTTCTACTTTTCTCTCCAAGATATTTTTCTGTTATATCCTGTTTGTGTGGTATGTGTTTAAATTTTGGGCTGGCCACCCATTTCTAACTTCTCCTTTAATCTCCCTTGTATACCTGACAGTCTCATTTTTCTGACTAGGGCTTTAGGACTCCTGCATTTCATCCCATGTGGCTCAGTTTAAAATACTGCAGTTGCTGCTTTCACTAAAAGGAATGCGGTATTAATATTAAAAGCCTTCACTTAGTAACATGAAGCCTGCAGATGTTAGTTCAATAGTTCTAATCCTTTCATTACTATACAGCTTTAACCTCGCTGACTTGGTAAAAATACAGGCTGTATTTCATCTCTGCATTCTAAAAGGACTCTATGTATCACTTTGAATTTAACAATGTTCACGGCTGCTGGTAACTTGTTTTGACATTAAATTACTGGAAGTAAGCCTATAGAATGAGCCACAGAATAAAGCAGTTAGACCACAGACACTCAGTTCGGATACTAAAGAAGCTTCAATACTTTGTTTTTTCCCTTCCCCGGAAATAAACCAAGTAAGGGATTAGCTGCTCAATGGAATAAATTACAGTGGTTTTGAGAGAGTTACTGTTTTGTTAGAGTGTTGAGAAGCTGCCACCCGAAGTCGTATTTGTACACTGTTACCTTCCTGGCAATGTGGCTTCTCGAACTAAGGTTTCATTACGAAGGTGCGCACTGTCTCAGATGAATCTGCATTCACTGCTGCCTGCAGATAAATAGATAGGTCTGCAGACAGAAGAAAAATAAAAGCAGGGTTTCCACACTAACATTAGAGGAAACGGTGGAAAAAGCAGGTACCTGCCTGAAAATGAATGCTGCAGTTTGCTAGTGTTTTGCTTTCTTCTTAATAAACCTGCTGCGCGTTCATCAGTACATCTTCTCAGACATTGCTATAGAGCTGGCCGGCCTCTTTCTCTGTAATTTTATGCATGGTAATGCTGAGGGTGGTACTTACTGATGAACACCAAAGGTAAACTCTGGATCCAGACTTTATTTTGTGTTATCAATAATGTCATACTTATTTTGCCATTGATATATGTGTGTTGAATTAAATTAATTAAAAAAATGTAGTTACATTGTTATTCAGGAAAAAGGATATGCTTATGGGTGGCTCTAATATATCACATGACTGAATTTTACTATATATACTGAACATGGTGTCTAGATAGGCAGATAGGAGTAAGATGTTGAAGGTGAAACACCTTGGTCAGTACTAATGACTTCTAGCACTGGTTACATCTGTATATATTGTTAATGCTAAGCTGAATCTCTTTATTTTGCTTCTATTTTTTAATTTTTTTGTAGTCAAGTCTGCTTTATTTTGTTCTGTTAAATAACTATATCTTCATTGAACTGCTACACTGCCTGAAGGTCCATCTGTTATCCCACATCCTTTCACATATGGCAAGACCTGCCACCTGTGAACTCATGTTGGTTATCATCAATCAGACCCTCCTCCACTAGATATCTCCCCAGCCTCTCCCTTATGAGAGTCTTCATCAGCCTGCCACAACTGAGGTGAGACTGACTGGGAGGTAGTTTCCAGGCTCCACCTTCTTCCCTCCTTTACATATTGACAACACCTTGGCATTTTTCTAGTCTCCTGGTACCCTTCCCGATTCCAGGGATAGATTAAACAGCCTTGTCAGAGGCCCTGCCAGATCCTCCCTTAGCTCCCGAAGCACTCTTGGGTGTACCTGGTCAGGCCCCATAGCCTTGTCCATTTTCAGCTTTCCCAGCTCCTCCATCATCCTCTCCACTGTGAAGGGACTTTTGTCTGCTTCCTTGCCCTCCCTTCTTTTCGTATTCAATTCAGGCCCTTTCCCTTACTTCTCTGTTGTGAAAACAGATGCGAAATTCTTATTTAAGAGTGTTGCCTTCTCCTCTTCTCCTATAACAATTCTACTCCCCCCAAAGTTTTGAAATCCCTTGCCTCTTATCACTCACATACCTATAACATCTCTTGTCTCCCCTCTTCACTTCCCTTGTTATTTTCTCCTCTAAGATTGCCTTTGCCTTCCTAATTGTTTTCCCCACTTCCCTGAGTTTATCCTAGTATAACTTCCTTTCTGCCATCCCCTGTGACCTTTTGTAGGCCTTGAAGGCCTTCCTCTTCTCCTTGACAGCCTCCCTAACCCCTGCCATGAGCCACAGTGGTTTTCTTCAGCTTTTATGTTTGCTGATTTTCCTGATGCATTGCTCTGTGGCTTTGAGAATTCCTCCCTTAATTAATTCCCACAGCTGTTCTACCTCCTCCATCTCCTGGACCCCTGCAAGCTGTCTTCTTAGGATGCCCTTCATTTTCTCAAAATCTGCCCTCCTGAAGTTGAGCACCCTAGTGGATGACCTTTCCACTTCTGCCCCTGCCTGAATGGAGAATCTGACCATCCGATGGATGCTGTCCCCCAAGTTTTCCCCAACCTCAACCTCCCCTAGTCTGTCTCTGTTTGTTAAGACTACATCTAGTGTAGCCTCCCCCTAGTATGTTCCTTAACTAGTTGGCTTAGGAGTGCATCCTGCAGGGATTCCAATAAGCCCTTGCTCTTTTCTGTTGCAGCCGCTGGGATTTGCCAGTCCACATCTGGTAGATTCAGGCCCCCACCACTAAGATTTCTCCATTTCAGACCTTTCCCTATATCTCCCTAGCCAATTCCTGATCCACCTTCTCACCCTGATGATGTGGCCTGTATACTACCCCCATCCTTATTGCCCCCCTCTCCTTACTTCTCAATGTAACCCAAAGGATCTAAGCAGATCCCTTGCACCCCTTACTTTCCACTGCCTCTATCCCCTCCCGCACATACAGTGCTATGTCTCCCCCCTTTTTACCCTATCTATCTCTTCTAAATAGGTTGTACCCTTGTAGTTCCACCTCCCAGCTATGTCCCATCATCCACTATGTTTCTGTTATTGCTATTAGGTCTGGGTTTTTGGTGCAACATAAATGTGATTTTACTCTTAAACAATGGAACCGTATCTATCAGGACATAAATTCCAATGATACCAAATCTTTTTTGGTATTGGTTGCCAAGGGTTCAAAGTTATATTCTCCATCCTTGCCTTCTTACATTCCTAAAAAAACATGGGTTCTTCATTACAAAACCCTTTTTAATAGTAAGCCTTCCGTTATGCAAAGTGAGTCTTTCCCTGACTGGATAACTGCTCCAAGTTCCCCTTCGCTGATTATTATTTGGCATGATGTGGAACAGGCCATACATCACCTTACTAATAATAAGGCACCGGGTCCAGATATAATCCCTGGTGAAATTTACAAAACCCATTTGAACTATTGGGTCCCTTTCCTCAGAAATGTTTTAATACATGTCCTAGAGAAAGGTATACACCACCATCATTGACTAAAAATATCATACCCATACGTAAAAAGGGTTCATATCAACTTCCTTCTAACTATCGACCGATTAGCCTGATACAGAAATTTACTGGGTAAATTGCAAAGTTGGGTAGACACAGCCTCACCTTTATCAATATTTCAAGCAGGTTTTTATTAAGGCTGTTTGACTACTGATAACATTTATCTTCTCATGCACTGTTTAAAAAAATATAGATCCTTCAGACAAATTAAACTTTATGCTGTCTTTATTGACTTTTCCACCGCATTTGATTCTGTGGTCAGAGAAAAACTTTGGGATATTCTTATGAAAAGAGGAATCCCTTCAAATCTACTAAGCCCAATATATCTGTTACACACCAATATCACTTCTGTCATAAGATATGATAATAAGAGTAAGCTTTCAGAATATTTTAATATATCACTGGGAGTGAAACAAGGATGCATTTTAGCCACAATACTTTTCAGTATTTATATTGACTCTTTCCTTCAGTTTGAGATTTTTTTGCCATTGGACTCACCTAATATTAAGCAGCTTAACATTCATATAATAGCTTATGTAGATGATTTGCTTCTTTTCTCACTTTCCACTGTCAGACTCCAGCATGAAATAAACCTTTTGAAACCCAAATGTGATCAATTAGCATTAAAAATTAACCTTAAGAAGGAAAAAAATCATGGTCTTTGGTTCTCAAAATTTACGTCCATCATCATTCCATTTTTTTGGATAAGGACCCAAATGAGGTTGTGCCCTGATATATATTTAGGTATTAAATGTACTGCTAACAGTCAATGGGCTTCTCACTGGAAAGAATAGATATCTAAAGCTAGATTAGCCACAAAAACTTTACAAAGTTTTACTTTGAAATATGGAAGTACACTGTAATGATTGCTTTAATAGCTGGTGAAGCCAAAATAAACCCAGTACTACTCTACTGGGATGAAGATACATAGATACATAGATGCATAGACAGTGTCGGCAGATAAGGGCCTATGGCCCACCCAGTCTGCCCATTTGAGCTTGTAAGTTCAGTTTGTTTTCCTAGAAGTCTATTGCCCCTTACCCCTGACCTCTAGAATTCCTTTATGTCTATCCCATGCATTCTTAAATCCTGTGATTGTTTCAGCCCCCACCACTTCCTCTGGCAGGGTGTTCCGCTTGTCCACCACCCGTTCTGTGAAGAAATTCTTTCTCATGTTTCCTCTGAATCGTCCTCCCTCTAACTTCATCCCATGCCCTCTAGTCCTGGAACATCTTTTTCACTTAAAAATAGTGTTTTCCTGCACCCTGTTCCTCCCTGTCTGGGGGACTACATATACTGCTTCCTTAGAACTCCCTCTATCTTCCTTCTGTAAATCTCAGTTACAGGTACCTTTATCAACAGCTAATCCAGTAGTTAGCACTGAATTGGGCAGACTTTATTTAGCATCCCTAGTTGAAATTAGGCTAGTCTCCCACTGGCTTAAAATCATTACTAGTCAGCTAAACCAAATTCCTAAGTTTTGTCTCCAAGAAAAAAATAGCTGGTTAGGACAATGTTTTTCATCTCCTTGGTTAAAATGCATTGGAACTGTACTTTCAAAGGCCTCTTTACCTCACCTTTAGGAGGATTATCTGAAAGGAATCTCAATCTCCCCACTTTTTAAGGTTTTGCTCAAACAAAAATGTTTTGCTGAAGCACAAATTAAACAAATGGAGCAGGTAAGGGCTCAGAGACAATCCCCATGGTTTGGTCTAAATAAAGTTGACTTCTCTTTGGAAGATTACCTGATTTTACCTTTGTGCCCTGTTAAGAGGTCTAAACCTCACCTTCAAATTCTTGACGATATTGGGAATGCAAGTAATCACAAACAAGTTGCATTTAAGTAATAAACGAGTTTATTACTGCAAAGGGATAAATCACAGTTGCCCTAAGCAGTTCTTACCAATATGAACCGGGAGCCAGTGCTAAGCGTTCCCTACACCTCGAGGTTTCTCTGTAGTCTCTTGGGATCTCTCGGGTCTCTGAGGTGTAAAGCCTGTGCATTACATTATATACCTATGATAATTACTATGGTTACTAAAAGACAGAAACATTTCTAGTTACAAAGATGAGCCCTACTGGCTAAATTAGAGGTGGCTCCACAGTCCAAGATAACATTATACAATTCTGTAAAGTCATCAGTTTTAGAACAAAGAAGTTCTTATACAAAGTCTTACATAACCAAGTGTAGTGGTGCACATCACCAAATTATGGCAATGTTGCCTTACATATTATCATTACTTCAAGGACAGGTGTCTTGGCATCTGACAAGTAAGAAATAGACAGAAAATACATGGTATAATATGTGTGCATTAGCAAGCAAAGTGGATTACAACAATATGCATTCATATCCTGACATCTACTCTTATATGGTAGATGCCCTTAGCCCTAAGTATTAGTGTAATCTATACATAAGCATTAGCTGTCTACAGTGTACCTCTGAGGGTATCAATTAGGGTGCAGGGACCTTGTGTAACAATTCCCCCCCTTGTTGCCTCCAAAGGCAACACAGGCAAATCTAGGGAAAGGAGAGGAGCAGTGGCCGTTTACAATCCTGACATGCAAGCCTTGTAAAGGAACTCGAGCTGCTCACGGTGTTGGTGTAGTGTATGTCATAGGCAGCAAAGCATAATAATCAAAGTGAATATCAAAAATGCTTGTATAATAACAAAACCTTTAAAAGTAATCTCTAACCAGGTGTTAGTTAAGGCATTATTCATATCTCCATTGTTAATCAGGTCAAGAACAGCTTGGTTGGCTTTGGTAATATTATTGCCGATGTGGATGAGGTGTGTGTCCTTCCTGTCTAAAAGTGATTTCAGTGTAAGTGTAAGTGGGTCTATGTGTATGTTAAAGTATGGTAAGTATTCTGACAGTGTGAGTAGATAATCTGGGTTACCATCAATAATGTCTGCATCCATAAGGGGGACGGGGGTTATAACAGTATGTCCAATATCAGTCTTCTGGTGGGGAACAAAACAGAAGTTGGAGTAATCTATAGTACAAGTAACAGAACCATATGTATAAGTCTTGTGATTGGTGATGACGCAATACTCGCCATCTGAGTTGTACTGTGAACGCACAGTAGGCAGTCTCCACTTTTGCAACTGGACAGGGCATGTGTAAGTCATCTTCGAAATCCATGTTGACAGGCGATGAGCTTCCTCAAGATAGGATTGGTAGAGCTGATCTGGAGACAGAGTTGAGTTGAAAGAGTTGGTGCCATTCTCAGTGATGTCATCATCCATAGTGAAAGTCCAATTGATGCTGTCTGGATAGTAGCCACAAACAGGGCGTATAACATCAAACACATCACATCGGCACAGGTAGATGTATTGATTTTTTGCACAGTAGACCATCTGCGGAGCCACCCAGGCATCCAAGAAAGAATGGTAGACCAGTAAAGGTGGTAGATCCAGGTGTTCTCTGTAGATGTCTTCATCCAAATGCCCAAGGGAATGCGCCAATGCAAGCTTGTCAAACAAAGCTGTAGTGGGATCAAAACGTGGTAAGGAGACAGTAAAAGAAACAAACATGGTATCTGTTATGGAACATTTCTTAGTAGTGAAACAAGGACCAGTATTAAGGTGTCTGGTCACAAACACCAAATTCCTAGCTGTGGAGAGAGGAATAGACAAAGTATGTTGCATACACATGGAAACACAACTAGAAGTATTACATTTTGGACAATACCATTTGGAAATGCGTCTATCATGTATGATGTCAGGATTTCTTCCAGATTCTAAATCACAGAAGAGGTTGTTGATGGTAGTGATAATGTATGAACCATAAGCAGAGCAGAGTATTTCCCTAGCAATGTATTGTTTATCAGCTTCTCTATTGTTCTGTTGTATGAGTGCGTTAATCTTATCTTTTGAATCAGTGAATGCTTTAGCGATGTCGTGCATGTTGTATACAGTGTATCTTTCTTCCTGACTAAGGCCATCCACACCATGCAATAATGGAGGTAAAACATTGTTAACCAAGCCAGTGGAGAACTTGGCAGAATGACTTTTGATAGCAGTAATGTCTGCTTTATTCCAGATAGACATGGCAGTACCAAAAAGACCTGTGACGGTACCTGTAGCACCTGTAACATCAGAACTGTCAACTTCACGTTTATTACGTTTATGATTCAAACTACCAGGAGGGGTTTTCCTCCTAAAATTACTTCTATGTTCAGTAGAATAGACCCCAGTAAAGGGATCCTTAGTATGAATCTGAAATGCAGCTAAACTATCAAGTAATAATGTACTATAAAATGCAGATGTATTAGTATTGTGACACATACCAAACTTTCATATTCCAGTAAGTAAGATTAAACAAAGCAGGTATATGCATAAACTGTAAGTTATTAATCAAAGAACCTGGGAGGGCTGTGGCTGTGAGACCACTACGGGGACCAGGGTTATGTTTTAGACATTCCAAAAGCTGTGTATCAGTGGGCGGTAACACAGAGAGATACATGGCAGCAGAGCCATGTGGTGTATAGCACAAAATCTGCAAGTGGAATCTTTGGATAGAGAATTACAGTAAGATGGATCTATTAAGGCAGTAAAATTGTGCAAACCAGAATGTCTTAGTGCAGTTTGTAACAAGGACAGTGAACCATTTGGGGATAATTTAGCATTGGGCCAACCCTGAAAAGTTCCTATGGAGAGTTTGGCCACAGGGAGGATTTGTCCTTGTGATGTGGTTTTCCACTCAATCTGAAGGGTAGATTTGTAGGGAGCAATGACCGAGGCAGTGAGGTAAGCATCAGAACCTTCCTGGACAGTGATCATGGTATCTGGTATTTTAATGAAAACTCCCTCTGTAGGAGGTGCTGAAGGATCCAGTTGTCGGAGGAGGTCCGGTGGTCCAGTACCGTGCCTTGGACGCGGGGGTCACTCCTGAAAGGAGGAAATATAGGAACAAGATAGCCATCTTGTCAGTGTGTCTGAAAAGGAAGATCAAAGATTAGTGTATTAGTACAATTCTGCCCAGTGTGGTTAGGAAAAGTAAGTTAAGCTCCTTTGTACAGTTTCAACTGGTTTGCATGCAACCATTTGTCAGTCAGTTTGTTGTTGTGCAGGAGTCTAACTTGATAGACTGCCGGACTGAGCTTGTTGACAATGGGGTATGGGCCTTCCCACTTATTGGAGAAGGAGTGGGTGGGATGTGCAAATCAAAGTACCATTACCTGATCTCCAACCTGCCAATCCACTTCTTGTGCATGTTTTTCAAATTGTATTTTGGATTGTTGCTGGGCTTTGCCCATGCAGTTTGCAGCATACAAGTGTGTGTGTATGAGGTCTTTTCTGAGTTTTTCCACATACTGGTCAACAGACACGCGGTCTGCAGTGGGGGTGTGCAGGTCAAACAGTAAGTGTTCAGGTAATCTCATCTGTCTACCAGTCATCACCTCAAAGGGTGTCAGCTGGGTAGTGGCTGAGGGTGTGCCCCTGATTGCCATAAGGAGTAAAGGCAACAGGGAATCCCAGGTTTTGGGATTATCCTCAATAAATTTGGAAAGCATTTGCTTAATCCGTCTGTTGGGTCTTTCTACTTGACCTGAGGATTGAGGATGATAAGGTATGTGGAACTTTTGTTGAACTCCAAGGAGTTCAAGGGACTCTTTCATTAACTCACCTGTAAAACTAGTTCCTTTGTCGGAGTCTACCTTAAGAGGCAGGCCCCACCTGGAGAAAATCTGTTCCACCACGATTTTGGCAGTTGTCTTTGCTGTGCATGTCTTAGTGGGGAAAGCCTCTACCCACTTAGAGAATAGGTCAGTTACCACAAGAGCATACTTATTGTTTCTACTGGTATTGGTCAGAAGGCCAATAAAATCAATTTGCATGGCATGCCAAGGGCCAGAATGTCTTTGTGGTAAAAGTTTGGCATTTCATTTTGTAGGTATGGGATTGTTTTGTGCACAAACAAGGCAATTGTCTATGTATTGTTTAACATCTTTGATGATACCAGGCCACCAGGTGGTGGTCTTGAGTCATTGGAGGGTGTTCTCTGCTCCCTGGTGTCCACCAGTAGGAGTATCGTGTACTTGGTGCAAAAATTCAGATCTTAGGTGTCTGGGGACTACCCACAACTTGGTGGTAGTGTCATCTGGTTGGAACCAAATTAGCTTGTCATCAGGGGATAAGTGCAACTTACCTTCATGCCTTCGGTATGGGTTATGTGTAGGTAGTCTTTCTTCAGTACCCTTGTCAAGGAATCTGAACACCTATCTGAGTTCAGTGTCCAGATGTTGGGCTGCTGAGAGGTCCAAGGGGGAAAAAGACTCAGATTTCTTCTTGAGGGCTGCAACATGCACAGCTGCATTAGCTTCTGGATGGTCCATCATCCAGATGTCCCCCCCTCGGGCCCCTTCCTTAGCAAGGGTGTCTGCGGTGTCATTGAAAGCATGATAGGGGTCATGAAGAGAGTGTGCTTTGACCTTGTGAACATAAAGTTTGTGTGTGAACTTCTGTGCCAATGCATGTATGTATATTACCAATTCTTTGTATTTCACTGGGCTGCCATCAGAAGAGTGGAAGGAATTCTTCTGCCAGAAAGGAAGAAATTCTGTAAGGGAACAACAAACCCAATTAGAGTCTGTAAAGATGATAGTATCCTGAGTTCCATGTTGAATGAACTCAAGGGCACAGGCCACCGCTGCCATCTCTGCATACTGTGATGAAGCTACACTACAGCGTTTAGATATCTTGACGGTGTTCCCATAAGGGTATATTACCAAAATACCTATCCCTGCAATCTGTTCTCCCTGATAGTAGGATGCCGAACCATCAGTAAAAATACGGCACAAAGAGGTACTCTCAAGTACTTGTGGCGTGGCAGGGAGGAAAGGACCTGGATCTGGAAGATCAGGTGACTGTAGTGTACAGTCATGGGGTTCTCCCTGAAAAAGAAGACCATGAGCTAGCAGAGATGGAACTTTGGTCAGGTGGACCTGGATATCTCTATTCTGGAGGAGAAGTGACCAGTGTGTCAGCCTAGTGTTAGAGACTGACCCATCCTTCACTCTATCTGAGAGCAAAAAGGTAGTTGGCGTGTGGTTAGTGTTGATGATCAATGGTGAGTACCCAATGATATACAAGAAGTGCTTGACAGCCCAGTAGGTGGCCAGAAGGTTCCTTTCACAAAGGCCATACTTCTGCTCCACTGGGGTCAAGAGCTGTGATGCATATGCAATGGGTCTCAAGGTGCCATGCACCTTCTGGGCCAGCACTGCTGACATGGCAATGTCAGAGGTGGCACACTCAAGATGGAATGGTAGTGCCGGATTGGGGTTAACCAGTGCTGGGGTGGAGGCCAGAGCCTGCTTCAGTGACATCACAGCCTGGGTGTGAATAGGGCCCCAAGTCCATGGTACATCCTTTTTGAGCAATTCATACAGAGGAGTGGCTTTCTGAGCAAAATCACAAAAGAAATCTCTTGAATAGTTTACCATACCTAGAAACCTTCGAAGAGTTGCCACACTGGTAGGCAATGGCAAGTCTTGTAATCCCTGTACCTTTTTCCAGGTAGGGCTTTGACCTTGGTCAGTTATGTTTAGACCCAGAAAGAATACTTCCTTCTGACACAATTGTGCTTTTTCCGGGTTACATTTCAGGCCTGCTCTCTGGATGAGAGTCAGTAGTTCATCCAAGAGATCCAGATGTTGTTCCTGCGTGGCCGTGGCCAGCAACAGGTCATCCACATACTGTAAGAGACATTGGGGGTAGAGAAACTCTGGAGGGCATCCATCATATGAAGGTGGAAGAGGGATGGACTGTTATGGAATCCTTGTGGCAAGCAAGTTCACGTGTACTGTCGTCCTTCAAAGGTGAAGGCAAACTTATTTTGACTCTTGAGGGCCAATGGCAATGACCAAAAACCATTGGAAATATCCAGGGCACTGAACCATTTCAGAACAGGTGTTAGAAGTCGGAGCACATCTGGTGCCGATGCAACAGTTGGGGAAACAACTGGGAGTGACCTGATTCAGTTTCCTGTAGTCAATAGTAAGTCTCCAGGTGCCTGTGGGTTTCTTCATGGGCCATGCTGGGGAGTTGGCATTAGAAACACAAGTTCTGATTACTCCTTGTTTAAGGAGTGACTTGATCGTTTCTCTAAGGGAAGGCAAGGCCTCAGTTGGAAAAGGGTATTGCCTTTGCCTTTCATGTGCTGGGCTGGGCACCTCAATGACAGTGTGCATTCTACCACAGTCATGCTTGTTAACTGCAAACGCTTCCAAATGTCGTTGCAGAATAGTTAAGAGTTTCGGAAAAAGTTCATGACTCTTGAACAAATCTATGATGTCATACTCTTTGTCATTGACAGATATCGTTGCCTCAACATGTGAGTCGGGAATCAGGATGGTATGGTATTGACCCTGAATCTGTATCAACAGCATGTTAGCTAGATCCACCACACAGCCGTGTGGTGCAAGGAAATCGATTCCTATGATACTAGGATGATCACGCAATACCATCAGTTGGAAAGTATGTGAGGCCTTCAGATGACCTAGCTCTACCGGTAAGGGTAGAGAACGGTATGCAGGCAGCCTAGTACCATCGACTCCTGACATATTGGTCTTCCATCTGGTAGACCAAGGGGATGTGTCCGGGTGTTCGTCATGTAGCACAGATACAGCTGCACCTGTATCTAGTAAGACTACTAGTTGGCAGCCCCCAACCTTGGCCTCAGTGCAGGGCTTTCCGTTTGTATCCAAGACCAGCTTGCTTACAATACGGACTGGGGCCTGTAATTGTCAATCCGTATTGCCGGAAGCATGCAGAGGTTGGGCCTGACTTGCGTGAATGACTTCACAATGCTGTACTGATGCGATATAGGGAGGAGCTTCTGGATTCAGGCCTGTATGGGCCTGTGGGCTTGTACTTCTGGCATCTCCATGGCTTGTTGCAGCCTGGACCACTGGTTGTACTGCTGCAAGGGACTGTGCGGGAACAGCATCCACTACAGAGCGCACTTGTCCCAGGAGCTCTCGGAATTTTCGATTTTCTTCGGCTATCTCCCTATATGAAGGACCCGTTCTCTGTGATGGTTTCCCTCTGTCCTTATGCCTCCTATTCTTAGGCCAATTCCGGTTCCCACCCCACTGCTGCTGTTGTTGTTGTTGGGCCTATTGGGGGTGTTGGTTACCAGCTGGAGGGGCTGACGGATGTTTGGTCTGCTGGTGTTGGGCTTGCCCTTCCACTGTATAATGTGTTGTGGTCCTGGGGGCGGGTTCCACGGCAGCTACTTTCTTGGAAACGGAACCCAAATCATGGATGTACAGTTGATATACCCTCTCGGTTTTTCGAAGAATATTGGCAAACCTATCTGTATTTGGGTAAGTGGTTGGCTCTACCTTTTCTCTTACTGCTGGGATCATGTTCCTAAGGAACAAGGTCTTATATTCAATAAGATCTACATCCGCAGCTTCTTGTGCCAGGTGTTTTCCTGCTCGGTAGGCCATCCAGAGTCTCTGGTGGTAGGTTGCTGGGTTTTCTTTTGCATTTTGCTTTATGGGGGTATGCCAGCATCACTCCTTCTACCTCTGGGCTGTGAGTGGAAATGAGCTCAGCTGCAACCTCGACAAAGGTAGCGTTCCCATCCTGGCGAACTGCTTTGGGGAGTTCGGCCCATAAACCAGGATCGATGGTCTGGCATAGTATTTGGACCTGATATTCTGCAGTGAGGCTTAGTATCTCGCATTTAGAATGCACCTTTTCCAAGTGACAGCTGAGGTTGTCGGACCGGCTCATCCGACCAATACTGTCAGTGATTTGCTGAACAGAGTAGGCCATTTGTAGGGGGATTAGTAGGTGGTCGATCAGGCAAAGGTAATGCGTCTTGCACACCATCTAAGGCTGCGTGAGCTGCAGCTTCGGCTGCAGTGTGGACAACACCTTCCTGAGTGCCAGCTTCTTGGAAAATCTGTCAAATCTGACTTTTAATAGCTTTCATACTCCTTTCAGGAAGAGGAACATTCCTAGTGCTCTGTCAATCATGGTTTCTATCTCTTGCCTGTCTTCCACACTAGTAACGGCTACCAGAGGCACCGTCGGGACCAGGCTTGAGCCTGCTCCCCCCCATCATGGGCGCCGCCATGTTGGCGTTTACCATGATGAGCGTCACGACATCATCGACGTGTGACCTGGGGAGTTGGGGGTGGGGACCCACCATGCTGTGGATGGCTGGGTGGGGAGTCTTGGCCATAGTAGGAGCATGACTGGGCATTGTACTGTGAGACATCATCATCAGATAACTCCCCTTCTGATGATGAGTGAAAGGCAGGGGCTACGCCTCCCATTGCCTTAACATGGCCAGTCAGAACCTCTCGCTGATGGCACTGTGTTTCCATCTTAGCTCTACATTCATCATGATTCACACTTGCAACATCCATATCAACCTGATCCTGCTTCTGTTTTTGCAAAACTCGGTATGCGGCGCTCAATTCACGATTGTCCCTATAGGCTATTTCTAAATCATTACGTACCTGGTTGATCTCGTCCTGAAGCTCACCCATTTCATCACTCAACTGTGCATTCGCAGCTCTCAACAAATCATTCATTTGTACAACCTGACTCTTATCCTGTCTCAAACTTTCACACTCTTGCTTCAAAGTACACATTTCTCGTTCACCAGCCTGCGCTGAATGATGCAATAGTGAATCCTTTTCATTTTGCAGAGTTTGGAGCTCAGACTCCAAGTTCTGCTGCAATCTAATACATTATGTTTCCTGTAAACCCATCTCTTGCTTAAGAGATGTGATCTGCAGATCAAGGGTTTGAAACCTCACTTCGGAGGCTTCCAAAGCAGCGTAGAGAGCGGCGACCATCAACCCTTGCGTGACGCTTATTGGTTGACTGTCGCGTCTCTGCGTACTGGGTTGAGATCCCCAGTACAGGGTTTTCACATTGACTTGCGTCCCTCGCGAAGTCAGCCCATCCTCCATGGGAGGCAAGGAAGTTAGAGACATCGAGTCTCAGTTCTGCACAGATATCTGATACTGTGGCCATTGTGTAGGAGGGAATGAAAATTTAAACTGTGAAAAAGACAGCGTGTTGAGTATTGATCCACAACATGAGTACTTTAAACACAGCCGGGCTACTGTATAAATTGCAGGCTTGCAATTCAAAGCTGCTATGGAGTGGGTCGAGATGGCATCGACCACACCGGAAAAGTCAGCCAGACTTTGCAAGTGACTACAAACTGTTTTTTAAAAAGGGGAGAGGTGATACAGGAATGTACACCTACAGTCCCCGTGGGAAGGGAAAAGTTTAAGCAACAAGTGAAAACTTACAGACACCAAATATCGCCTGCACACGGTCTCCAATTTGTTGAGAGGTCTAAACCTCACCTTCAAATTCTTGACGATATTGGGAATGCAAGTAATCACAAACAAGTTGCATTAAGTAATAAACGAGTTTATTACTACAAAGGGATAAATCACAGTTGCCCTAAGCAGTTCTTACCAATACAAACCGGGAGCCAGTGCTAAGCGTTCCCTACACCTCGAGGTTTCTCTGTTGTCTCTTGGGATCTCTCGGGTCTCTGAGGTGTAAAGCCTGTGCATTACATTATATACCTATGATAATTACTATGGTTACTAAAAGATAGAAACATTTCTAGTTACAAAGATGAGCCCTATTGGCTAAATTAGAGGTGGCTCCACGGTCGAAGATAACATTATACAATTCTGTAAAGTCATCAGTTTTAGAACAAAGAAGTTCTTATACAGAGTCGTACATAACCAAGCGTAGTGATGCACATCACCAAAAGATGGCAATGTTGCCTTACATATTATCATTACTTCAAGGACAGGTGTCTTGGCATCTGACAAGTAAGAAATAGACAGAAAATACATGGTATAATATGTGTGCATTAGCAAGCAAAGTGGATTACAACAATATGCATTCATATCCTGACATCTACTCTTATACAGTAGATGCCCTTAGCCCTAAGTATTAGTGTAATCTATACATAAGCATTAGCTGTCTACAGTGTACCTCTGAGGGTATCAATTAGGGTGCAGGGACCTCGTGTAACACCCCTAATACTAAGAAAGTGAGCACCTGGGCTAGATTAGGTATCCTTTCCTCTAAATATGCTTATTTTAATAAACCATTGCGGGATGGTCCATTTCAGGACCAATGTAGGTATGATAGGGGTTTTCAGGAAACCCTCTAACACATCATAATTCAATGCCCTTTATATAATGATGCACATGATCAAACAATAAAAACATTTCTAATAAAATATGCCATATGGACTACGACCCTTTGTTTATTTTACTTCATCCTATGACAAAAGATGACGCTGAGTCAGTTTCTAAATTCTTTGTGCAGGTATTGAGGTCTAAAAGGAAGTAGTAAAAAACATTATTTTTATACAGGAAAATCTAATCTTTAGGCCGGAAGGCCTAGTTTACAAGACTGTCCTATTTCTAACTTGTTACCTAAACATTAAAAAACATACATACGATTATAAAATGGTTTTACATATACCTGTATGACAATACCAAAAGCAGTTTATGCCATTCTTCCCATGTCATCCCTCAGGACACTCACTTTGTAGCAACACAAGCTCTGTGGTTAGGTTTATTACAACCATGTTCACTGTAAGGCGGATAACTTGCTACAAGATATCCTGTACTTTACACTTTATGTAAGCAGCACTTTCTGTTTGTACTGTTCTTTATAATATGTAAAAAAAAAATAGCAATATTGTAATGTCCATCATTTTTAGTGTTATGGAAGACCAATAAACTATGACTGATTGAATGCACATTCATTGCTGAGCTCAAGTCTTCCTGCCTATTTTAATCTATTTACCCTTTGCAAATCACTGCATGGGGAACCAATGTGGCTCAGCTGACTTGATAACATGGAAAACTGAATTTTCAGGCCCCGTCATGAAGGAGGCTTTGGCCCACTTCTCCTGCTCTTACAGAGCCCAGCACTAAAAAGTTACATTCACAGATTCCAAAAGATAGTAGAAAACTGCTGGAAAATCAATTACCTACACTTGCAGAGTGCAACGGTCTTGATCCTAAAGTAATCCCTTCCCTCCAGTTTATTCAGCAATGATGCAGGGTTTTGAAAAGAACTGTTTTCATTCTTTGTTTATCTCTGTACTCCATGCTGATTGCCATAACCAGTCCCAACGTCCAGTCTGACAATTTATATAAAAATGCAGCAGGAAAGGTCATTCACACCTTTTACACAAACCATAGATCAGTTCAAGAAATTTAACTTGAGAAATACTCCTGGGTGAACCTGGTGTCAATCACTTTTTATCCATACTACCCTTTCTGAATACAAAATGTGAAAGCTGGTGGTATTCTGAAAACCCCACAGAGACTCCAGATATCTTTAACTTCGATATAAAAGAAAAAAATATTAAAAAAACAAAATATTGCAGATGTCTTGCTTTTGAGTATTCATTTTTATTTTTGTTATTTATTTGTTTAGCTTAGCCCTGTCTGACTTTTACTTCCTACTCACTCACAACTATTTTGTATTTAATTGCTTCAGTTTTATAATCTTGTGCACTTCCTGTACTATATTATTTCTATTATTTCCCTGTCCCATTCCCCCAGATTCTTCTGAAAATCTGGGAGTTGGCTAATTACAAAGCAACTGCTAGTGGAGTGGCAATTTGAATACTTTTGTTTAAATAGTTTTTTATTTGGGACTTTGGATTAGAAGGTACTACCAGCCTCACAGGCAGGAACAGGAAGTAGAGGTGCCATAGTATATAGCAGAAGGAGACCCCCTAGCTAGCATCTCTGCTTTGGACTGTGTGGAAGTGGGGATTGAGCTTTACCAGCAGACGCACTTGCAGTAACTATAGCAAAAATAGTTGTTGATTGAGGAGGAGTGGTTTGAAACATGCACCAGGTTCAGAAAGTGACACAAAATATAATAAAAGGTGGCAGTGAAAATAAGAATTCCACCATGGAGGAGCAGATATTGTGGTCCAAGGGAGAGAACTGTGCAATAAGCCATAACAGGTAATAGTGACTGAAGACTCAATTTAAGGATGAGCTGATGCCAAATCTGCATTTAGTGATTGTGCTGAGATCCAGTGGTTTGGACACTGGTGAAGGAAACAGGTCCAAAGGAACTTACTCTTCCTTTAGCACCTGAGAACTTCAAAGTTATGACGCAACACTTTTTACAAGAAACTTACACACTGAACATGTGCAAGTTCTTAGCAAGCCATATGACCTACAACATCCAACCAGCAATAGAGTCTTTCAAAATCATTACAGAATTAGAGAGACTGCTGCAGGTGGGGCATTGTCTATGGTCACTTCCTCTCCTGACAACTGAGCCAGCAGGTTACCATAGCTAGGTAGACACTGACTAGGGGTGGAGGCTAGGCAGGTAGGCAGGAGTGCCCTGGGGGTGGGAGGCTTGAGAATGGATGGGAGGAGAAAAGGCTTTTATCAGAAGTGGTTAGGAATGTGTTCTCTCTCTCTCTCTCTTTGGGACCAAGTGAAATGCTTTGCAAGTTGTCCTACCAAATGTGATTAAATGGGAAAGGGGGCCTACTGAAATGCAACTAAAATGGTACAGGGTCTGCATCAAAAAGCCCTATGAGGAGAGAGACTAAAGGACCTCAATATGTACACCCTAGAACACATCAGGGAGGATGTCATGGATCTTTGAATACCTCACGAGGGTAAATAAGGTACAGGAGGGAAGCCTTTTTCAGAAGAAAAGGTGCTCAAGAACAAGGAGACATACTATGAAACTGGAAGGGGTAGATTCAAGAGAAATGTGAGGAAGTACTTCTTCACAGAAAGGGAAAGAGAACGTTGTTTAACCAGGAGTAGCACACTAAGCCGAAGCTTGTTTCCAGATGTGACCTGAGAGTACAAGGAAATTAAGTGACTTGCTTAGGATCACACAGTATGCACCTAGGCGGCTGTAGGATTCAAACCCAGGTCTCCAGATCTGCAGCTCAGAGTCTTGACCCATTGCGCTATACTGCCTCCTCATGAAAGAGTGGTGGATTTCTGGAACAGCCTTCCAGTGGAGGTAGTGAGGTGAAAACAGTGGTGGGGTTCAAGAATGTGTGGGATAATCACAAAGAAATCATAGTGAAAAGGAAGGGAGAGGGAAAAGCGCTGTAGATAGGGCACACACTCTGTGGGCATAGCGTAGGTAGGAAGAAATGGGCAGACTGGATGGGTTAAATAGTACTTATCTGCCTTCAAATTTTGTGTTTCTATGTTTCTTGGTCTCAGGCCATGTGCTTAGGGCACCAACCTCCTAGAAGATGGTGCGGCTTGCTTCACGCTCCCCGGCTCCTTTCTCAGACCCTGGCCTGGCTAAGATTGTCCATGTCCTGAGAGGCCACCAACCTCCAAGATGATAGTGCAGCTTGCTTTGTGCTCCCTGGCTCCTTTCTCGGACCCCCACCCAGCTAAAGTAATTTCCTCAATCACCTTCTCTGTGGCTTCACTTGCAGGACTTTGATTGGATGGCACCTGTTACCCCAGCCGATCTGCTTATCCCCAAGGCTCCTTTGACAATCAGAGCACTTTTCTTTCCAGCACAACTACTCGGGACCCTCTGCCATGGAACTGTTCTGGTTTTGGACTTGGTTTTTTGGCCCATCCACCACCCCCGACACTCTTTAAATGCTCTCCTTCCCCACTCAGGCATAATTTTTCCACCCAGTACAAATTTCTACTGATGCCTCTTAAAGCAGCAAGCACTTATTCTGGCACTTGAAGTTATTTTTTTCCCCACTTGAGTGTAACTTATTATTTGCACCTTGTTCTTTGCCCACATCTAAGCAGTCACTTGGAAAATGAATAACCACGTAACCCTCCTTACACTCAGCTCATTGACTGGGCTACTAATAATGACCAACTTCTCGGCCACCATCCTGGCCACTGATCAAGTTGGTCTACAATCCTTTACTGAATCATTTAAACCAATCAACTCCCTCCCAGCACAACTTGGCATGTGTCATCCCCTAAGGGCTCTGCCATGCTGTCCTTACTATCAAGCCTCGAATGTCAGTTGCTTGGACTTTTTGTCCACTCCCTCATATTCCATTCCCCCCCCGACTCCCCCCTTCTTGTCCCCTTCTTTAACTCCTTCTCCTTGCCGATGATGTGGAAAGCAACCTGGGACCCCCTAACACATACATTGACCATGCAAATGTTATCTGGGCAGGTCACTCGAGTCTCAGGATTGCAAACCTAAATATTTGTAGTCTCCCATCTATGTTCTCTGAGATCGAGGCATGGGTGGCCCTATATAAGCCACACATCCTGGGCCTCTCCAAGACCTGGCTAAAGCCACACCTCACTGATACCTCATATCAACTGCTTGGTTACTCCATATTATGATTAGACGGGCCAGGAAGAAAGAGGGGTGGAGGCGTAGCAATTTTTGTGCTAGATCATATCTCAGCCCCTACAGTTGCTCACTCTTCCCCCACTTCTGCTTGTGAATGGCTTATTGCTGAGATTGTCCTGGGGGCCACAAAAAAAACTTCACCTAGGCTGCTGTTACAACCCCCCCCAATGCGGGCATCCAGGGCCTATCCAGTTTTCTGGTTGGCCTTGTGTGCCCCTCCCCCTCCAGAGACACAGTCCTACTAGGGGATTTCAACCTCAACTGGACTGACACTCCAATACCTGAGTATGCACATCTCCTAAAAACACACCAATTAGAACAAGTCCTCTCTTCCACCACAAGATATAACATGCACTCAGACAACCATACCACCTTAGACTGGAACATCACAAATTGAGTGGACCTGGTCCTACAGGCAGGCACAATGTCAGACTCCATCAGTGACCACACCCCTACTTACATTATCCTAACCACCAAATGAATCCGACTTCCCCCAAAATTCCTGTCTTTCAGGAAGTTTCACCACCAGGACCTTGACTCCTTCCTAACTGATTCCAGGACTTCAAATTGGTCCATACTTTCTGCTCGTGCAGGGATGTCTCAACTGCAGTCACATACTTTACCAACATCCTATAGAAACTTCAGGACAAACATTTCCCAATCACCACCAGAAGGGTCAGAGGTGGCAGCACCCACTGGCTATCCAAGGAACTCCTGGCCCAGATGAAAATCAGGGAAAAACTTGGAAAGCCTATAAGTCATCTCCCTCCCCCCAGCTCTGGAACACATACAGACAACTGCACAATTCCTGCAAGCAGGCTGTTAAGTTGCTAAGGTGCAAATACTATATCAGCTTGCCAAAAAGATACAGTTTCTGGGCCTCAATACGGTCCCTCCTAAATCTTAAGTCTAACAAGCTGACCACACAGCTAAACTTTCCCTCAGGTCCCATCACTGAACCTGGTACAATTGCGGACACTTTCAACAGAATGTTTACAAACCTTTCTCCCTATCTTAACAAGCTCCCTACTCAGTCTCCCTCTGGCCTACACAGCAAACCTCAATGCTCCCAGCCCTCCCCTAGTACTGCACATGCTCCTCCATTTTACTTTAGGGTCCTTGCCATAAACAACACTGCCAAACTTTTAAAGACACTTCCTATCCAAGTTAACCCAGGTAGTGATGGGCTATATCCTACCTTCCTGAAACTGCTCTCCCCAGTTATTGTAAAGCCCCTAACCTACATTTACAACCTCACCCTGTCATCTGCAACAGCTCCTGACTTTTGGAAGCATGCTCATTATTGTACTCATATTTAAGGCTAGGGATTACCTTGCCCCTGAAAATTATAGACCCATCTCCCTCCTTCCTCACCTGAGTAAATTATTTGAAGAAAATCATTCACCACTGAATATCTGATCATCTAGAAAAATACCACCTCCTGTATCCTCTCCAGCACCGCAAACACCATAGTACCTCCTCCACCTTGTCACTTTTCTCAAACCATATCCTTAGAAATATGGACAAGGACAGGGCCACAGGTGCATGTTTGTGGATCTTTCGAAAGCTTTTGAACTCTCTGTCTCTGCCCCTTCCCTCTGGAATAGGTTTCCTTTGTCCATCTAATCATCCCCATCCCATCAGTCTTTCAAGGCAAACATAAGGGCATGGCTCCTGACTGAGGCTGCTTGTACATGCAGCAGTTCCCCAGATGGTACCAGGGCCCATATCTTGGCATAGCACCTTTACATGCCCTCACCCTACCTCCAGTGCCCCTACCCTCTTGCAGTGTTCTGCTCCACTGTTCAATCTGGATATAACTACCTGTTTTATTCTGAACTGTTAACAGGTTCTGCAACTTAAGTTGCATTTCAGCCTATGGCTTATGCCTATACCACTTCTGGTGATAGACTGAACCTTTGTTTTAACTGTATTTATTTATTTCCTTGGCTCCCCTGTGATTGTATACATATTGCATGTAGTACTTTACCATAATCCCCATGTTAAAACTTCCATATTGCATAGCTCTTAATTTATGTCACTACACAAGCATGTACTGATTTCTCTGACATATTTGTACTATGTAATGTGACCTCATACCAAGTGTTTTTGGCAGTCCTTTTTTGTTCTAATTGTATCTTTGTATTGTACTGATGTCTGTTGTGTTTGCCACCCTGGTGGCCCGGATCACAACTGAAAAAGGTCTTCTTGATCAGTTTGCTCACTCAGTTATCAAAGACATAAATAAAATAAATAAAGAAAGAAAGAAAGACTTTTGTGTACTGTGCAAATTCATTTTAGCTTCAGGCAAGGAGGTTATTTATTTGGAATTTCTAAGTAGCCACTCCATCAGTATGTGTTCTTCTGTATGTCTGTTTATATACAGTATGTACTGTTTGATGCATTTTTTGTTTTGGTAATTTCTAAGGCCTTGGGAGAAAATCTGCATGCACTACAATGTGAAATGTTATGCAGGTTTTCCTGCTAATTGTGTTTAAGTTAGAAAGGGGGCAGAGAGACTACCATCCTTTTTCTCAGGCCATGTTCTTAGGACTACACAAAGACTTGGTGGAGAGTGTACTTACTGGGAGTTTCTCAGTTTTAAGGGAGCTTTAGTTTCATTTACTGTGTGGAAACATGGGGTCCCCATGTGTTTTTAGGGCCTTAAATTATAAAAAGTTTAAAAAGTACTTTGTTTGTGACGGATTATTCAGGATAATGAAATTCATAAGTATGATGTGGAAAAAAACATCAGTACTACCATTTTTGTTTTCATTTAAGAAGAAATATTTTCAAGTGGTGGATGCAAGCTAGTCATACATAGGCAGAATTTTAAATGTGAACCCATGCTAAACTGGAAATAAAGTAGGAATCAGAATGTCTTCCTGTTTTTTTTTAGTTGAGATTTCTGAAAAAAAAGCTTTTGTGTGCAAAGATGTAACATACTTAGTCTTTAATTTTGGGAAAGTTCACATGATTTTTTTTTAAACAAATGCTAGTGAGGTTATTAGTTAATAGGCCTGATGGAAACCAGCTAGCAAAAATGCTCACTTTTGTGAATACTGAATAACTTATCTGTGCTGCGTGGTTTATGATTTACCCTGGTGATCACTGTAGTACTTCTTAGGTGTGTTTTTGGAAATTATTTATATTGAGAGTTTGGTGCATTATATCTATACAAAAACTGAACTGTGTGTAGAGCTTCAAATCATAATGCATAAGATGCCTAGGGCGAGCATGGTAGTAAATTGTGGTGCAAAAAGTGGTGCATTGCAGCTACCACTGCTGTGATTGCAGAGCTGTTAAAAAAAGACTAAGAGGTTATGTACACACACACACACACACACACACAAACACAATATAATGTGCCTAATGATAATTTTCTCACAGTACAATTCTGTGGTGAAGTGGCAGTTCTGTGCTTTTCTTTGCTTGTGTTTTCAAAGCTTTTGGTGGCACAATGCTGAGCAAATAGAAGATGGATGGCACAGACTTCGAGCGGCAGTTATGGGCCTTCATGCAGCCAAAGGGACAAGTGTGGTGGAATGCCATGTTTCAGGACATCAAGAGCCAGATATTCAAAACTTTGAACAGTGCACAAACTGTTTACACAGAGTTTGCATTGGAATAGTGCTGGGACCCCCATATTCAAAGGGAGAAATAGTGCCGGCGCAAAGTATTAGCGCTGGCACAAAACAATGGTATGCAAAGGGGCAAACTGAGGGGCAGGGACATGCATACATGTGCAATGTGATATTTAAAACATTAGCACTGCGTAATGCTCCATTGTGCAGCCCATAGAGTGGCCAAGTTACCGCCCATAAAAAGCATGTCTTAATCCAGGGCAAAGCACTAAACAGGGTGTATGTGGACACAGCAGGAGACAAGATGGTGGTTTGCAACAACACCATTATGCTATACCTGATGGAGGCAGTCCTGGATGAGGAGGACAGTGACCAAGCCCACCGTAGCTCACTTCGCAGGCCAAGGAGGAGATACGCTGCACACAGGATATACCAGCAAAGGCTCTCCTTTGAGATCCTTACAGACGAACACCTTGTCTGCCAGTACAGGATGAACAGGGTTATGCTGAGGCAGTGGTGTGAACTCCTGCATGAGCAGCTGCAGCCAAACACCAGATGCAGCCATGCCATGTCTGTTGAGGAAAAGGTGATGGCTGCGATGTGTTTTCTAGCCACCAGTATGTTCCAGAGACCAGTGGGAGATACCATTGGAGTATCACAGTCGGCCACCTGGCACCTCCTGACCCAGTTCCTTAATGCTTTCCTGCAACATTCTGGTGGACTTATAGTATTCCCCAGCACAGCACAGGACTGCAGAGAGATGATGTAGCAATTCTGTTGGGTTGCACACCTACCAGCTGTAATCAGTGCCATTGACTGCACCCACATTGCCATCCATGCACCACCTGGTGAGGTAGGGAATGTGTATATCAACAGGAAGGGATATCATTCCATACACTGCCAGGTGGTGTGAGATGCAGTGGGGTGCATCACCAATGTCCTTGCACAGTACCCTAGCAGTGTCCATGAGGCCTTCATCTGTCACCAGTCAAGGCTGTGCCAGGCATTTGATGAAGCCAGGATACCCAGTGGGCAGCTAGTTGGTGAGTATGCACAGCAGGCACACCCCAACCCAAAACAATGGTGGGACAATGACCCGTAACCGCAGACAGGGCTGGTGAGGGGTGAATAGGGAGGCAGGGGAACAATAACTGGGAACACAGGCAGTGTGAGTGAGACAGTAAACAGCACCTAACAATTGCACGTGTCCACAGGGGACGGTGCCTATCCCATGAGACCCAGGCTACTAACACCACTCCTCCGACTGGCAACAATGGAGGAGGAAATATACAGTGAGGCACATGCCACCACCAGGAATGTAATCAAGAGGGTCTTTGGCATGCTCAAGATTCATTTCCACTGCCTGGACCTTTCTGGCATTGCCCTACAATATACCCCTCACAAGGTATGCCGTATATTCCTTGCATGTTGTATGTTACACAACATGGCCTTAAACCATGGTATATGTGCACGTGAAGGAGGGGAACATTCTGACAGTAAGCCAGAGCCAGAGGTCCGGGGATAGTGGAGCAACTTGAGAGGAGAGACCCTCGAATGGCCCGGAGGTCCCACAAACATTGAAACCACATCATTGCCACACTGGCGCATATGAGCAGGTGAGTGAAACAAACACTGACAACATAAACCTGAGCAAATGTGTATTTAATACAACAGATAGTGCTACACACAGAGGAGTGCCAAGGTGTGCAGGATAATACATTGTGCTATGGGAATATGAGCACACTGTACTGTGTGGGTGTAAGGGGTGTGTGAGTGGATAGTGCACATAAGGCAGTGTGGCTATGAGCGGCGTGTGACTGCAGGCTGAATATGTGTGTCACAAATGTGTCTGTGTGTGTGTGTGTGTGTGTGTGTGTGTGTGTGCACAAGTATGTGAGCATGTCAGCAGTCGTTAATGACACCTCCCACTACGGGTCCTACTGGACCACACATGGCGTTCATGTGATGGTGGTGTATCCTGTACTGGAGAACCCACTGAGGAGGACTGTGTCATACTGACAGCCGTGGCATGCATGTGGCCATGGCAAGGCCTCACAGCTGACACAGTCAACTGGCCACCCCTGCACAGTGATGATCCAGTCAAAGAGCAGGGTGCCCCAGTAAAGGATGAACCAGACCTGCCAGTGTGAGTGCTAGAGCCTCACCATGGCACATGAGTGGCACACTGGCACCATGCCACACAGATGCACCCCTGTCCGAACTGGGATATGGCCCTCATGGTGGCTGTCTGCTCCTTAACAGCAGCAGTGAAGTCACTAAAGCATTCACATATCATATTGATGGCATATGTGTGGCATTCCTCAGCACACTGCTCAGCCCACAATAACCCATCACTGACTGCCTCCCTGAGGAGGGACAGCTCCTGCCTGACCTCACACCTGAAGGCATGGAGGTCCTGTTGGGCAGCTGTCTGGGATTCAAGGGCTGTATAGAGGATGGGATGGGGCCCCTTTGCCCCCTGCTCTTGCGGCAGCATCCCATCTTGGACAGCAGCCTGTGGTGGTGGTGGTGGTGGTGGTGGTAGTGGTGGTTGCATCAGCGCTGGTGGTGGTGGATGCTTGTTGCCAGCGGTGGGCACATGGCCTGCACACTGGGCCACTGCATGCTGTGGCATGGCCCCTACATGCCCCTGATGCATATCAAGGGGTGCAACCTGGCCATCAGGATGAGTCTGTACTCTCAGTGGTGCCACAAGGCTTGTGCCTGCTGGGACAGGATGCTACACAGTGCCACCCATGCCACACATGGCCATGCCAACTGTGTTGGACACTGGACCTGTGACCTGTGTGGGAGCAGTGCATGGCACTAGCAGTGGTCCATGTGCTGAATGACCTGATGGACACCCAACAGTTATGTGGGAAGCTGCAAGTGGTGGTGATGGTATGTCAAAATGGAGGACCGGTGACAACGGCCTCATGTCAAGCTTCACCAGGTATTCCAGGGAGGGAACAAAGGTGATATCACTGTCATCATTGTCATCATAATTCACATCCTCAATGACTGAAAGTACTACAGGTTGTTCGATGGTCATGTGGCTGGTTGCTGGCAGTGCCCTCCCATACTGCCACCCTGCGGTGGATACTCCTGCTGCTTCCTCTTCAGCATGTGCCTCTGGTGTCAGTGCCATGCAACAGTTGCTTTGAGCTGTATTGGAGACAATAGATGTGTGAGTGACAAATACAGTACAAAAGGCACACAAGCCAGGACCCAAACATGCAAACACCAACCATGAGGAGCATGCAATACCATATGCAATAATCCTGTGCCAAATCCACACAACACGCCACGGACAGTGTGCTCACTGGCACCTCTGTTGTTTAATCTGTTCTTCTGCACTGTATTAAACAAAACCTGAAAAGCAAAATGGGACTCGATCCTTGCCTAATTAAATTGTACAAGAAGATGTTAGGGCTTCCAATCTGTGCCCCATCCTCATTATTGAGGGCTAAGCTTGGTAAGGTATCAATTGAATGTCAAATACAGCAAAGGTTAGTAAATTATTGGTTAAGAGTATTCAGAATAAACCAGGAAAGGCTTCCTTGTGTTTGTTTAGAGGAAGGTATAATATATTTCCGCTCACATACAATGTTTCCCTGCATGAGAGTGGTAGAATAAGTAATTAAACCGTTTGGTCTGTTGTTGACCATTACAGATTGCTTAAGACTCCCTCTAGCTCAAATAAAAGAATAAATGAACTCTAGGATTAAAGATGTATTTCTTCAACGTGATCTGGAGACCAGTAGATTATCCAAAGCCTGCCCATGGTTGGCCAAAAATAAGAGATCTCATAAATTAGAATTATATTTGGAAATCTTACAAAACCCAAAACACAGGAAAGCTGTTACCAGATTTTGTTTTGAATGTTTTTTCAGTAATGTTAGGAGGGGGAGATTTGAGAAAAGAAGCGATGAAGATCTCTATTGTAAATGTGGGTTAAGTCAAGATAATTTACTTCATGTGGTCATGATGTGCCCTTTGTATGAAAAAAAAGGTCTTCCCTTTTTGGTAATATAATTCAACAACTTATCTATCAACCTGATAATGTAATGACATATCTACTAAAAGCTCAGGAAGAAGGGGTACTTTTCCCTGCGGCCTCCCTCTTAAGTTATATAGAATTGAGAGGCCTTCATTTGAAACCCTGATTTGGGTAATATGATTGCGGGTTTTTAACTAGCTTATAAATCAAAGTATGATGAACATTACTATATCATCACATGGTAATATGGTTGGAATAAAAAATGTTTAAATGGTATAAGATTGAGATTGTTGGATCAGAGGAGGTGTTGATAGTATTATACGATGATCTGTTTTTTATACAGTATCTGGGTGTATGTAACATTGACCCTTTACTGATATAATACAGTTTTTTAATTGTATGTCTATTGATATGTATATTTGTTACGTAATTTATTTTTTTTTGGTTTTTGAATATTATGTTTGAATTTGTAATGGCATGATATGCCAAACAATAAACTTGAACTGAACTGACAGGTGCTAAGCTCCTTGCACACTCTATCCACCAGCCACCTGTGCAGCCATGTGCCATGGGCAGTCCAGGAGAAGTGTTGGGGTATGTCCACACTCCATGCCATTCACTAAGGTGTGGAGTGCTGGGCATGGGGGTGCAAGATACAGCAGGGATGACCCTGCCATAAAAGCTATGTACCCTCCTGCAATGGATGGCCACCAGCTGTGGCAGAACACAAACACCTTCTACCCTGCTGCCCTAGCCCAACAGACTGGTAGGGAGGACTGGGAAGTAGCTAGTTTGCACTTACCCATAGTTTAAAAAAAAGGGGTCCAACACCTTCCCAGGATCCCCTGCTCACATGCAGCAGGGATCCATCTGATTGGATGCCCACCTGTGTCCCACAATCTGCCCCATGCAGCTGTGTGCCAGTGGGGTGGGCCTGCGGACAGGTGGCCAGTGATAAAAAGTACCAGCTGGTTCATGCCTGTCTGATGGTGCAGTGCTGTGCACACCAGGTAGGTGCCTCTTGTGTGCACCCGGTGAATTTTAGTGATTAGAGCCCATTGATTGTTTTTCAACATTGCCCATGGGACTGGTTCTAGCTACTGTACCTTCATTGACAGTTTCTCAGCTCAACACCATGGGATTTGGCACTGATAGTCATCTGGGCTGTTTCATGGCTGATCCTGTTTGGCCTGGTATACTGGCATTGGTTGTTTCTGAGCTGAGTCCTATACGATTTGGGATTGCTGTTCCTATTGTCTGTTTCTTGGCTGAGCTCCATGGGGCTTGGCATTCCCATAGTGACTATTTCTCAACTGAGCCCAAAAGGCTTTTGAATTGCTGACTGCATTTACTATTTTTAACTAAGCATTGTGTATTTTGACATTGTAGTTCATATAGGCTGTTTCTCAGTTGAGCCCTGAGAGTTTGGGAATTTTGCTAATAGTGGCTATTTCTTGGAGGATTTCATTGTGGCATGTGCAAGCCAATTAAATTGGATTTTTCTCAGCCAAAGCCTATGGGGTTTGGAATTACTGCAGTTGGTTGTTTCTCAGCTGAGCTTCATGGATCTTGCATAGCTGCTCATATTAGCTGCATCTCACCACCTCAGCCCCATGGTGCTCATGGGTTCTGATCATAGTGCTCTTTCCACAGCTGAGTTCACTGGGCTTTGGGGTCGTTACTTGTCTCAGCTGTTTTGCACTATACCCAAATGGTGCTTGGGGTTGTTACTGCTGCATTTTCTTAGCTGACCTAGGTTGGGCTTGGAATTGCACCTTTGCTGGGCTGTTCAAGAGCTGTGCCCAGTGGGTCTTGGAATATCCACTCATAGAAGGTATTTCTCAGATGAGACCAGTGGATTTTGGAATTGTGTGCAATGAATGTTTCTCAATTAAGCTTTTTGGGTTGTGGTATAGCTGCTCTGAGTAACTGTTTCCACTTGAGCTCCATCGGATTTGGGACTGACAATCGTAGTGACCATTTGATAGCAGAGGTCCAAGGGCTTGGGACTGCTGCCCTGAGTGTCTTTTACTGAACTGAGCACGTGGGGATTGGGAGTGCCACTATTTGCCTTTTTCTGAGATAGATCTGTGAGGTGTAGAATTCTTTATCAAATTTATTGTTTCTCACCTGAGCCCATGTGGCTTGGGGTTTCTGTTAATAATGGCCATTTCCCAGTGGAGTCTTATGGGCCTTGGGACTGACATCCACAGTGGCTGTTTCTCAACTGATGCAGATGGGGTTGGGGTGGCTACTATTGGCCTTTCTCAGCTAAATTCCATGGTGCTTGGGACTGCTGCTAATACAGTATTGAATATTTCTGAGCTGAGCACCATGGCACAGGGTCATAAAGTCACAAGACATTATGCCTCATGCAAAAAGCATGCTGCCGATACAGCGAGATTTCTTGCTTGTGACATAAGTAGAGCCCCCACACACCCCCAATAAGGATTCTCAACTCTGGGGGGGGGGTTAACAGTGAAATCGCACAAAGTGTAAAAAATAAAAAAAAAATATACTTGCATCTGGGACCGGGAATTGAACCCGATCCTGAACATTCTGCTTGCATCCCCTGCTGCCAGTGGCCCATCTCTTAGAGCCACGGCAGCTGCTTAGTGGAGACCCATCCCAGCAGAGTTCTTATCCTCTGCCTGGGACAGCAAAAGGGTGCAATACTTCGCACAGAAGCATCTGTGGTATTGCACCCTTAGCTCACATTTACAGCGCTATTTCGCTTTAGTGCTCATGTCATACGCTATTAAGCATACAACATATTGACCTTGTGGAGAGCAGACCATGTGGATAGAATTACCACTCACAATGGCTATTTCTCCACAGAGCCCTATAGAGGCTTTAGATTAAATCTAAAATCCTCTCATTGTTTATCACGGCTAATTTGAAATATAGGTACTTCAAAACTGGCATTAATCTCCATGGAAACGGGTCTATAACCCTCATGTATTTGGGAAAAACTAAACTGAGTAGTTGTAAAGTTAGGTATGGATATACAAACTGAAAAGTAAATGATGCTTTTTGTTCCTCAGTTTCCTAATTATGATAAATGTGAGCTGTGCAGAATGTGGAATTCTGCAAGTAAAAGTCAAGCAGAATGACAATTCTACTTCCAACATGCTTTTCAGAATTTTTTCAAAAATTCTGAACAATTTTGAAAAGCATTTCTAAGCAAAACATGGAATAATATTATGAGGATTACATAATTAATGGACTACTATTCTACAGTATGCAGAAAATGAATCCCTAGTTTAGATGTCATTACCTGTGGAAAATGATTCTGAGGTCAGCGCTCTGCTGTCAGAATTTTGCAATTACACTTCCAATGGGATTCCATAAAATTAGTTGGAATTTCCAGAACTCTGTTTGAAGCAGACTTTGAAAATTCTGCACAACTTTAGGGTAAACATTTACAAGTTGGAAATGTTCTGCACAACTTTATGGTAAACATTTACAAGTTGGAAATGGTAAAAATTTCCAAGTTAAATTGCCTATGATAAAGATATTTGCCCATAGGTGGTGCGTATGTATTTTGTGACAGCTGACTGTGGTTCGGGGAGCATGGGAGAGTGGTTGATTTGCTGCTGTGGGTACTATCTACTTTTAGGGGCTTCAGTAAATCTGGATTAAAGGGGACTAGGTGGGTTGTAATTGAGCATCCATTCTGGCACTATGGACCTGCTGAAACCAGGACTTATGGGGCTGGGGACGAACCGGAGGACGAGGGGAACTGCCATGGAAGCTGAATGGGGTAGTAATTGTATTTCATGATTTATTTTTTAAAGGGTTGTGAGAGCATTTGCTGTGTAAAGGAATGGGACACTGGGCTACTGGGTGAGGAGTGGGGCTGATTGTCTCCACAGGTGCCACCATGGTATTTTCCCACCATCCCTCCTCCACCCAATCCTCCCAGGATCCTCCAATTTATAGAGTGTGCTGTGACTTGATTGGTGGGGTACTTAGGGGTAATAACTATAGAAAGGTACTGCGAGAAACAAGGCTTTATTAACCACTGTGCCTTACTTTGTCATTGTTGGGGTTAGCCTTGAGAAGACAGATGAAGTGGATTAACGGCAGAGGAACAATGCAGATACCTAAAAGGAGTGGAGGTCCCCAGGGATGGGGCAGACAGATGTCAGGGTGGGGGGCAGAGGGGTGCTGAATGCATGCTACATATTCTGAGGCAATGGGGGTAGGGTAGTAGGCTGCAATGTCTGTGGGGTGGCTATATTCTTGGGGAGCTTGTGGAAGGCTGGGGGGTACTTGGTGTGCATTCAACTGGAGCAGCCAAGTGAGGAGATTAGTTGGCTAAAGAGGGAACTGTGGGAAAGGGGTGAGGTGCACAAGAAAGGCACTCTGTAACCTGGGGTCCAAAAGAAATCTACCACAGGGAGCATAGATGGCAGTCTCAGGGCAGACCATTGAACTAAATCACCACCTCCATAGGAACCTAAAGGTACCAAGTCAAAGGAACTGGATAAGGATTAGGAGTAGGGGTGGTATCACACCACACACAGTGAGTAAAAGGGAGTCTTAGTATAAGAAGCCGGGGAATATCAGGCTGTGGAAGAGGTCTTGAATAATAGGTTCTCAGCGCTGACCACCCTGGATGATCAGGCAGGAGGAGGCATTCTAGGGGGAGCAGGAGGAGGGGGAAGTGGTAGCGACACAGGGGGTACTGCTAAAGCAAGTAAGGGGGACAGGACAGTGGTGGATTGCAAGGGAGAAGAGAAGGATGGAATGTCTGACAAGGTGTCAGAAACTAAAGAAGGGGTGGGGAGCAGGGGGATACCAGAAAGGAGGGGGAGGCCAGAAAATAGGTTTTGGGGTGGGGGTCAGTATAGGTGTGGGGTCAGTGCAGGAAGATGGTGGGGCAGAGGGCATTGGTCACATGCAGGATGAAAGGGGCTGTCAGAGAACTGGGGGACAACCGGGGTGGAGCAGGAAAATGGAGGCAGGGTCTTAGTCCTGGGGGACTCCATACTAAAAGCGATGAGATGGGGAGGGAAGCACAGACAAATATGGGTGGAATGCATGCCAGGCATGACAGCAAGAAGGGTGGGACCATTTATTCAGAGGTGGGCACGAATGGAAAGGGAGAAACCCCACATCATAGTGCACCTGGGCACAAATGACTTGGAAGGGAAATGCAGTTGAGGAAGTTCAGGAGAGATTCAAAGAGTTGGACAGGCTGTGCGAACAGGTGGGGTCATCTGTTGCTTTCTCGGAGGTACTCCCCATACCCAGAGCAAGTGCTGTCAGGAAGCAGAGGATTGCGGGGTTTAACGCATGCCTGAGGCATGGTGTGAGACCAAAGGGTAGGGGCTGGTGGGGTGGTGGTACAGAGCATGGGACAACAGGACCCTGTATGCCCTGGACAGACTACACTTGAGTAAGGTAGGGTCAGGAGTCTTAAAACAGAGGCTGGGACAGTTCATAGTGACCAGGGTGACTTTAAACTGAGTTCTGGGGAGGGGCAAGAGGGTGGACACCAAACAGGGTGTCAAAGCCAGGGAGACCACTGGGCCTACCCGCCAGAGTAGCAAGAAAGGGTCAGAGGAATATCCATTCAGGGAGGGTACTAAGTGCACTCAAACAGGGAAAGTAGGGAACACAGCAAGGAAGGTTCAGGGAAGTATCCAAGTAGGGTTGGCTCTAAGGGTGAGCTAACAGGGACTGAAAGGCAGGGCTCTTTCTGAAGGGTGATCTCCTTGAACGCAAGGAGCTTGGGGAACAAAGCAGTCGAGTTGCAGACTCTGATTGCAGAGGGTGAGGTGGACATAGCTGCCATCATCAAAACATGGGCCACCAAATACCAGGACTGGGACTTGGTGATCCTAGGATACCGGCTGTGCCGGAAGGACATAGAAAATTGGAAGGGGGTAGCCCTCTATGTTAGGGAGGAGACACTGTGTTGTAGGGCGGAGGAGGAGGAGGAGCAGAAACATTATGGGTTATGATCCAGGACTCAAAGAGAGGAAGGTTAGATTGGGGGTGGTGTATAGGCCACCCTCTCAAACAGAGGACATCATCAGAGAACTGAGGGAGGAGAGCACGACTGGAGAGAAACTTGGAGACAAAGAGGCGGAGGAGGGGGGCCCCCCTTCAGGAGGGGGGTCTGTACCAAGGATGGGGCCCTAGGTAAAGGGGACCCACAGAGGGCCACTGGAGGTAGGGGTACTATTACAAGGGGGGAGGATGGTGGTGTGGGAGAAGGAGAAACCATCAGGGCCAGGATAAATGGTTTGGATAGGAGAGGGTTAAAGGGGACACCTATTGGGGAGGTCTGAGTTAAGTGGGCAAAATAACAAGGGAGGCAGAAAGGGGAGGTGACAAGGGGGTCTCTAATAAGGCGGGAAAACTCCCATGGAATTGAGATAACGTATAAAGGGGGGGATGGGAGGTTGAGAGCACATAGTGGAGGTAATCATAAGGATGATGGCGGTGTTAAGGTTCTGTTATTGGGAGACTCAATGATTAGAGGTATCCATTGGGAGAGACAGGGGGGTGGATGCCATAGCCAGGTGAAGGTAGTGAGTATCTCTGGGCTGACGGTGCACAGAGCAAAGTTCATGGTGTATGAACTGGTTATGGATTGTGGAGGGAAACCGGATTTCCTGGTGCATTTGGAAACTAACGATCTAGAGGGAAATAGCGTTTTGGAAATCCAAGCAAGGTTCCGAGAACTTGCCAGAGTCTGTCAGAATAATGGATGCAACATTTCCTTTTTGGAGATATTGCCAGTACCAAAGGCCTCAGTGGAGAGAAAAAAATGAAGATCACAGAGGTTAATGACTGGCTCAGGAAGTGGGGTGGAAAAAGTGGGTCAGGGGTGTTAGAGAACTGGAAAGGGGTTTGGGAGGATGAGGGACTGTATGCCAAGGACAGGCTTCATCTTGCCCTGTTAGGGAAGGAAGTCCTTAAACAGGGGGTGGCTGACTACATTCAAGAAAGGTGGGGTTTAAACTTGTGAGGGGGGATAAGGGAGTGGCTGACCAGAAGCCCTCTCCTCCAGATGAGGGGAGTAGCCTTCAAACCCAAGGCGGGAAGGGGAAACAGATTGGGGAGGAGGTTTCAGGAGGAGCAGAGGGAGGATGGAAGTATAAGGAACCTGGGTGAGGTTCGACAAAGGGGATCAGGGATAAGGGGTGGGGGGTGGTGTTATTAAATGCCAGGAGCTTGGGAAACAAGTTGCCAGAGTTCCAGGCCATGCTGTTCGGGGGGGGTGGATGTGGCAGCGGTCATGGAAATGTGGGCCAACAAAAACCATGACTGGGACCTAAACGTGTGGGGGTACACTATGTTTAGGAAGGATAGAAAGGAGGGCAGAGAGGGTGGAGTGGCTATGTTCATTAGAGATGATATAGAAATTGCTAGGGTAGAAGAGGTAGAGGGAAATGTGGAGACCTTATGGGTCACCCTACGAACCCCGGCTGGAGGTAAGGTCAAGCTGGGTGTAGTATATAGGCCCCCCGGGATCGGTGATGTTCTGGAGGATGGTTTGCTGGACTACATCATTGCCCAGTGTGGACCAAAAGGGGAGGGAGTGGTGTTGATGTGGGACCTTAATATGCCAGGTACAAACTGGGGAACCATGTCCTCTAAGGTGACCAAGGAGCAGAGGCTGCTGAACAGCTTCCAGGATGTGTTCTTAACACAGCAAGTGATGGAGCCCACAAGGGAGGGGCGTGTTCTGGACGTGGTTCTGGCAGATGGGGATCTGGTAAGGGACCTGGTTGTAGAGGATCTCCTTACTGGGTGCGACCACAATACTGTCTGGTTTCAAATAAGCATGGGGGGATGGGGGGAGAGATCTAGGACACTGGCAGTGGACTTCAGGGGGGCAGACTTTGTGGGCATGGGAAATATTCTCAAGAATCACTTGAAGGGGATTACAACAATGACAAATGTGGAAAAGAGATGGGAGGTCATAAACCGGGGACTTCATGAGGCAGTCAGGACCTGCGCTAAGTTGAAGTGTAAGGGAGCAAGGTCACATAAACCATTTTGGTGGTCCAGTGAGGTTCAGGTAGTGGTCAGAGAAAAGAAGGCTGCCTACAAAAAATATAAAACAAAGAGAGGGGATAGGGAAAAGGAAATGTACCATCTTGCATCTAGAAAACCACCCGGATGGTGCGGGGGGCAAAGTCCAGTAAAGAGCAGCGGCTGGCACAGGGGATACTGGGAGGGGAAAAGGGGTTCTTCCGGTACATTGGGGAGCAGAGAAAAACTAAGGGCCATCTCAGCAGATTGAGATCAGAAGGAGGGTGGGTGGAAGAGGCGAGGGACCAGGCAGAGGTATTAACCGAGTACTACGCCTCTGCGTTCACTAGGGAGGGGGGATGGGATATCTACAAAGCAAGGCACGATGGGGCTAGAAGCAGTAGTGAGTGGGATCAGGGGAGCAACAGAAATGGAGCAAGAGGAAGGGAGAGGTACCCCAGGGATGTCACATCAGGATAAGGATAAAAAGGCCAGTAGGGTGGAGGGGATGGATGATGCTATCTCCATCGAAAGTGTGTGTGGTTAGCCCTTAAGGCCCCAAAGAAAGATAAATCTCCTGGGCTGGATGGCATTCATCTGAGAGTACTATGGGAATTGGCGGACATACATTCTGCACCCCTGTTGGAGCTCTTCAACAGGTTGCTTGAGACAGGGAGGGTACCTAGGGATTGGAGAGAGGCACATGTGGTGCCAATCCATAAAGGCGGGTCGAGGGAAGTACCAGGTAACTGCAGACCCATCAGTTTGACCTCGGTGGTGGGAAAATTAATGGAGAGTATACTAAAGGAACAATTGGGGGTGTACTTGGAGGAGGTGAGAGGTCTGGATAGTCGGCAACAAGGGTTTGTGCCAGGTAGATCATGTCAAACCAATCTTGTGGAGTTCTATGAATGGGTAACATCAGAACTGGACTGGGGAAAGCCTGTGGATGTATTATTCTTGGACTTAAGCAAGGCGTTTGACTCTGTCCCCCACAATGGTCTGGTGGAGAAACTGACGGGTTGGGAGTAGGCCCTTTGATGGTCAGATGGATTGAAAACTGGCTAGCTGGATGCACTCAGAGAGTAGTGGTCAGTGGAGAGCTCTCGAACCCTAGAGAGGTCGGTAGTGGGGTACGGCAGGGCTCAGTCCTGGGTCCGATCCTGTTTAATGCATACATACTGGACATCAGGGAGGATATAGGGTGTGAAATGAGTCTCTTCGCTGATGACTCCTAGATGGGAGCAGTAGTTGAGGGGGAAAAGGGGAGGTTGGCCCTGCAAGGGGACCTGGACACCCTGGAAAGGTGAGCTCACACATGGAAATTAAATTTGAATATCACCAAGTGCAAGGTGTTACATCTTGGGCGGGGAAACCCTAAACACAGGTACACCCTGGGAGGGGAGGCGCTGGAGGCCTCAATGGGGGAAAAAGACCTAGGGGTCATGGTGGATGCATGTATGAATAACTCTGAGCAGTGCAGGACAGTGGCTAGCAAAGCAAATAGGATGTTGGGATGCGTCATAAGGGGGATCACCTCTAGGAGCAGGGAAGTGATTCTGACGCCGTACAATGGACTGGTTAGACCACACCTTGAGTACTGTGTACAGTACTGGAGACCACACTTGAAGAGGGACATACAGCTCCTGGAGAGGGTACAGAGGAGTGCAACTAAGATGATAAGAGGACTAGGGGATTTGACATATGAGGACAGACTTGAGGAGCTCTGCCTGTTTTCGTTGGAGGAGAGGAGAGATGGGGGGACATGATTGAGGTCTTCAAGTACCTCAAAGGATAAAATAGGGTAAACATGGAGGGGTTCTTTAGACTAAAGCAGGGAGGTATCACCAGAGGGCATGTTTTGAAGGTGGAAGGGTGAGGGGGAAAAAGAGGAGGAGGTTTTCACTG
Source organism: Neoceratodus forsteri (assembly GCA_016271365.2). NCBI lineage: Eukaryota > Metazoa > Chordata > Ceratodontiformes > Ceratodontidae > Neoceratodus > Neoceratodus forsteri. The sequence goes on along the minus strand of JADMNL010000023.1, from coordinate 595,315,503 downwards.
AGAGGGTGGTGGATCCTTGGAACGCGCCGCCTGGTGAGCTGGTTCAGAGATCCACAGTGGAGGGCGTCAAGACAGGATGGGACAGACAGAGAAAGCGGATGTATCAGATGATAGCTTGGCCCAGGGGGGTGGGGATGGATGATAGGGGTTTCTGGAACATAAGGGAGGGAGGGCCTCAGTACCCAACTAGGAATCTGAGGTTCGAGCAGACTCGATAGACCGTAAGACCTAATCTACTGGCAATTAGTATGTTAGTATGTTAACTAGCACAGCAGATAAGGAAGGTCTGTGGGAAGGGGGACACCGTGATTGTGTGGGACTTCAGTCTACATAGGGTAGAATGGAGCACCCCTTCCACCTCAAGCACCAGGGAACAGGTCATCCTGGAAGCTGTCCAGAACAGCTTCCTGGTCCATTTAGTTATGGAGCCAACCAGGGAAGGTAGCATTCTAGACCTGGTTCTAACCAATGGGTAGCTTGCCATGGAACTGGAGGTGGAGGACCCATTGGCAGGGAGTGATCACCACTCACTGTGGTTCTCCCTTTGTATGTGGGAGGAGCCAGCCAAGACTAGGACAAAGGTGACAGACTTCAAGCGGGCTGACTTTGGCAGGATGAGTGTTATATTAGAGGTGCACCTAGCCAGCATTGGCCAGCACATGGATGCTAACCAGAAGTGGGAAGTAATCAGGCTATGGCTAGTGGAGGCCACTAGCTTGTGCACAAGAATCCAGAGCAAAAAGGCCAAGGCCAGGAAGCCGATCTAGATCAACAGGGAGGTGCTGGCAAAGGTGAGGGGAAAAAGTGCAGCCTTCTGGAAATATATGAGATCCAAATGGAGGCGGATAAGGAGGAGTATCAGAAGAGATCTAGGGAGGTGAGCAGAGCAGTCAGAGCAGCCAAGGCTTTAAGAAAGCTAAGGCTGGCACAGGGTACAAGGGAGGGGGATAAGGAGTTCTTCAAATATATAGGGGAGAGAAAGAGCTGCAAAGACCAAATCATAAGAATTAAGAAAGGTGAAGGGTGGACAGAAAAGGGGGATGAGCAGGCAGAAGCACTCAATGAATACTTCTGCTCTGTGTTTACCAGTGAGAAGCAAGGGTCAATGCCACAGAGGGTCGGTACAAGAGGGGCAGATTTAATGGATGGGGAGATCCCAGTGTGCAGGGTGCTGGAGGACGTAAGAGCCCTGCAGGTAGATAAGGCACCCAGCCCAGATGGCATATACCCCAGGGTTCTAAAGGAGTTGGTGGAGGTGCTGGTGGAACCACTTGTGGACCTGTTCAATTCCTCTCTGGATACTGGATGTGTGCCCCAGGACTGGAGGATGGCACAAGTGGTGACTCTCCACAGAAGTGGACCTAAGTATGAATCAGGCAACTATAGACCAGTCAGTCTAACGTCCATTGTGGGAGATGGAGACTACACTGAAGGAAAGGTTAGTAACCTTTCTGGAGGTGAATAGTCTCCAGGATGACAGGCAGCATGAGTTTGCCTCAGGCAGATCCTGTCAGACAAACCTGCTTGATTTGTATGACTAGGTGACCAGAGCACTAGAGAGGGGTCAAGCAGTGGATGTCCTGTACCTGGACTTCAGCAAGCCCTTTGATTCTGTACCACATGGGAGGCTGCTTAGCAAATTGAGATACCTGGGAGCAGGGGAGAAATTGGTGGACTGGGTAAATAACTGGCTCCAAGACAGGCAGCAGAGAGTGGTGGTTGGAGGGGAATTCTTAACTTCAAGAGCTGTAACCAGTGGAGTACCACAGGGCTCAACACTGAGTCCAGTGTTGTTTAGCATATTTATAGCTGACATCTCACATGGAATTAAAAACAGGATCAGCCATTTTTCAGATGACACAAAGATCTGAGCAGTGGTGGATGATGCAGAGGGGTGGTGATGACTGCAGGGCAACCTGGCAAGACCTGAGCACTGGTCAGAAACATGGCAGTTGGAGTTTAATGCAAAGAAGTGTAAGGTCATGCACTTGGGAGCAAGAAATCTGAGCAATGGTTATTGGTTGGGAGGGATACAGTTGTCCCCTACAGAGAAGGAAAAAGAACTGGGTGTGCTTATAACAGGGGAAATGAATGACTCAGCACAGTGTCAAAAAGCAGCAGCCAAAGCTAACAAGATGCTGTAGTGTATTGTGAAAGGTATCACCTCCAGGCAAGGAGAGGTCATCCTGCCAATGTACAGATCGTTGGTGAGGCCGCACCTGGAGTACTGCGTGCAGTACTGGCACCCCTACTTAAAGAAAGATGTCAAATTGCTAGAAGGGGTTCAGTGTAGGGCAACGAGGATGATCCTCGGGCTGGAGGACAAACCCTTGGAGGAGAGACTGAGTGTGCTCAACATGTAATCCCTGGAGGATTAAGGATAGGGGGGACAGGCTAGAAACCTTGAAATATGTGAAAGGCATAAATAAAGTTGGCACAGAGGGCATTCTTAAGCAGAAGGAGGGGAGGAACACTAGGGAGCACAATCTGAAGTTGGAGGGAAGTAGATTGGGGAGGGAAATGAGTAGGCATTGCTTTATGGAAAGAGTGATGACAGGGTGGAACACTCTGCCAGGGGAGGTGATGTCCTTAAAATTGGTGGGCGGCTTTAAGACGGGGTGAGACAGAGTCATGGGGAAGTTCACGGGGATGGTGACGGTGAAAGTGGGAAAGTGTGGTCAGCAAGCATGGGCATGGCTTCAAAAGAGAAGGGAGGGAGGGGCAGCTGTAGTGTAATGGTCTTAGCTGCACACTCGAGCAGACTCGAATAGACCATATGGCTTGTATCTGCTGGCATTTTTCATGTTTGTATGATAACATTTTAAATTAAAAAGAAAGTGTTGTACTTTTTAAAACCAACAAAATACATACCCTGCACCTCCACTCCTCCACCTGGGGTCCTTTTATTCTTACCTACACTCATTTACCCCAGGGTCCTCTACTAAGCCCCAAGCCCCACATTTTAACCCCCCCCCGGCAGGGAATTAGGTGACCGACAACCCTGTGCAACCACTTAATGACTCGCCTCATCTAGAGGTCATCTTCAATTGATTGCCTTGTAGCCACCTCACAGATTAATTTTCTTTCAGCACATTGGGCTGGCAGTATAGTCTAGAGGTTAGAGGAATGAGGTGTGAACAAGCTTGGTACATCCAGCAGCCCAAACCTGAGTTTGATTCTCACAACCTTCACTTGCATACTGTGTGACTCTGAGCAAGTCACTTAACTGCCCAGTGCTCCCAGGTGGCCCCTGAAAACAGACACTTGTGCCTAGTGGGCCTTACCCGGTTACCAAAGAATAAAATTAAATAAAAAATAGTCCCTTTCCCATACTGTATAGCACTCAAGTTCTGTTGTACATAGTTTTGTGAGTTTATAGTTCTTTAATCTTTCCAATGAATGCCTATCCTGGTAGCGCTATTTAACTACACAGTAGCTATGTGTCCTGTATGCTGATCTACTTTGGCCTTTCACTGCATGGGATGGTACCCTGGATGGCATCATTATGTCTTCACTACATCCTAGCTATGATATGTTATTTTTCTTTGATTATAAGCATGACTTGTATACATTCACTCCTGTATTTTGCATTTATGTGGTGCTACTGGGAACATATGCATGTTATTTCTGGTGGGTTGCCTACATTGGGCCCTATTCACTATGGGGCGGGTAATATGCGCCGGAGGCACATAAGCCACCCATGGACAGGTGCAAGCCGGCGTCGTTCACCACTGGCCGCCACCTGTCTGTGGCCCCACCCCTAGCACGCAGGACTCCACAGGGCAGCCAGGGATGGAGTCACGGACCGGGCACCAGGACCCACAGTGGTTCCCGTACGTGGTGGGGCACATGTTGGCAGCATGCCCTGTGGACATCTGAGGGCCAGCAGCTGTGGTGGCATGAGGAAGGCAATGCTGCCAGCCCTCTGATGGCACCAGAGAGGTGCACAGGGACAGGGTGGGGAGATGGCTGTCGGCAGTGCGGGGGGAGGCACTGTACCCCACCATTACTGGGGGGGTGGGGGCCATTCAGTGGGGGCAGGGGCAGCATCCATGACTGTGCTCCTGTGTATGGGGTTGTGCTGGGGAGGACCAATGTGTGCTGGGGTAGGTGGGAGGGACCGGGTGGCCATATGCAGTGCCCCCAGAGGGAGGGTGGACAACTCGCTCTGTTGTTGGGTGACTCCTGATGTGTTCATGGGGCATGTAGGGGGCTTATGGCAGGGTTCTCCCTGACGTTCCTTGCACCCCCCTGTGAACCCCCGTGGCCAGCACTATGTGCCTTGGTGCATTGTGCGTAGTCCCGTCAAGCCCTCCACCCTCCCCTGGTGCATTGATCTCCGTGCATCCAGGGGATTGGGCATGTAGGTGCTGTGTGCCCCCATTTGTGCATTTGGCACGCAGGGTGAGGAGTGGCTATGCACACCAGGTATTCAGCGTGTGGCCACTTCACCTAATAGTGCATTGGGCCAACTGTTACCTAAATCTTTGACTGAAAAGTTTAACAACAACAACAAAAATAGACATAAAAAAGCAGAATTTTGTACTGGCATGTAAGTTGTAAATAAACAAAAAGGTTAGAGTAAATCCATGCTAAAAACAGTGGAATTTGAATCAATATTTCAGCCATCGGTCATCTTTGGGAATGATGTAAAAATGAAAATTAAAAAAAGTAAAGTTAGTGAAGAGGTTGAGGGAAAGTCAGTGAGCTTTTTGCATTGAAGAGTAATGGAAGTGGGCTTTGGAACATAGGGTTAAGGATCCAATGATGAGCTTTATGTAGTGTAATAGTGAAGAAGCTCAGCTTTAGAACAGAAGGTTTAAGGTTAAATTCCCATTATAGCTAGAACTTTTTTGAATGTTTATACTGCACTGATGGTATAGTTAATAGTATGGCTACTTTGCAAGCATTTGTCCAGAGTGCAATTCTTCGGCAATGCAGAAACTGCTGAATTTGTGACAACAGCTGTAGTTCTGGAAGCAACTTGAAGCCTACATCTATGGAAGTACAGGGATAGGTTGGAAACTACACAGTACAACGAGACAAAAATTATCCAAGGACAACAGAGTAGGTCCTTTGTGGGGAAAGTGGAAGGACACAATAGCCCCATTTACACTGCTCTATTTGCAGCGCATCTACCCATATGCAGAGATCGATGCGCTGCAGATATTGCCATGCAGACACTTTCTGGAGTACCTTAAGTGCCCTGCAGATCAATCTTTTGATCTGACTCAGTTGTGGGATCAGCATTGGAGTGAGCACGTTAAATGGTGGTGTGGATGCTTTGCTGCACTAGCTCCAATGAAAAGGCTGTCTCCCTTCATCCTCTGGTGAATTTACAGCCCCATCTCAGAGTGACCTGCAATGCTGTGAGGGTGGGCTGAGTAAACAGCAAAGCACAGTGTGAAGGGAGCCGGAAAGATGTCAGAGCACTGCTGCCATGTAAACATAGCTAATGTTTGTTCTCTGAAGAACAGGAGGATGAAGGATTTGATAGAAACAAACACAGCATAGCCAGCCAGGATGCAGTGCCATACCTTGCAGTAAATAGCATGTCTCAAAGTACTGCGTGGCAAAAGGGCATAATTGCCATTGCATTATACTGTTCCTTGCAGCATGCTGCAGCATTTTGCAGTAATACTGCAAGTTACTTCCTTGTATCCTGGCTGGTGCTGCTGAACATACAGGCCTGTATTAAGGTGATTTCCACAGAGCTGCTCAAGTCGAGGAACAGTTAATTCACAAGGGGACACATTCTAATTACATTAGGAAGCATTTTTTTTTTCACACAGGCAGTGGCAGATGGCTATAACAGTCTGTTCAGCAGAGTTGCCAGTGTTGGGACAGTAACTCTATTTAAAATTTAATGAAACATTATGGGGGTAATTTGAAACAAGGGGTTGGGAGGAAACAGAAAAAAAAACAGAGAGGGAAGCTAATTCAGAGTAATACATTGTAAGGCGGCAGGGCAGCCTTGCTGGACTTATGGTATCGAATTTTCAAAAGGATCCATCCAAGATGCATCTGCCACTATATTGAAAACAGAAAGTAGTCCAAACATGTAAGACCATCTATTAGACGGCCTAACTATTTCCAAAGTTTGCATCCGAAAACACACACAAATGCATTCAAACTGGATGCAGCTCTCAGCTGCATTCGTTTTCTTTTTTTTTATCACATCTCTATTTTTCCCCCTGCAGCCACAGTCCAGCCTATTTCCAGCCACCACTCCTCCTTCACCACTGACTCTGAAGCTGATGTGCCCAGCTGGCATATGCAGCTGTTCCGTCTAGAGAGGCTCCCCCCATGCCCCCTTACCCGGCCAGGATCCAATACCGGCACACTCCTTATTCCAGGCATTCGTTGGCTGGTGAAGCTGCAGCCATCAAGCTGCCATGGACTGTGCTGCCTTTTTCCCTCCCAGTGGGAGCACGGACGTGCAATGACGTCCATGCACAAATGTGCGGATGTCCACCGTGCTCCCCCCTTCTTGATACCCACATATCTGCAGTACCTACAGGCGTCCCCAGGGACCACCAGAGCATGATGTGTATCCCACCCTTTTCCCCAGAACTAGGAGAGCTGTCATTATATGCTCAATCCTAGTCCTCCCCTGCTGACCCCCGATGACCTGGGCTCGTTTCCGAACCCGGGTCGCTGGCGTGAAGGGAGATATGATGTCCAGCACCTCAACCCTCAGGGCCAACAGGCCGGTTAGCTGCATTTGTTTTCTGCCACAAATTGTGACTTTTTGTTGTAAACAGACACAGTTCCTGAAAACAGCAGTAGGTTGCCTGGATGCAAGTGGGTGGACACAGATGCAGGTGCAGCTTGCATTCACATCTGCATCCAGCCCACTGATCTTTTTCTGTCCTTGTTTGTCAAGGCTTCTTTATTATCTTTTCATGTATTTTTTTGTTTATAGTGAAGAGAATATTTCTGAAGAAGATCCAAGGTTCAGACATTTATTTGTACTGTATTTTCTGTCCATGTGCATTTAAACAAACCCTTTTACAATACAGATTTGTTTATTAAGTTTTTGAAAGGAGTTTGTACAAGACTGTATCTGTATGGCTCACGTCTTCTGGGATATTCCATACAAATATGAGACTTGACCTCTTGTTTTACATTTATATGAAATTCAGTTACATGCTGTGCTTTGTAATAACGTGATGCCATAATTACATGGTACCTCTCAGTGGCCTATGCCACATAATCATAACAATTGCAGTCCATTACATTAGAGACTGAGGCCCCCTTATTCAAATGGTTAGTGCAGTGCTAACTGGGTTAGCACAGTGCTAACCATAGATAGTGTCAGTGCTCAGGACAAGGCAACTTTCAGAGGCCCCCACAGCACCACACTAACCCAGCAGCATGGCCATGCAAAATATACAGCTACGCCGACATAAATGAGGGATCCCACGTGTATAATTGGCACAGCAGTATATTCATACTGTTGGTTTCAACAGTGCTAAATTGCCACATTAGAGGCACTGTTTACTGCTACTTAAAACCCTTTTTTTAATTGTATTCTTTTAAAATAAATACATTATTAAAGACATAATCAGATATGTTGCACAAATCATAAGTCCAACATCTACAGTATATATCAAAACAATGTACATCTATAACATTTGTGATTTTTGAATGATCATTTTACCTTTGCCTGACTTTTATTATAGTGTTTCAAACTATACATTTGCATAGAAAAAGTAATTCATGTTCCCTATTTGAGATGGCCTTGTGATACTAACTGAATTTTGAAAAACATAAATCCCTACCTTGTCTTGACAGAATGTGCTTCCTCAGAATCGTTCTGGGATTACAGTAACTCACGTGAAGATTTTCAGTCAAGAACAAAGGGAAATATTAATAGCAAAGTCTATCTGGATAAATAGTCTAGACTAATAAGATTCAATTGCTTAATTGTATCAAAAGACAGTTAAGAATAATTTATAAGTAGAAGAAGAAGAAGCAAAGAAAGGAAAAGGGGAATTAAGATATGTGTTTTGTAATACCAAAAAGAATGAATGTATGGGTACTGTATGATATTAATTGCTTGCCACCAAAACCCTTGTCTTAACTGGGCACAGTGAGTGTGTTCCCCCATGATCACCCATGTTGTAATTCTGTTTTCTTTTCCCTGCTGTCTAGTGGTCCCCTCCCACTGTTTGTATTCATATATGTTATACATTATATTTCCCCTAGAAATTCTTTAGAACCACTGCTATAATTTTCACAGAAAGTGCCATCACCACATGAACTACCATTTCCATGCAGCTATAAACTAAAGGGCAGTTCTTTCATTGTCTGTCAGCAGAAAAGAGAAATGAAGAATATTGATGATTATATCTGGCTTTACCATGATTGCCCTTGCCAAGAGTAGTGAGCAAGGTTAGGGAGAGGTGCATTGTGTAAACACTGCTAAAAAAATATTTATTACAGACTTCATACAGAATACTACATTTGAAACTCTTATGTTACAATTGTTTTATAACAGTTAAAACTGGTATCATTAACACTGCCAGTTGCCCACAGTTGTTGTCATACAGGAAGCAATGCTGATGGCACATACAGTAAACTGATAAAGTTCAGCTGTTTCAGGCAAGAGGGTGCTGAAGCAGGCCAAATGTCTAAGTAAAAAGACTCGTGGAACATAAATGACATTTACCTTGATAAAGGATATTGGGCAAGGTATTCAAAAAGCAGCGCAGCGGTCAAAGTGATTGCGCACAGTTAGCTCGGGGATTGCACCAGAGTGCAATATTCAAAGAGGGAAGGAGCACATGCTAAAAGGCTTAGCACATGCTGTGAAAGATAATGCAGGTGGTGCACAAATTGAGGGGTACGGCCAGGCATACTGGCGCAGCACAGTATTCAGTGCCGTAGTGCTGCTCAAAAGGGTTAGTGCAGGCCACTTTGCGGTAAGTAGTTACTGCTTACAAAAAGGCTGACTTGATGCTGGGCAAACCCCAGAGGTGGTTGGAGACACTGCAGCAACCAATCAAGATGGCAGTCATGGGAGCACACCCCTTTCCAATGCTGCAGGAGTCCATTGAGAAGGATAATAGGGCAGATGCCCAACCTGGGCCCATACATAGGACATAAAGGTGATATGCTGCACATAGAGTACCAGCCATGAGTCACCTTCGACAGCCTTTCAAATGAAGAAGCTCATTGGCTGGTACTGGCACAACAGGGCTATGCTCAGGCAGCTCTGTGAGCTCCTGCATGAGCAGCTGTGCATTGAGATCCAACACAGCCATGCCATGTCAACTGAGCACAAGGTGATGACTGCAATGTTCATTCTAGCCACAGGGACATTCCAGCTATTGGTGGGGGCCCCACCAGTGTCTCACTGTCCACCAACTTGTGCCTGCTGGCCCAATATTTAGACCTACTGCTTCCACATGTTGGTAAGTTCATTGTATACCCCAGCACCCCAGTGAACTGCACAGCAACAATGCAGCAGTTCCATAGGGTTGAGCACCTACCAGCAGTACTTGATACCATTGACTGCACCCATATTTCCATCCAGGCACCCACTGGGGAATAGTGTTGAGTGAAATTGGAATATTTCGCCGGGTGAGATGTTTCACATAATTAGCGCATTACGCAAAATATTTCACAGGGTGAAATGTGAAATTTCGCCCGTGGTTGTGAATGAAATTTCACCCCTAAGCCAGTAATATTTCACCTGTGGGTGAAATTATGCCACTGCTGGTGAAATTCCGCCACTGTTGGCAGAATTTCGCCACTCGTGGGTGAAATTTCACTATTGTTGGTGGACTGCTCAGAGGATGAAAAAGTGGGCAAAATTGTGAAATTTCACCACATTTTCGTGAAACATTTCACATGGCGAATTTGCCGATTTCACCGCAATTTCGCTTGCAAAATTTAATTTCGCTGCATCCTACTGAGGATAGGGTGGATGCTTATCTCAGTAGGAATGGTTACCACTTCATCAATTACTAGGTGGTGTACAATGCAACTGGATGCATCACCAGCGTCCTTGCATAGTACCATGGCAGTACCCATGATGCCTTTATATGGCATAATTCCATCCTGTGCCAGAGATTTGATGGCAGGGACATACCCAGTGGACACCTTGTCAGTGAGTACATGCAGCAGGCTTCCAACACACACACCCCCTTCATGGTGTAAAGCTGTACCAAAACACAGACATGCTTCACTATGGGAAGTGGAGGGTGGACAGGTGCACAGAAGGGGCCAGTGCCTGTGGGCTTTAGCAGTACTGCAAGTACCTCAACCATGAACAGATGCTATTGTGTGTGTCCTTTCCCTTATAGGAGACAGTGCCTATCCTTTGTGTCCGAGGCTCCTCACACCTGTTCTCTGTCTGTCATCTGTGGCAGAGGACAGGTACAATGCTGCCTACAGCACCACACACAACATCATTGAGGGTGCCTTTCGCATGCTGAAGTTGCAGTTTCAGTGCCAGGACCATTCAGGTGGTGCCCTACAATTTACCCCTCACAAGGCCTGTGCCATATTTCTAGCCTGTTATATACTACACAACATGGCTGTCACCCCTGGAATATGCCAGCCAGTCCAGGAGGTACAGAAACACAGAAACATAGACTTTGATGGCAGATAAGGACCACTTGGCCCACCAAGTCTTCCCATGGCATAGAGAGTGCATCTGATATGGAGCCAGTAGACATGGAGATAGAAGAGCAGCTCAAGAAATTAGATCCCGACATGGCCAGGACAGCCCAGGAGTGCAGAGCCCACATCAGACATAACAACTATGGTACTAGTACTGGTGCATGCTGCATGGCTATATTGTCAGCACACAGAGCACAAGGTAGGAGAGCAACACCAGTAGCAAAAGGTGTGCACACAACAGAGGGTACAGCATAGGTGGCAACAAGACATGTGGTGAGGCATGGGCATGGACGTGGACAAGTGAGGTGCCTACCACACTTGGCCATGCCACAAGGCCGGGGGGGGTGGTGGGACACTTAAATGTCATGAGGATGAGGGGAGGTTCCAGATGGGGTTAGCCTGGGGCTTCCAATATGCACACAGGACTGGTGGGTAGCCAGTATGTGTGCTGAGTACCAGTGTACAGTGATAGTGGCCTGGCAAACGTGGTCACCTGATTAGAGCCACTACATGGTTTGTGTGTCGTAGAGTCACTAACCACAGCTGCACTCAGGTGTTTTATGGGCCACACATGCAGCCAGTCATGCCATGGCACCATGGTGCCGTGGCCCAGGAGTGACCCTTGTGGCCCCTGTAATGGCTGTGGGACAGGGAAGATGTTGGGGGATGTGCCGGTATGGGATGGGGGAGCTGTGCCACCTATGTCTGCTTGTGGCCACCTCTGTGCAGACTGTATTCCAACAAAGACCTTGCTGGTGTAGGGAGGGTGGTCTGCAGTGACAGTAAGGGAGTGCCCATGGTGATGGTGTCACCCTGGCCCAAGTGTGGTTCTTCAGGGTGCTGTAGCCAGAGAAGGTCAGGTTGCATCCTGGTGTGCAGGGAGGGCCCCTGGAATAAGGAGGTCCCAGATGTGCCGCTACTGTCCATTCTGCCACCCCGTGGCATCGGCTTAAACTTTGGTGTCCACTGGACACTGGGGCTATGCATACTGGAGAAGCCAGGGCTATGAAAGCATCTGCAGCCATGGTCGCAGCCTCCCTCACTGCCCCACAGAGGTCCCTAAACAGTTTCTGTAGGGCACTGAGGAACAGAGCCTCACATGCCTTCACCTGTTGCTTTGTCCTCAGCAGGTGGCAGAGGAAGGTCGTCAACATGCATGAAATGCCAGAGATGTGAAAGTTCCTGCTGTGCGGTGATCTGTGACTCAAATAACAGTGCAAAGTAGAAGCCTGGCCTCCAAGACATCTCTCTGCTCCTGAGAACTGTCTGGGGGGACAGTGAATGGCTGCACGAAAGGCCATTGTGAAGCCTCAGGGTTAACCAGGAGCACAGGAGTGGGGGGAGGGGACCATGTGTTCCACCTGGTATGATGCATGTGGGGCAATGTGAGTGCAGAGGGAAAGAAGAACCCCTCCCAGGGAGGCATGCAGGTGGTGTGGGTAGTGGTGCTGATGGTGGCAGGTGCGATGGTGGAGGTGGTGATGAGTAGGTTCACCTGTGCCCTGGACATGGTAGTGCTAGGGTCCTCAGTGTGCAGTGTGTGTGTGTGTGTGTGTGTGTGTGTGTGTGTGTGTGTCGGGGGACTGCATGGCACCTGTGGCTGGACCATGGTAGGGTGGGCTGGCTTTTGGGGACTTTCTCTCCAGTTGTTAGGTCAGTGCTGCCAGCTCCAGTGTGTCAATGTATGTCTCATCGTCGATGTCATTCAGGGCCTCCTTGCAGTAGTCCTCAGGTTTGTACAGCCAGCTACGTGGTGGATGATACATGTGCAGGGATGGTCCAACTCATTACTCCTCCACATCCAACTCAATGGATTGTGCAGTAGGAAGAGGAGAGGGGCATCAGTGTAATATGCAGCATATAGTTAAGGCCCCTAGAATTCTGCTGCTGCAGAATTTTGCGCAGAACTTGCAACCTACCGCAGAACATCTGCAGTGCCACAGAATTCACTGTTCTTGGTGATTCTTTATTAATATTTCCATTTATTCATAGAATCTGGTTCATTTCCCCTCTTTTTATATCCAAAACACCTCTATGGTCAGAATGTGATGTTATCAATGCTATAACATCACACATTAGCTAATGAAATGGCTACATTCTGCCACAGAAATGAATAGTCACTTATCTGCCACAGCTCCCACTGCCAGAGGTGGCAGCACAGCACATCATGCATGGTGATATTTCCTCAACCTGCACTATAGCCTAATATAATTTTTAGTCTTATGTTATTACACTAGGGCCAACTTAAACAAAACCTTGACAATAGTATAGACCTGTTAAGTCATACCTTACTTTGTACAAACTTATTTGTGCCTTTAAGGTATGGAGATGCCATCTGAAATGAATAACTGGTAAAATAAATTAACCTGTAATTCTTAAGAAAAATAAAGTAATTATGCCCAGAAAAGTGAAATATAATAATGTGTAGACCTGTTGAAAGAATAGACCTGTTAAATAAATAATTGCGATGTACACATTTTTGCCAGGGTTATTGATTACATATTGTCATTGGTTGATAGAATCACCTAAAAGTTATTAAGAAACGTTGTGTGTAGGGCCAGCTGTTGGGCCAGAGGGTAGCATGTTGGGTTCCCGTGCCGGCAACTCAGGTTCGGAGATGAGCTCTGGGAGATGGCTGGGCAGCACAAGGATTGGGGAACACACATCACTGCTCTGAGCCTGGAAAGGTATGGTGCAGTGTTCTGTCACACGGGGGACACATTGTGATTGGCTGGAGAGCTTCATCTCACAATGGGTTCACATGCATGTCGTGGCCTGATGGTGTTACTTAGTGTGTCAGGGGAAGCAGGTTGGCATGAAAACTGAGTTTTGCAATATCTCCTCTATTCTGCGTATTCCATTTCCAAAGGGACCTGTATAAATGAGGATACAATTTCATGAAAATTAATATATATATATGTTAATATATATACACACACACACACACATTATCTCTCTCACCATATATATATATATATATATATACATATACACACACACACACACATGGATATATATGTTATAGATTGTATATAAATATATAAGTGATACACAGTTTGGATCTCATGAGTGGTGTAGACAGCACATATAAATATATGTGCTACACAGTGGGGACCTCATGAGTGGCATAGACAGCATGAGTATAGAAATACCTTATTTATCACATAAGGTCCCCTCTCCATATTTTATTTATGCAATACATACAGTATTTATTTTTACTTTTTTAGGCATAAAATTATTTCTATGTCTTATTTTTTTAACTAGTGTTACTGTGCTTTTCCCCTAATCTGATTGCTATAACCATTGCCATGGACGTGAAGTCAGGATGACAAGCTGACACTGTGATGTGGTAGTTCGTTAGTGCTGCAGAACTTCTGCAGAAGTTACCAACCCCCGCCGCAGAAGTTCTGCGGCAAATGGTAATCTTGCCGCAGAACTTGGTCCCAATGTGCCACAGAAAAGTAGGGGCCTTGTTAATATAGTATGCCATGCAGGGCAGGGCAGAATGCATGCCCCAGCTTTCTCTGCTGAGCACCACCACAATATATGCAGGCATGTAGTGAAAGCAGGCACAACAACCCCACTTCTCCACTGGCCACACTGGTAACCCGGGGTGGGGGGGTTGTGATGGCACAAGCATGACAGTGCTCCCTAATCATGGTGCACACACACCACACACATGCATGAAACCACATGATGAGGAGACCACACCCCACCACCAAGACTCACACACCTAGCACATGTGCCAGCATCTCTCAACCACTGTGGCAACACACAGAATAACAGTGTGCACACATCGTAAGTGCAAAGACACTCACCAGTTTTCCTTGGTGGACAGTTAACATCCATTGAGATGTCCAAGCAACACACCACAATGGGGCCCTATGGCAGGCCCACAGCAGGTTATCACATTGTGGAGGGGCTAGGGCTATGACAGACAACACGTTGTGCTCCAAGATCATGCTGGAAGTGTGCCCAAACAGTGATTGGGAACCACATGTGTAACCCATATGTGATGCACAGTGAAATTGACATAGGGAGGTACTTACATGGCTGGGTGGCTGGTACCTAGGACTCATACTCACCATCAGGCACCCCTGTCACCTCCACATCCCATAGTGTTGATGCCACAGCCTCCTCCATTTGCTCCATGGACTGTGTGGCCTCCGATGTTATTGGGCCTCCACCAGTGGCATGTTGTGCCAGGTGCAGGGTCACAAGGGTGTGTCTTGTGTGGCAGCACAGGTCCCGGAACCACTTATGAACCACCTCCACAGTCTGATCCTGGCCACCTACAGCATTAAACTCATGTGTTATCTCCTCCCAGGACTTCTGGACATGGGCATTGCTGCAGCTGCGAGACAGTATCTCTTCCTTGGTCTTGTAGGCCTGTGCAAGTGCATGCAGTGCATCAGCACTGAAGTGGGTGGCACATTGATTGTCACTGTCATCCATGGAACCTGCTGGAGGTAGTGGTACAACACAGGTCAGTGGTGGGTGTGAGAGTGTAATGCATGTGAGCATATGGTGGCCCCCTGCATCTAGGCCAGCTGGGGATGGCCAGTAGGGGGCACCAGTGGTAGCCCGGGTTGACCTGTGCACAGTGCAGGCATGTCAGTGGCTGCCCCACCCCAGAAACAAATATGGCAAACAGGTAGCCCAACTGACATGCCCAATGTGGAGGACACACAATCCTCTACACTACCTACAGTGTACAGGATGTAACACCATGGTAGCCACCCAACGGCATGGCTCCAGTCTGTGCAGGTATGTTCATAGTGTCATAGTGCCATACCACAGGAGGGCAAGCAGACCGGCCCATGTGGTGGCCCCAGCCACATGCCACCAGCCAGTGCAGGAAGGAAAAAAACAGACAAACAAAAAAATGATCCAGTGCACCCCCACTCAAGAAAAATTGGCAAATCATTAAACGTGCTTTCTGCCTCGAATGGCTACTCACTTATTTTGTCCCAAATAGGGAGTGGGGGGTTCTTAGTGTTTCAAATTAGTGCGCTGGTATGAAATTAAGCTCAGCCTCCGGTTGGCAAGTTGGACCTCCCATCAGCTAAGGATCTATTCTAAAATGCTGACTGCCAAAGCTGGCTGCCTTTTAAAATATGGTGCACTGCCTGATTGGCTCACTTTAAATGAGATACGCTGGGAGCCACTGGGGGCCAACAAAACCCCATGGGATGCATGAAACATCATTGCTGTAAGAGGCCCCAATCAATCTGACTGTCCATGCTGACCATGAGTGGCAGACTTTCTCATCACATTGGCACATCAGCAGCTCGGTGGGGTTGAAAGGCTTATGGCACAGTACTGCACAATGCAAATCTCACCTCACCTCTTCTTATTGCCACTACAGATCAAGTGTCCAGGGAAGGTAACCAGACCCACAGGATGATCCAGCTGAAGTCATCACCTGAGCAGTCCCCAGGATATGATGGGGCTCTCTCGAGTTCTGGAGGATGGCGGGGAACATGTGAGTATGCAGCATTGCTGGACTGTTCCCTAGCCACATAGTGGGAGAGGCCCAGACTGATGATGCATCGTCCCACTGTGACTGTCCCACATGCCCCCATGGTGTATTGTGTCACCATCAATGGACCACAGGGCTATGATCACAGCATTGGGGCAGAACCCCTGCAACCACCCCACATGCTGCCACTGGACACCTGACTGCATTCCCAGTCCTGGTGCCTGGTCACATGGCAGCAGTAATGATGTCTCCATGGCTGGAGATGAGCAGTCATGGCATTACACTGCCACAAGTCACCTGGACTAGCAATGGGGTGTGGGGGTAGAGTCACAAGGCACTCTGATGTTCCAGATGCATACTGTCACCAGTACCTGCTTGGGGCATCACAACACTGGGGTGCTCCCATTGGGTGTGTCCTGCTGTCTTCCTATGGCCAGGGATAGAGTGTGCCTGCTGGGGCCCTCACTGGGGTTTTCCTGTGGTGGAAACCTCTTCCAAGCAAGACCCCAGCAGTGTCTCCACAGTGGTCTGGCACCAGGTGGATGGGGCACCATGCTACAGGTCCCCTGGGTGAACTCTGGCCCAGGTCACCCAGTCATACCTATTTGGATTGTGAGTAGGTCCAGCAGCCGCACACTGTCCAAGTGCCCATGTAATGGGGTGTGTTTGTCCACACAGGCCATATGTCTGCCAGTGTAATGCACGTATGCTGACGGAACACTGACATCCTCACAGTGAAACCCCAATGGTGATGGACATTGCAGTGATGGGGATTCCACAGTGATGGACTATGCACCAATGGGGGGTAGGTACCTAACTCCACTGTCTGTGTGATGTGGAGTTAGTAACCTAAAGTAGGGGGGCATGGGGGCAGAGCCCCCCTCATGGGGGGTGCAGGGTTCAGCCACCCCACATTGCTGTCGGTGTGTTGCCGGTCGGTTTCAAGACGCATCGGTGTTAGGATTGTTGGCATGCTTGCGGAGCAGTGGGAGATGTCAATGTTGAGGATGTCGCAGCGGCATAGTAAAATTGTAATGCATGCCACTCTGTCAGTCCCTGACTTAGCTGCTGGATTTCCATCCTCTGGGCTGGCAAGTGGCATGTGTGCCACCCAGTATTACACAAAGGCCATCATGATAGTGCCCACCTGACTATTGTGCATCCTGCCTCCGCAACCTTGGTGTATCACTCCCTCCCTCCCTCTGTGTGTGTGTGTGTGTGTGTGTGTGTGTGTGTTCTTGCCACTGGGCTGCTGGTGACTGTCAATATGGTGGCCCTACAGCACCATGGACAACACTGTGGCATAGATGCATGCCTTGGGTGGGACAGGGACTGCGACCTACCTTGGTTGCAGTAGCGCTACTTGGCATGCTGCAGTACAGCAACATGGGGCCCACATTGTGGGCTCCGTGCGGCACCATGGTGGGCCTGTGTTGCGTTAGGAGGGGGCCTGGGTGGCCTTGTGGTGGTGTGTATTGGTCCTGCAGGCAGCAGTCTCAGTAACAAATAGCATAACATCATGGGTGTACAGACCTTGTCAGTGTGTCTGGTGTCAGATGGCCATACAGACATCTGACAGGTGGCAGTGCACCTTGTCCCTGCAGGGCCCTTTGGTCAGCCACAATCCATGTCCTGCACAGGTCACCTTACCACACCAGGTACCACACTGGGGGACTTCCACCCTTGCCTGGGGCCAGACCTCCAGGAACTTTGCCTGACTGCATGGGTATGGACAGTTTGCGGCCCATGTGTCTACTAGGGACCTTATAAGCTAGGTTTTGGACTGACTATCCCTGACACAGGGGAACCACCTGCACCATTCCCTGTTTGGTAGAGTTATGCTGGTGATTGCCTTACCATCATAGAGACTTTCCAGGGCACTGACAGATATTCTACCTGCCACACACCCCAAGCCTGTGGTCCCCTCAGGTGCTGTGGCAGCCCAGGAGCCTCATCCCACCCCACCTGTGGCACAGTTTGGTCTGCTGTTGTGGCACCGGTGTAGCCTGCTTTTAGAACCCTGTCACAGATCACTCCACAGCAGTGGTGTGCACCATGGCCAATCATGGCTTGCTGCTGTCGCTCTCCACCCTGTCCACTGCTGCTGTGTGCACCCTGTGGGTGACTGTGTTATCTCCCTCCGTAACTCATGGTGGCCATGGCCAGCCTGCCCAGCACATTACAGGTAGCCTGTGCATTGAAGATCCCTTCTGTAGCTTGCCAGCCACCTGTACTGCAACTACCTTATTACAGCCAGTATCTTGGTGCTGCTGCATCTGTCTCTGCTGCTCATATGTCAGTAGCATACCAACTGCCCTGGTGCACACGTGCCAGACCTGGGCATCTATGACATTGCTTGGTGACCTCCAGGCCTCTGTACCCCAGCAGCACACGCTTCCCCCCATGCCATTCTAGGCTTGCCACAACTGACATGCTATGGGAAGGACATGGGGTTTGGCCAGGCCTCTCCATGCCTCCCAGACCCACAACTCTGTGTGTTCCCATGATGGTGCAGTGCTCAATATATACCACAAATTGTGGCTCCATACACACCATACACAGCTGCCTTGTTGAGCCATGACCACTGCTTCCTTGGCTGTCAGCCCTTTGTGGCACTTGACAGGTAACTCTGTGCTCACACAGTGGCAGTCCTATGCATGGGTGGCAGCCATGCATGTCCATGTGTCCAGGTGTTGTGGGCTGCCTCCATTCAATGGGGCTGCTGTGCCACCAATGTCCCCATTGTATTATGCTGTTGTCTGTGCTAAGTGGGTGGCCCCATGGTTGTGTGTACTAGCATAACCTTCATGGTCCACTGTGTCTGCACAGCTTAATTACTGCATTTTCTTTCTCCCCATAGGTGACAGCAGAACAGAGGCCGGGGCCTGGCAGCCAGAGGCAAACAAGAGCTGGAACGATCTGCTGTGGAGGATCATACGACAACAGCAGCTGATGTTGAGGAGGCTGTAGGCTGTGTAGGAGGCCTCCACACATACAGTCAATATCCTACAGCATTTAGCACACAACACCCAGCCACCACCTCCACCTGCACAATAGCCCATCCCCAGTTTCCAGAGGTTTGTATACCCCACACCTACTTTACGTCCCTAGCCTTGATTTTTGGCACATTGCCACCCTGTTTTTTTGTGGTACATACTGTTGTGTTGTACTGTGTTGTAGGGTTGTCAGAACCCTCTGAAGTTCTGGGTTCTAGTTCTAGTCTAGAACTTTTGAAAAAGTTCTAGGGTTCTAATCTTTTTTAGAACTTTTTAGAACTCGAACCCTATTTTTTATTGTGCTGCCAATAACGAAGATAGTAATAAAATACATGTAAAGGAAAACTGTTCAATATAAGGGAGAGAAATTATCATGTGACATTGATAGGAATTCAACTAGGTTTATCTATGGTTTCTTCTGTTTGCTAAAGCCAGCAACTTAATATGTAACAGGCCCACCCACCCACCCATATGTTAAAAGTTTTCCTGCTGCAGCTGCATCATAGTTCCTTAGTGAAAGAAAGAGGCACATTAGCCATTTATGTACTCAGTTATATATACTCATCGTCATGAATTATGAGAAAAAATAACTGATATTACCTAATTTCAGCTATTTGCTGCTTTCTGTTTTAAATGAGTAAATCAAAAGTTGCTATGTTTAAAAGAAAGCTTTTATAACAAAGTCAAGCCAAGTACTACAGCAGCAGCATGTGGAACTGTTGCAAAACATATTATGTCACAACGTAGTCAGTCAAGACATTTGAATAAAAAAAATATGCCAGTCATTGTTGCTGGCAAAAGTGCATGCAATTTTCTAAGGTAATGCATACATATACCAACATTTTTGTTGGTAAATTGAAGTAATACATACAACTTTCTAAGATGATGCATTTTGCAGCTGATACTCAATAAAATCTGTATTTCAGTCACATAAATAAAAAAGTGGTTTCCTCACCACATACTAAGGAACATTTAATGTAGCTGCAGCAGTTGGCATGTGATGTTTAAGGGACAGCGTCTGTCAACCCCATTATGTATCAAATTATCACTACTTGTAAAGCAAAAATACTTTATGATACGTCACATTCTGTGAAAACTGCTGATGCAGATTTTCTTTTATTTCTGATTCCTTTATTCTTTTTTTAAAGGGGACAGGACAATTGTGCTAGGTGGCAGCAGTTTGCAATGTATTTAATAAGAATATATATTATGTGTACAGTAGGTTCGGTCTGTCATCAATTATTTCCTCACCATCCCCAGCTGATCATGAATCTGTAAATGAAAGAACTAAAACAACACCCACCTTTCACCCCATCACCCATTCCACTTTTCTTCCACCACCCTCATCTGTGCAGTAGCACCCATGCCACACTTACACCCATGTTAAAACCAACCCACAACCCTCACCCATGTACTAGCATCCATTTTCGTTTATAGCTAACATTTCTGTAATTGAAAAATAATAAACAGCTACCAATTAGAACTCATTGTTTTGTCCTCTTTAAAATTGAAAAATAGACCGCCTCCTGTCCCAGCCCATACTGATGCACCACAAAGTCACAGAAGGTAAATCCAAAAATATATGTTTGCACTTTAACTATAAATAATATGATACAGAAAGGATTGACGTGACAGTGTCCCTTTTATCCCAAATTTGGGCCTGTTCCCACTGATGTTAAAATTGCCCTGTATATAAAACTTGTTGACTTTAGTTTAGACACTAGCTACAAAGCAGTTTGCCATGAAATGGTGAAAGTTTTGGGGGCTATATAGTCCAAGGTAGTAGATTGAGAAAGGAGAGAGACGACAACCAAAGTCATCACAGTCTGTAAAAGTTTCCTTTTTGGTGCGGAGAGACTCTGTCCCACACAGTATTTACCAGCCACCACCATCTGAGTTGTCATCACCATCAACATCCACAACATCAATCACTTCAGGATCAGTTTGTATACTCTTGTAGGGATACGAAAATCTTGACTTATTAACTTTAATAAAAGTTAACGTGTGTACATTTTCTGGCAGCAACCTATTTCTGGTGTCTGTCACAATATTGCCAGCTGTACTAAACATGCGTTCTGAAGAGACACTTGTTGCAGGACAACCAAGGTATTTACAGGCTTCATCATACAGCTCTGTCCAAATTGACTTTTTTGATCTCCAGTATTCAAAAGGGCATGCATCAATAGGAATAGGCAGTTCTTGCAGGTAACTGTCTACCATGATGGACAGAGACCACTCAGAAGAGGAATCAGCAGAAGTTGATTTGGCAGCAATTTGGGAAAGGTTTTGCCACAGATTTAGCTTGCTACTAAGGGTTGAAGAAGTGGCAGTTGTGGAACAACTACTGTTAATGTTTGATGACTTTTACAGTTCTGTATCCCTCTGTGAAGATGAACCTGCATGTTGTGGTGATGACAACTTGAGGGTACTGTGCGTGTCTGTGTTTGACTCCTGTGAGTGCTGCAGCTCATCTAGCAACATACATTTGTACTGCTCTATACCATCTGTTTTTGGAAGATGTATAGCCTTGAACCTGGGATCTAAGAGAGTTGCAAGGATGTAGTGTTTTGATTTCGTCATTGCAACTAATTTGTCATTGGTTTTGAAGCGCTCGCTCATTCTCTTTATGAGATTCCCATGATACAGGTGACATGTTGTCTGCGCTTCAGATCTGTCTTTTTCTATTTGTAGATTTAGAACACTAAGATGATGTGAAATGAGCATTATGAGTGGGATAACCTGACTCCCAGATGTGCTTTCAGAAGACATGTCCCTTGTAGCTGTCTCAAAAGGAGCTAGGATACAGCACACTGTCTCCATTAATTTCCACTGCAGCACAGACAGCAGAATGCCATCTCCAATAATGTAACTGGAGCAGTACTCATGTACAGCTTGCTTTTGCTCCAAGAGGCGCTGCAACATATAAAGCGTTGAGTTCCAATGAGTGGAAACATTTTGAATCAGCTTTTGCTGGGGCAGCTTGTGTTTTTTTTGCAGTTCGGACAATGTCCGTATAGCCTTGGTTGAATGTGAAAAGTGAGTCACAATTTTTTTGCAAACAGCAATCATACCATCCACTTGTGTTTCGTTGCTGAGAAATCCCATGACAATTAAGTGTAAGCAATGTGCAAAGCAAGAAGCATGCAGAAATCCTCCATCCTGTACTGCTTTCAAGATGTTGGCTCCATTGTCACTTACTATGAAGCCACATTTTAGACTGTGAGAATAAACCCATTCATCAAGGAGGTCATTTAGTTCCTGCAAGATGTTTGCAGCAGTATGACTTTGCCCAAACTTCTTTATAAGTGCAGCGCCCTCTTTGGGGTGTCTTTGTTTTTGAAGAAGCACAAGAAAACGTGACCCAATGAGCGGTAAGGGGCATGTAATCTATGTTTTGAGTGCTGGTCCACATATCTGTTGTGACATGAATAACCCCACCCTCCACAGTTTTAAGTGCAAGCATCACTGTCACTTTTAAAGCCTGATAAATGTTTGGTATTTCAACATAGGAAAAGTACCTTCGATGAGGAACATTGTAACAAGGCTCTGCTAATGTCATGAGCTCCTAAAATCCTCATGATCTACCAAAGAGTATGGGAGAAGGGCTCTCACTAACAGTTCACCAATTCGTGATTAAGATGACGGGTCTTTGGATGATTTCTAGTAAAGGTATTCTTCCTTTCAAATGCCTGAGACAGTGTTAGCTGTTTGCAACATGTCCCTGCTGGTTTATTATACACCGTGCTTCGATGGGCAGATGGACGAGAGATGGTGGACTAGGACTTATACATTCAGTGCCATCACTGGATGTGCAACTGGTACTAATGGTGCTGGCATTGGTGGTACAGTGATCCTAGGGCTGGCAGTGGTTCTGCCTGCATCAAGTTCAGACAATTCAGTATCCATTTCAGATTCCTGACCCTTCTCACGTGTGGTCTGGAAGATGGAGGACATGGGTTTTGGATGATCAAGCAAAACCGAATGCTTTTCAGATGGCGCTTAAGACTTGTAGTGCCAAGGCATGACACAACTTTACCACGGCTTACACTCTGTTTACACAGGGAACAAATTGCTCTGCATGGATCAGTTTTACTGACAGAGAAATAAGTCCACACCTCAGATGTGACAGATTTTGTTTGAGTGCTAGGAAGATAGCTAAAGACTGTTTGTGTCTTTTCACCTGTCCTAACAGAACCTGGGACATGCTCCTTGCTGCTAGAAGAGTGGGCAGAAGACTCTGATGGATTTTCATTGCTGGCCAACACAGAAGTGGTGGATTCAATGGATATGTCCTTTTCATTGCCAACAGTGCTGGATGTATTTGCAAGTGCACTACCTGATTCATTGTCAAAAGACTTGCTCATTTCACTTTGTTGAGGAAGTAATGATTTGTCACAAGACACAACAGTGTCGGACTCAGACAAAGAGCTACTGTCTGAGTCAGAGAGGGACTCACTGTCACTTGCATTATTGCTGCTAGTCACAGGGATCTTAACAGCATGAATGGCATACCTTATGGTGCCTCTCCGTGTGACCCCAGCAACTGTACAGGTTTTCTTAAAAGGTCCCCCTTTACCACACTTCACTGTTGCTCTTTTGCTGTTTGTTGAATTTTTATCACATGAAACATTTTGGTTATTTCTGCTAGCACCAGGATTACCACTACCACCAACACCTGCTCCAACACCAGCACTAGATGCTTCATCTATGTTGGTGTCAGCCATAACAGACAGTAAGTACCAGTACTACCAGTATATTGCAGTGAACACACCCACACCCAAACAATTCCTATGTAACAAAGCAATGTGATCTGTGATCGCTGGCTACAACTCCAAAATTTTATTTTGGTTGTGTGACACTGTGATACCATGGACTGAAAGTAATTGAAGAATATGACAGTTTGCAACTAAAGGATCCCAGGTTCAAGGCTTACAGAATGATTGGGCTGCTGGGCATAGGCATACACATAGCAATCAAGGGTGCACAGCAGCAGGGTGATGGGCTGACCGCAGGAGACAGAGTCACATACGCAACCCAGGGAATGAGAATTATATTTCTACATTTCTGTCATGTAAGGTTAATGCCACCACACAACTGGCTACTGGGCTTCTCTCTGTAACACACACTGGGTAGGGTACAGTGCAGTCAAGGGGCACACAGCAGCAGGGTGATGGGCTGACCACAGGAGACGGAGTCACATACATAACCAACAACTCAGGGAATGAGAATTATATTTCTACGCTTCTGTCATGTAAGGTTAATGCCACCACACAACTAGCCACTGGGCTTCTCTCTGTAACACACACTCTGGTAGGGTACAGTGCAGTCAAGGGGCACACAGCAGCAGGGTGATGGGCTGACCACAGGAGACGGAGTCACATACGCAACCCAGGGAATGAGAATTATATTTCTGCGCTTCTGTCATGTAAGGTTAATGCCACCACACAACTGGCCACTGGGCTTCTCTCTGTAACACACACTGGGTAGGGTACAGTGCAGTCAAGGGGAACACAGCAGCAGGGTGATGGGCTGACCACAGGAGACGGAGTCACATACATAACCAACAACTCAGGGAATGAGAATTATATTTCTACGTTTCTGACATGTAAGGTTAATGCCACCACACAACTAACCACTGGGCTTCTCTCTGTAACACACACACTGGGTAGGGTACAGTGCAGTCAAGGGGCACACAGCAGCAGGGTGATGGGCTGACCACAGGAGACGGAGTCACATACGCAACCCAGGGAATGAGAATTATATTTCTACGCTTCTGTCATGTAAGGTTAATGCCACCACACAACTGGCCACTGGGCTTCTCTCTGTAACACACACTGGGTAGGGTACAGTGCAGTCAAGGGGAACACAGCAGAAGGGTGATGGGCTGACCACAGGAGACAGAGTCACATACATAACCAACAACTCAGGGAATGAGAATTATATTTCTACGTTTCTGTCATGTAAGGTTAATGCCACCACACAACTAGCCACTGGGCTTCTCTCTGTAACACACACACTGGGTAGGGTACAGTGCAATCAAGGGGCACACAGCACCAGGGTGATGGGCTGACCACAGGAGATGGAGTCACATATGCAACCCAGGGAATGAGAATTATATTTCTACGCTTCTGTCATGTAAGGTTAATGCCACCACACAACTGGCCACTGGGCTTCTCTCTGTAACACACACTGTGGGTACAGTGCAGTCAAGGGCACACACTGGGCTTCTCTCCGTGACACACACACTACACTGGGAAGGGTAGAGATTTATTTTGCCTATTTTTGCCCCCCTTGTATGCTTGTTGCTTGCAGCTGCTGAGTGTGCAGTGTGCACCACTGACTGAGCAGTGCTGCAGTTTCAAATAATCACATTTCACAAAGGTTCTTCACTTCTTCTTATTTTTTTTTATTCTCTCTCCGAGTCCTCCTGAGTCCCCCTCCTGATATTGATTGATCTCAGTCTTGATCCCTCCCTATTCCTCAGTCCCTTCCCAATTCTTGATTAATCCCTCCACCCGTCCTGAACCTCCCCCTAGTCCCACTCCCACCCGATTTTGAGCCTTTTTTCAGCCTTTCTCTCATTCTCGGTCTCACAGGAAAATGGATGATGGAATTTTAGTGGCCAGTATTGGACAAGAGTAGCGGTACGCTAACCGCTAACGCTAGTAGTACAGTTTAGCTAGGCGCTGCTGCTGCCTCCACTCCGATCCTCAGCAAATGGCGATCCTCCTCGCGGCACATCTGCCTAAATACCCCCACAGATCCCGCGGCTTGCGCAGCTTACTCGACCCCCACCTGACCCGTACGTACATACGCAACTTACGCAAGCGCAAACAGATGTCTCTCGTCTCGCGGTGGTTCGAACCCTTTTGCGAACCTTTTAGTGTTCGAGTTCTAAGTTAGAACTTGAACACCAGGGTTCGAGGAGGGTTCGAATCTTTGAAGAACTAGTTCTGGCAACCCTACTGTGTTGATTATTTTGTGCAATAAAGTTTATATTTTTCTACTTATACTCCTGTGTCCTGTGAATGTTCTTTTCCTGAATGGCCTTTGTTCTTTGGTTCTACGTGGTTCTTTCCCCATCCATTCATGACCACTTCAGTGGGATACATCCTTCCCCTGTCTCTACCAGGGCTTTACACTGTTGGCCCTGCATTTGCTGTGGTGGATCCTCAGCATATCGATGGTTCCTTATCCTGCAGATGTGGGGCCTTGTTCACTGTCACCTTACATCTCACAGATATCATTTTGCACATTGTTGCCTCAGGATGGGACACTTCCTTGCTGTTCTTGTGAGTAACCATTTTACTGTACATGTTGTTCAGGCTACATCCCTCATGTGAAGCATGCCATGGCTGCATGTGTGGCAATCATGTATGCTGTGTAAACGTAGGCATCAATGCCTTCTGTCCCCTGTCTATCGGTGCTGTGTGCCAGTTTGTGAGCACTCACATGCTCCATGTCTGGGGTTTCTTTGGCTGTAGTGCCTGGCTGCAATGGCAGACTGCACTGCCCCCTGTGCTATCTTTAGTGCTGTGCATTGTTTGTGCTGTGCTCCACCTGAAGTCTTGCATGATGGCCTTAGTTCCCTGCATTCAGACATCTTTGTAATGGTGTTATGCCTCTAAATATTGCAGGATGTGGGTCTTGTGCAATGTGCTGCACAAGGCTAACTTTGCACATGAGCAATCCTTTGATTGTCTGGCCCATTGTGTCCTATCTTCTCCAGCCTTAAGACAGCTGAGGAGAAATGATCATTGGGCTATGGGTTTATACATTTCTTATTTATTGTAACAATCTTTAAAAGAAAAAACTACATAATGGTTACATTACCCATCTAAATCAGCTATTACAGAAGAAATCTAATCTGCACTTGTCTTAGGTTTCTGTTTAAACCTAGAGACTAGATCCAGTACAACCCAAAGCTGTCATATCCCTGTTAAACAACACCATGTGTAATCATGCATTTAAATGCTTGCAGTGAAATATTTTGAATTTTAGATTTGAAGGTATGCATGGAAATATCTACAGTAGAAAATATGTAAAAGTATGTGGATGAAAAAGGGTTCAATAGTAAGAGAGCATACAGATATTGAATATTTAAGATTTGATTTACAGAGATTTTGATTATGAACATGGAACAAGCATAGGTTATGTGGGTCGCCAACCATACATATACAATACGCACATCCTTCTAAAATGAACATAGCATATAGAACTACGTCACTTTCATGAATCATTCACTTAATTAATGTATCAATTAATCATGTCATTACATCAATATAGTAGTAAACTGACGCTTCATTTATAACATATTACTGAGGTGATCAGCAGTACTGCTTTTTGTACCTCTAACAGACATGGTTTAAGCCCTTTGCAACTGCCACCTGAATAGCTAGATAACAAATTTCCATTCCCAATAAGTCACACAGAACAATTAATCACACTAGGAGTAAATTACTGCATGGAACCAGGAGGCATTATTCAAATGTGCAGTTAAAGACCATGAAAATTTACATTCTGGAATTATATTTTGGATCTTGGCGTATTTTCTGTTGAATCTGGAACACTGATGATATTGATAATGCATTATTTTATATTGCATATCTATATATTCATAGATTGGCTTGTTATACCCAGTCTTTGTAAAACTGCTTCCTTCTCTTAGGCTGCCTCTGTAGCTTTACTTGTTAATTTAACTGAACTCAGCATATAAGAAAAATCTGCCAAGTACTGTAACGTTTGGATGACCTGCAGTTTTTGCTTATGGGTATCAAGAGATATGTAATTTTCTTGAAAAAAAAAACTGCAGACCAATTATTTACCCAGGATTGTCCAGCTGAGATGCATCCTCTTGTTTCAGTGGGGTCCTGCTGCTTCTCATTTCTGCAGCTCAGTAGACTGGCGCATTGGGAGGTTAAATAGAATGCTCAAGGTCACAGAGTAGGTATTTAACATTAACAGGATGCTGTCATCTCCAGGTTCTCATGCCAGTGCTCTAACCACTAGACCACACTGCCTCCTAGTTACTCATGGAAGTCTACTAACTAAAGCAGGAGAATGCCAACGACTCTGGAAGGTGATGCTAATGTAGCTTTTTAGTGATTTATTTATTTATTTAAAAATTGGTGGCTGGGATAGGCATGCTGAACTAAGGTAAGTTGAAAAGGAAATTCCGTAACAAATAATACATGGCAACAACATGCATTCAAAATACATCATTGCATAGTAAAATACATACAATACATAGTTATAATGATACCCAAGAATCCATGAAAAATCAAGGCTGGCATTGTGAATGGAATGCAAAAATACAGACTGCTTTAATGTTCCAGCTAAGGTTCAGCTTAACGCTACAACATACAACTGTTATTAGCACTGACATGCTACCTTTCAGGATTTATATCTGCCTGTGCTTATGCAGCCACACTTGTGTGTATATGTCTTACAGTATACAAGAAGTACTGTTGCAATCTGGGTATCATTTTTTATGTTTGCTTGCACGCATCCACAAGAAACATTATGTGACAGCTTAAGAGAGAAGCGGGTTTGGGAGGCACGGCAGTGTGGCAGCCAACAGAGGCATTACATTTGGGGGCTTGGCCATGGTGTACCAATGGAGGCACAGTGTGCTGATGACACTGGCTTCCAGAAGTGCCACCAACTTGTAATGTTTTCGCTGCAACAATCATGGGCCACCTCGTCATTGCAGTGTCAGCGATTTGCTACAATGAGGGAGCAACCCGTCATTGCTGGGTGGAACGTTGCTACTCTAATATTGTTTGTGAACATGGTGGCACCTTGCTGCCATGTTCTGGCTGTATGTTCACCCAGTAAAGGGCATGCCCAGTGCCCTCGGCAGCATGTGCCCCTCCACACAGCAGGTGTTTTTGCCGACAGGGCCCAATCCCCCTCGGCTTCCATCCCCGATGCTGTGTCTTGCCGACGGGGAGCCCACTCCCCATCGGCATTATGTCCCCCTCCCACTTTGATGTGCTGACAGGGGAGCCCACTCCCCACTGGCATAAGTCCCCTCCGAAACAGTAGTGGGAGAGTTGTGCCGAGGGGGTGCCCAATCCCCCTTGGCTCTTGTGCCCCCCGCTTTTGTGCTGATGGGGGTGCCCAATCCCCTGTTGGCTACAGCTGGCCCCCCCAACAGTCAGTTGGCATGCTGGGAGCTCACCCCAGCATGCAAAATTTCCAGAAATGCCCCTGTAAAAAAAAAACATCCTGCGATGTCTTTTTTTTTTTTTGTTCCTGTAAAGCAAAAAACGGTCCCTCATCGAGTCCGGTGGCCCCTCCCAACCTGCGCCCACCCTCTGTGCACCCTGTCGTCCCACACCTTCCCACCCAATACTTACTTCCGGAGCCCAGTGTGATGATCTTCGGTGGACCGGGAACACGTCTACACTCTTCATAGCCGACCGCAAACCGAGGAAATGCTGGTAAGCTGTATAATGGTATCAATAGGGTTTTTTCAATTTTGATGCATGGCATTTTTTGGAATTTTTGCACCAAATTTTCAACATGGGGTTTTTGGGACCCCTTTTCATGAATTATGGCACTGTCGTGGTGTGAATCAGCCCTGAAAGGTGATTTCATGGTCACTGCGCTGAATCACCTTTTGGGACTGATTAACAAAATGACAGTGCCAGTGTTCATGAGGTGGTCTCTCAAAAAATCTATGTTGCAAATTTGTTGGGAAAAATCCCAAAAATAACTGTTGCTACACACGCTCATAAGTTCGCCAATTTGCAATATTTTCACTCCAGATTTTCAACATTGCCATTTTTATGTACCTCCTTATGAACAGTACAGCTGTCATTTTTCACATCCTGGCCGAAATGTGGTTTCACAGTTCCGGCACAGAATAGTGCGGTCACTGTGGGAAATCAGTGTTCAGGACACATTAAGAAAATCACAGTGACACTGTTGATGAGCAGAGGTCCTAACATGCCTATGTTGGAAATTTTGTGATGAAAGTCCATAAAATGAGTGTGTTATGAGCGTGTGTTGCACAGGTTCCATGCATGCTCATAACTTAGCAATTTTGCAATATTTTCACTCCAGATTTTAAAAATTGCCATTTTTCTGACCCTCCTTATGAACAGTACAGCTGTCATTTTTCACATCCTGGCCGAAATGTGTTTTTCCACTCCCAGTGCAGAATAGCACGGTCGCTGTGGGAAATCAGTGTTGGGGGCACATTAAGAAAATCACAGTGACACTGTTCAAGAACAGAGGCCCCAAAATGCCTATGTTGAAAATTTGGTGATGTACATACCATGACTGTGTTACGAGTGTGTGTTGCGCACTTTCCAGTCACGCTCATAACTTTGCACATTTGTAATATGTTCACTCCAGGTTTTCAACATTGCCATTTTTCCGCACCTCCTTAGGAACAGTACAGCTGTCATTTTTCACATCCTGGCCAACATGTGTTTTTTCACTTCTGGTGTAGAATAGCGTGGTTGCTGTGGGAAATCAGTGTTCGGGACACATTAAGAAAATCACAGTGACACTGTTCATGAACAGAGGTCCTACAATGCCTATGTTGAACATTTGGTGATGAACGTCCATAAAATGACTGTGTAACGTGCATGTGTTGCGCAGTTTCCATGTACCGTAGGCTCAGACATGCAAGCATTTTTAATATTCCCAGTACAGATTTTCAAAATTGCCATCTCTTCACACCTCCCTGTGGGTGGTACAGTTGTCATTCTTCACATCCTGCCCCATCTGTGTTTTCGTGTATGTGGCGCAGAATGACACTGTCGCTGTTGGAAGTCAACGTTTGGGACACATTGTTATAATCACACTGCCACTCTTCATGAGAAGAGGTCCCACATGCTTTTATGAAATGGGGTCACAAAAAGGCCATATTAACAATCTTCAGTGTAAATAGCAAGAAACGCCTGAGGCGTTAGGATTTCTATCCATAACATCCTACCCTGTACAGACTGACAGGCATCAGGGTGTGCCTTTGGATTACCGATTGTACTGCTCATGCCATCCCACCCCCACCTCCAGCCAGTGACAGGCATCAAGGTGTAGCTTGGACTCTTCGGTCCCAGACTTCACCCCTTCTCCTATGCTGCACCCATTTCAGCATATGTCCTTATGGAATAGGGTGACTATAAAGCCAAACACACTAAGGCACACCTCAACATGTGTCACTGTCTGCAGAATAGGGTGAGGTGACATGGCATGCCCATCATGGGCGATGACCCAAACACTTACCCCAATGCCTGTCCATCTCTACAGGATGGAGATGGGGTTGGCATGACCTTCAGTACTTCACTGCCATTCCTATTGTGCATCCATCTAACTCCTGCATTACCAATGCTAATACCAGCAAGCAAACATTCGGCATTGACAAATGCTTGTTAAGCAAAGGATCTAGAAATATTTCAAGGAGGTAGCAGTTTTGTGTAAGGGTAGCACTTTCCCTGAAAATCTAAAATGTTACTGCTGAGAGCTCAGATTAGATTAAAGCAAGTACTTTTTGCAGGCCTAAGATGGTAGGGAGTGAAGAAACAGTTGTATGTTGTATGTTATTTGTCTTACCTGATAATGACTGTCTGTGATTGCTTGGGTGGTCTTGTCCTTTTACTATTTGGTGAGTGGGGAGTTAGGTTTGTACACCCTAACACCACATTTTCCTTCCTTTGTGGCATTATATTAAACCCTTACTGGTGAATTCACAATGTTTTTTGCAAAGAATTTCCTTTCTTTCCGAGATAGTGGAATTGTATCCTTATTCACACAGTGAAGAGTCTATTGGCCAGAGGATGGCAGGGCCCTCCAGGTCCTGCATTTCCATGTGGTAACTGATATCAGGGATTTGTTGGGCTGTCTAGTGGGCTGTGGAAGAACAAGACTCTCCAGGCCCTGCACTTCCATGTGGCTACAGATACAGTCATGCAGAGCAAAGAATCATCTTTGTGCTGAAGCACAGGACCTTCTGGAAGCCATGGGTGCAGAGGTGTTGGCCCTGTACTAAGAGATGATTTTTCTTCTCTATTTGATACTTGGGCAGGAAAGGGGTAAACTTTTTTTCTTAGTCTGCTTGACAACCCAGAACTGTTAAACTGAAAGTCTGGATTGTGGACAGGTCACCTATGTGAAGGGGTATACAGTGTGCTAGGAGACATCATTTTGGGAATGATTTGCAACTGGAAAACTGTGATGTTCATTAGTTTGGTATGGGGGAACATGAGATAGGAGCAACTCATGGCAACCATACATACACTTTTGAACTGTCACCTCAAGCAAGATGTACTGTTCATCCATGTTGGAGGTAATCATTTGGGCTACAACATGGATATAGGTTTAATGGATCAGCTAAAACAGATTTGGCTGAGCTACAAGGAATGTTATCTAACTGTAAGATTCTGCATTTAGAGATGGCAAAACACATGATCTGGAAAGCCAGCAGTATGCATCTGGAACTGGTAGATCAACCAGGAAGGTCAACATTCAAATATCTGTTTTTTGAGTGATCTGGGTATGCACACCATTACTCATTCCAAAATTAAATATTATAATGATTCACTCTTTCTTGAAAATGGTGTGCATTTCTCAGGCATTGGAAATTGTTTTTTCCTGCGAGACCTCCAACCTGGGATCCAAAGTGTGTTGTGATGTGTGTTAATCAGTAAACACACATCTGCAGTACTCCCGATGTTCCCCCACAACAATGCTGTTAAGAACCACATCTACCTTGGTCAAAAGATAGATAACAAATGAATGACACACACATAAACAAGCCTTACTAATGGTTTCTAAACTGAATGAATAATAAAACATGACACTGTGGCCATGATACAATTTTTATGCATGAGGCACATCAGCAGTAAGGGAAGGCATGAAAGCTGCAGTATCCTAACATCCCTAGGAAATGAATAAAAATACTATTATGCACACCCTGAATACAGTCATTATGGTTATGGCATAGCAGTAAGTAATTTTTGGGTTTGGGACATAAAAACCTGACTTGGTACCTCCTTCTGTGTTTATGAAGATTCAATATACAGTGAGGTGACATTATATTTCTTGAATGTCTCTTGCCATTTCATAACCACAACTTTTTTTGTAATGCAGTATTTAGACTTGTCTGGATTTAGGGCTGGGCTTAGTACAGAGACTGCCATGATGAAGGTGCTTAATGATCTCCTTATAGTAAGAGACAGCAGAGAGCATACCATCTTGGTCCTGCTGGATCTCTCAGTGGCATTTGACACTGTGGACCATGAGGTACTGCTTGACCGACTGTGGTACTGGTGTGGCCTGTCCGGTAAAGTCATCAAATGGTTCAGGTCAGGCATAGTGCTGGGGGTGGTGATGAGGTTAGCCTTATCTAGCCAGAAGCCTCTGACCTGTGGTGTCCCACAGGGGTTGGGCTAGTCACTCTTGTTGTTTATGGTGTATATGCTGCCATTGGGAGACATTATCAGGTGGTATGGATTGAGTTTTCACTGCTATGCAGGTGATACTCAGCTATACCTGTCCTGCACCAAGTAACCAGATGATGGACTCTGTATTTAACAATTGCCTGTCAGAGATCCAGACTTGGATGACTCATAACTGGTTGAAACTCAGTCCAGGCAAGACTGAGATGCTGGTGGA
Source organism: Neoceratodus forsteri (assembly GCA_016271365.2). NCBI lineage: Eukaryota > Metazoa > Chordata > Ceratodontiformes > Ceratodontidae > Neoceratodus > Neoceratodus forsteri. The sequence continues at coordinate 595,281,765 of JADMNL010000023.1, read as the reverse complement.
GGATCCTGGTCATTGTTAGGGGAGGGGAGTTTGTGGGATCCCTCTGGTCTTGTACTGAGGGGGGTACCACTGATCCTGTCAGAATGGGTGAAGAATCTGGGTGTGATCCTCGACAATGGCCTAACATTTGGTGTTCCGGTGTCGGCTATTGTTAAGAGTGGATTTTATCATTTAAAGAACATTGCCCAGATTTGGAACCTGTTACCTTCTGCAGACCTAACCTCACTAGTACATGCTTTCATCATGTCCTGGCTGGATTACTGCAATGTCCTCTACCTAGGACTATCTGGAGGTAACCTCCACCAACTGCAGCTGGTGCAGAATGCATTGGCAAGACTATTGACAGACATTCATAGGTGTGATCATATTATGCCTGACTTCTGCGAACTGCACTGGCTGCCGGTTAGGTAGAGGATTGCCTTCAAGGTCAGATTACTGACCTATAAAGCCCTACACAAGGGGGACCAGTCTACCTGCAAGATCTCCTTGTGCCCTGCCATCCATCCTGGACTCTCCATTCCATTGAGGGTTGCCTCATTAATATTTCTAGAGTTAGGTTGCATCACTCTTGCGATAGAGTGTTTTTGGTGTTTGCACCTACCCTATGGAACTCTTTACCCAAACAGCTGTGGGAGGCACCCTCGGTGAACACCTTTGAAAAGGAATTAAAAATGTTCCTATTTAGCCAGGCTTTTATTGCATAAATACTGCAGTTTGAATTGGATTTTATCATTTAGATAGATAGTTTTATGCATCTTGCTGCAACTCTGTATTTTTAAATAAATGTTTTTATTTATTTATTTATTTCAAAAAATCGGATTTACAAACCTTTGAGTCAAAGACTCATTCACAAAGGTACCTTGTCACAGGGAGGGAAGACAACATATTTGTGACGCAAGACAGTGGAGAACAATACAGGTAAGATACAGAAGAGTATACAGAGCAAGGCATTTCAGAGAGCGAAAATATGCAAGACACAGACGAACATACAAAATTAAGCTATTTAGTGTCCCAGTGGAGCACTCAGGTTACAGTGCATGTTATACAGACTACAACAAGCTATTTTAAGTGGACTAGTACATATGGCATGCTATAAGAGGCAGATTGGTTCAGAACAGTGCACTCGGAAAGCCTTATAATGGGCATTTACAGCTCCTAGTGTCAGTGAGGTGTTTGCGTAGGGTGACTTTGAAGGGGCCGATTTTGGGGATATTTGAGATGTGCAATGGGAGGGAATTATACCAGTAAGGTGCTCTGTAGTGAAATGACCTTTGGGTGAGTGAGGTCCTGGCTCTGGGCACCTGGAAGGTGGCTTTGGTAGTATTGCGGTTGACGACCGAGTGGGAGGCCCGTTGAAGGGGTGCAGTGACTCCTGGGGGGCAGAGCTCAAGTAGAGCCTTTTTTGCCAGTATACAGGTGTGGTATTGCAGACATTCTTTGAAAGTGAGTATGTTTGAGGTGAAGTAGAGCTGGCATGTGTGAGTTCTGCTGGGGGCACCAGTGAGGAGCCTGCAGGCTTTGTTGATAGAGGTCTGGACTTTGGTGAGGGCAGTAGGGTCAGCAGCTGCATAGGTAGGGAGTTCATAATCAACCAATGACAGGATGGAAGAAGTGATAGCCAGCCATAGGGCAAACTCAGGGAGGCAGTCTTTGTGGCAGTAGAGGAGTCCAATCCGGGCATTCATGGCAGAGGACAAGGAGATAAGATGGGCATGGAAGGAGAAAGCCGAGTCGAAGGTGATGCCCAGGTATTTGTATGTTGATACCTGTCCTAGGGGGTGGAGGGTACTGGGGATGATGTGAAGGGGAGCATTTCTGGAGTTACTTTGGTGGTGTGTGAAAATCATAGATTTCGTCTTCTTGAGGTTCAGAACCAGACGATGGTCGAGGAACCATTTTTCAGCTTGGGTGAAGGTGAGTTGCAGGGTGCTCTGGAGTGTGAGTGGGTCAGGGTGTGAGGCGATGAGGACTGCGTTTTTGGTGTATAGAAGCATTTTGCCTGTGCAGGAGCAAGGGAGGATGTTTAAAAAGAGACTGAACAATGTGGGGCCCAGGATGGAGCCTTGAGGGACCCCGATGCGTACAGGAAGGGCCGTTGATAGCATACCATTTAATTTGACCAGTTGGGATCTGTCCCTGAGGTAGCTGGAGAACCAGGCCAATGGGCCAGATGAGAAGCTCAGCTGATGGAGGGATTCAAGCATTAGTGGGTGACACACAGTGTCAAAGGCCTTGGATAGATCAATGAACACTGCCCCAGCAATTTCCCCAGCATCAAGTGCAGAGTGTATTTGGTAGGAGAACTCCAGTAGGGATGTAGTGGTGTTGTGATCAGGGCAGAAGCCATGCTGCTCTGGGCACAGTATGTTGTATTTGGATAGATAATCCACGAGTTGGGTGAACACTATTTTTTCCAGGGCTTTTGAGAGGGGGGAGAAGATGGAGAGAGGTCTGTAATTGTTTGGTGATGTGCGGTCTCAATTTTTATGGATAGGGGTAATTTCAGCCAATTTCCATGCAATTTCCATGTTTTAAATTTGTTGTATTGTGTTTTAATTGTAAAGCACTCTGAGTCCCTGGAAAGGTGATCTATAGAAATAAAGCATCTATCTATCTATCTATCTAGACAGATCATGAATATAGAACTGTATTGTAACCTTATATTTCCATTTTTAGTTTTGTTTTCTATATATCGCACCAAAGATCTGGAAAGATGAAGATGTGCTTGCCCTTGTCAAAGGGCTGAAGAAGCGTGGCTGGGCCCTAGTTGCATATGAGAGGGACTAACCTTCCTCTCAAGAAGGTATAGGACAAAGTGACTGGTTTCCTGCAGAAGAAGAATTTCACCAAAGTAATTAAATATGATTGAAACACTCAACCAACTTCTATGTGGACCCCACACAACCCCACCCTGGCAGGTAGTATTCCACCACCCAGCTCCCACCCCAGCCTGACTCCAAGCCGGTGACTGACACAGCCCTCCAGCTTCCACCATGGCTGGCTGCCGACTAGGCTGTCAATGAATGAGTGTGTACTTGTACAAGTACACGTTTATTCATTGACATGGTTGCTGGCCTTGCTGGAGAGCAGAGTGGTGTGCTCTTCACCAGGTCAGGATGGGGGTGAATGGCATAGTGAACCCCCAATCCAACACATGGCACAGCCCTCCACTAGTGCTCCAATCTTCTCTTCACCATGGCCATCCATCAACTGAGCTGTCAATGAATGAGCAGGTACTTGTACATGTACAAACTAATTTATTGACAGCTCAGTCAGTGGCCAGCCATGATGGAGAGTGGAGGCCTTTTCAGGTTGCTAGCTTGGGGTTGGGGAGGGGGGAGCAGAGTGGTGGGCCACTACCTGTAGGGATGGGCAGGTGGAGGGTCCACTAGAAACTAGGAGATGGACTAGTTGTTTTTTTATTACAAGGAATCAGGGATAGGGAGTGGGGTCCTCTAGATACCAATGAATTAACCACTACAAGTGATCTGGAAGGGGGGAATACTGGACACCATTATGTTGGATGGTTCATCAGGTGGGGGGGACCACTGGATACCAGGGAATCATTACAGGGAATCATTAAGATCAGGCATGAGTGTGGATGGGAGGAGGAGGAACCACTAGACACCAGGGAAAGTGTAAACTCATAATTAACATCTGGCCAGCAATCAGCAAGGGGAGCCACTAGACAACCAAGGAAAATGTATTTTGTTACATCTGGGCAGCAATCAGCAGGGGGAGGGAACACTAGACACTAGGGAAAGATCAGGCTGGTGATCAGCGAATTTTCCATTTGTAACTTTGCCTTGCTTTCAGTTTTTTAAGTGCAATTTGCACAAGAAAAAGCAAGGTAAAGTTACAAATGTCAGATTTCCTAATAAACAGGAAAAGTTTGCAAAATGATCTATAGAGACAGATTTGGTGTCTTCACTGCAAATTTGCCAGTGAATTAAAATTATGTTGCATCTCTAGGTAAGAAAAACAAGACATAAGAAGGGAAGAAAAATAATTTCAATTCCTAAGGTACATATAGCTGTCTCAGACAGGTATACAGAAAGGTTTCAACCTGAAAGCACATCTCCAACACAACAAAATCATATAAATAAGCTAGTCATTGGGGATTCTATAATTAAGTTTGCATTTGATACACTCTGACTAAGATATAATAACTATCTTAAAACAGCAGACTTAATTTATAATCTAACTACCTAAATGTTAAAAAAATAGAATATAATAACTTTCATACAATATGTAAATATGTATTGTTTCATAAGCTGCAATAATCGTTGTTTCATAGTGGATGGAAATAATATGTGATATCCTTTTGAATGATAATCAATGTACTTTGTTTTCTCTAATAAAATAAAAAAAAATAAGTTTGCTGATAGCCACATATGCTGCTTTGATACATTGCACACTGAGATCTCTTGCATTCCTGGTGCAAAAATACAGGACACCGAGTCTAGTTCCAACAAATTAATTGGTCCAAGCAAATCTTCATTCATTCATTCATTCATTCATTCATTCATTCATTCATTCATTATGTAGGGACAAATGATGTTGGGAGGAGTCATTAAAAGGATATCTGTACAGACTTCACAACCTTCACATCCTTAGATAATAAACACAAGGCAAAAGGATGTAAAGTCACCATATCAGGCATCCTACCTGTTTCTAGAGCTTTAAATGAACAAAAACAAAGAAACAAAACAGACTATTTCCAGAATAAAAGCATGCCAATCAAATGTGTGGTAAAGAAGGAATACAATTCATTGATCACTAGGACACATTTACGTAAAATCTCTTTTCTCAAATGATGGTCTCCATCTTAACAAATTAGGAGCCAAAGTATAGTACTGAGCATGAAACTGAAGCAAACTTTGGATGAAATGAGTTTAAACTGCACAGAAGGGCAAGGCAAATTTTATTTAAGAGACGCCCATCCCGGAGGCTCTGGGCACCGAATATATTAAAACATCATACAACAAATCATAATAAATACAAAACAACATATTATTAAACATAAATATACAATATTCCAGCAATTAAACCAAGATTTAGTATAAATACTACCCTCAACAGCAGCAACTAAACTCAAAATAGCCAAAGGCTAACTTAAGCATAAAATTCTAAAAAAACGGTAGGAACTATAAAATACAGTCTGGGAAGGCCTGATTATACAAGAAGGCCTTAAGGCAGGCTTTAAATACCTCCAAAGAAGGGGCCTCCCTAACGGTTGAAGAAAGCGAATTCCACAGGACTGGTGAGGTGACACTAAATGCTCTGTCGCCAGCAGTTTTTAACCTTGTCCTGGGAATCATGAGGAGGCCCCTAGAGGAGGAGCAAAGGGAGGGGACTGAGACAGCAAGTATAAGAAGGTCTTTCAGGCAACCAGGTCCCAGGCTGTGTAGGTCCTTAAAGGTGAGCAAACCCACCTTAAAGAGCACCCTCCACCTAACCGGCAGCCAGTGCATTTGATGCAACACCGGAGTGATGTGACAATACTTAGGCTGTCCTGTCAACAGCCTGGCTGCTGTGTTCTGCACCAGCTGCAGTTGGCGCAGGGTACCCTCAGAGACCCTGAGATAGAGTGCATTACAGTAGTCAAGCCTGGATGTCACGAAGACATGCACCAAAGTGGGGCGGTCCAGCGGTGGAACTAGGTGCTTTATCCTGGCGATAGTCCTCAGATGATAAAAACTGGTATGGGCAACGGACGCCACCTGAAACTCAAGTGTCAATCCGCTGTCAAGAATAACACCCAGATCATGCACTCTAGAGGAGGCCTTCAATGGTACAGAGCCAAGACAAACTCCTGTCTCTGCTTCAGAGGCCAACCTATCACACCCTCTGTTCGACTCCACCACCAGTACCTCCGTCTTATCAAGGTTCAGTTGCAACCAGCTAGAGGCCAAGGGGGGAACTCAAGCCATGCTGTCTGAAAATATAGTACCCATATATCCAAAAAACACAAGAATTAGTAATAAAAACAAGAATATAAAATATTTTCTCCTAAATGCAAGAAGCATGATGACGGAAATGGAAGCATTGTCTATACAATCCAAGAAAATAGTCTAGATGTGATGTCCATCACAGAAACTTGGTGGTCAGTAGAGGAAGATGGAGTAAAATCATTCCTGGATATGACCTTTTCTGTCTAAGCAGGCAGCGAGGGGGTGGGGCATTGCCCTGTATGTTAATAAAAAACTCAAAGCTGTCAATGTATCAGAAAAGATCAAAACTTTATGAATGTATGTATGTGTGTGTGTGTGTATGTATGTATGTGTGTGTATGTACAGTATGTATGTATGTGTGTATATGTATGTATATGTGTATGTATGTATTTATGTATGTATGTGTGTATGTATGTATGTATGTGTGTGTATGTCTGTATGTGTGTGTATGTATGTGTGTATGTATGTATGTATGTGTGTGTATGTCTGTATGTGTGTGTATGTATGTATGTTTGTGTGTATGTATGTATGCATGTGTATGTATGTATATGTGTGTGTGTATGTATGTATGTGTGTGTTTGTACAGTATGTATGTATTTGTGTATATGTATGTATATGTGTATGTATGTATTTATGTATGTATGTGTGTGTATGTATGTATGTATGTGTGTGTATGTCTGTATGTGTGTGTATGTATGTGTGTGTATGTATGTATGTATTTGTGTATGTATGTATGTATGTGTATGTATGTATATGTGTGTATGTGTGTATGTATGCATGTATGTATGTATGTGTATGTATGTGTGTATGTATGTTTGTGTGTATGTATGTGTATGCATGTATATGTGTGTATGTATATATGTATGTATGTGTGTGTATGTGTGTGTATGTCTGTATGTGTGTGTACGTATGTGTGTATGTATGTATGTTTGTGTGTATGTATGCATGTGTATGTATGTATATGTGTGTATGTATGTATGTTTGTGTGTATGTATGTATGCATGTGTATGTATGTATATGTGTGTATGTATGTATGTTTGTGTGTATGTATGTATGCATGTGTATGTATGTATATGTGTGTATGTATGTATGTTTGTGTGTATGTATGTATGCATGTGTATGTATGTATGTATATGTGTGTATGTATGTATGTTTGTGTGTATGTTTGTGTATGTATGTATATGTGTGTATGTGTGTGTATGTATATATGTATGTATGTGTGTGTATGTGTGTGTATGTCTGTATGTGTGTGTATGTATGTATGTTTGTGTGTATGTATGTGTATGTATATATATGTATATATGTGTGTATGTGTGTGTATGTCTGTATGTGTGTGTATGCATGTGTATGTATGTATGTTTGTGTGTATGTATGTGTATGTATATATATGTATGTATGTGTGTATGTGTGTATGTATGTATGTGTGTATGTATGTATGTATGTGTATGTATGTATATGTGTGTATATGTGTGTGTATGTATGTGTGTATGTATGTATGTTTGTGTGTATGTATGTATGCATGTGTATGTATGTATATGTGTGTATGTATGTTTGTGTGTATGTAGGTATGCATGTGTATGTATGTATATGTGTGTATGTATGTATGTTTGTGTGTATGTATGTATGCATGTGCATGTATGTATATGTGTGTATGTGTGTGTATGTCTGTATGTGTGTGTATGTATGTGTATATGTATGTATGTTTGTGTGTATGTATGTATGCATGTGTATGTATGTATATGTGTGTATGTATGTATGTTTGTGTGTATGTATGTATGCATGTGCATGTATGTATATGTGTGTATGTGTGTGTATGTGTGCATGTATGTATGTATGTATTTATTTATTTATGTGTTCAAGAGATTCACCAGGAAGGCATACTGAGCTGAAAACTAATTTCCAGACGCTACCTGCAGGAAAGGGAAAGTGGGGTACAACAATTTTGGAAACAGTTAATCATATATGGTACATAATGAATGGGCAAGTAGCATAATTGAAAAGTATCGGGAGTAGTGCAGAACATGCAATTATGGGCTGGACAACAAGTAGTAGCAGCAGCAATAAATATACATTAGATTAACACATTTGGTGATGTGAAATGGACAGATTAGCAGCTGAGCCATACCAGAAGCAGTTAAATAGTTACATTGCATGCTGGGCAGCAAGTAAGAGGACAGAGAAAGTTATACAGAAACACGATTGGTGCAGTGGGAAATAGGCAGTTTGCATATTTGATCAAAATCAGTAAGGTGAAGTAAATACATCGAGCACTGAGCAACAAGTAGAAGCTGACGTATGCATCGTTGGTGAGAATAACTGGCTGCATAGCAGTACACAGTACAGTCCTCTAACATAAGTTGTCAGTGCATTGGATCTTCTGGAGTAGACAAGTATAGATAAATTGCAATACATGTAAATAATTCACTACAGTAAGAGAGAGTACAGAAGAAGAATAGAAAGAGTAGGGGTTGCGTAAGTGGTCAAGTGCAAAGCAGGTCATAAGTGCACTAGCTGCTTTGTGCTAATAAGGGCTATATCTAAGTAATCCTAGGCAACGAAAGGCTTGGGGGGAAGAAACTACTAAGACAAGATAAGCCTATGAAAAGGATTAGGATTTGGGGGAGACAAGGGGAACAGAGGGATGAAGACATGACGGGGCTCAACAGGAGCAAGTAGGAGTTGTGAAATCTCTTAAAAGGGAGGAGAGGTAGTGGGAAGAGGTGGCATTGCACATCAGGGGAGGGAGGGCATTCCACATTTTAGGACAGTGGAAGGACAAAGCTAATTGGTCAGAGGTGGTGAAATGGTGGTGGATTGCGAATGAGCATAGGTCAGAGTTACAGAGTGAATAGGTGTGCTGGGGGGTAGCTTGAATGACAGAGGATAGGTACTGTATGCGGGTAGATTACTAGACCAGACTTTTGACCATGAAAGTGGTAGTGTGAGAGAGATATCTGGACTCCAAGGATGGGAAGGATAGGGCTTTATAGAGGTTGCAGTGGTGAGTATGAGGGTGGCAGGAAAGCACATAGTGACAGAATGAGTTGAAGAGGGTGTCCAGTCTGGCTAGGGTGGTTTTGGGGGCAGCACTGTGGACTATGTCTGCATAGTCAAAGTGGGGAGCATCATTTTCTGCACAAGGGCATGCTGTGCCGATTGAGGGATGCAGTCCTTGTTTCTACATAAGGCATCGAGCTTGGGGTGTAGGTACTTTTGAACTGCATTCACATGTGCTGAGAAGTCTAAGTGGTGCTCTAGCCAGACCCAAAGGTATCTGAAGGAGGAGACGTTTTCGATACAGGAGCCACTCAGGGTGTGGAAGACAGGGAGTGATTTGAGTTTGGCAAGTCGCTGTCTTGTACCAAAGGACATGCAGACTGTCTTTTTGGTGTTAAGGAACAACTGGTTGGATTGGAACCATTGTTGGACTTTGTTGAAATTGTTTTGCAGTCTAGCTTCAGAATCTGCGGGCGAGATGCTAGACCTGTACAGGATGGTGTCATCAGCACACATGTAGATTTGTGAGGTGGAGCAGACTGAGGGAATATCATTGAGGAGTAAAGAAAATAATATAGGGCCAAGTACTGAACCCTGTGGGACATCAGTAGTGATGGGTAGAGGAAGGGATAGTGAGGAAGCAATCTTTATGGATTGTGTTCTGCCCAACAGATAAGAATGAAACCACCCAGTGCTGAGGTGTTTAACCCAGCGGCAGTGAGATTTTGGAGGAGGAGGGAGTGGGATACAGTGTCAAAGGCTTTTGCCAGGTTGACAAATATATCAGAAGTAATGTGTCCCTGATCCATAACTGAGTGTACAGAGTTAGTGAGACACAGGAAGGAGGTGGTGGTGGAGAGAGACTTACAGAAGCCAGACTGGAAAGGGGTGAAAAATGAAGGAGAGTCGAGGTAATGAGTGAGCTGAGCATGGTCAATGCATTCTTGGACCTTGGCTAGTGTAGGAAGAAGGGAGATTGGGCATAGTTCCCAGGGGCAGTGGGATCACCACACTTGGGGAGTGTGATGACTGTGGAGTGTTTCCAGGTAGAGGGAACTGAAGACAGTGTAAAGGATACGTTGAGATGAGAGGTCAGAGGGGAAGCTATGGTATGCATGGGAAAGATAGAGCAGATTGGGGTCAAGGCCATCAGGGCTTTTACCTTTAGAAGGATTCAATGCTAGGAGTGCCTTTAGAACTTTATTAGACATAAGGAGAGAGAAGGAGAAGGGGGGGTGCTGAGGGATGGGTTGGAGGGTGGATGAAGGAGTCAGTGGATGTGCATATGGGGAGTGTGGAGAGAAGCATGGAGGCATAGGATGTAAAGAAATGATTGAATGTAGATGCCACAAATGGAGGGTCAAATAATTTGACATTACCGTGGGAGAGGGTTGGGATGGGCTGGTGAGAGGGGGAAGACAAGAGGAATTTGATGACCCACTGGAATTTAGAGGAATGGTTTAAGTTAGTGTTAAACGAGGTAGAGAAATATTCAGACTTGGCTTATCTAGAGGCCCTTGTGCATGCATTTCTAAGTTGTCCATAACGGAGAAAGAGGGAGTGAGATTTAGATTTCATGTAAACTTTCCAGGCCTGGTCCCTGGCATGCGTATAGGCCACTAATTCTGCATTATTTCAAGGGAGGTGAGTGCCTTTAACTCTGCTCAGTTTAGAGGGTGCATACTGATCCCTGATTTCCAGGAATTTTGTCCAGAAGTAGTCAAGGGCAGTATCCATAAATGATGACGAAGAGATGTGGGACCAGTTGGTGTGGTAGAAGTCATTTAGGACGGGATCCTAGTTTGAGGACCGAAATGAACGCAGAGGGATTAATTTTAGTGGGGCTTTTGACTGGCGGACTTTATGGATACAGTAGATTATACGGTTGTCACTAAGGAAGTCCGGGAGAATACCAGCATCAATTATACACTGGGGATGGGATGTGAGGGCCCAGTCTATCAGGGTGTGTTTGACAGAGGTGTGATTAAGATGAGCTGGGGTAGTGATTAGTTATGATAAGTTTAAGGAGCTTACTTTGGTGCAGATTTTGGAATTCCCAGGAAAGAGCCATTCCATGTTTAGATCACGTAATAGGTAAAGCTCGCCACCTGTGGTATGCAAAGTGATGGTGGTGAGAAGCTCTGCTAATGCTGAGGTATGGAGACTGGAGTGACAGTATGCTCTGACTATGTGTATTGGTGTTGAAAATGGAAGCAATAACTTGATGAGTAGGAGTTTGTATTGGGATTGGAACAAGATGGAAAGAACAGGAGAGTTTTGTAGGTGAGATGCTACATACTGTACATTATGATGCCACTGCCCTTACTGGGTCTGTCTTGTCTGATTAGGGTGAAACCTGGAGTAGAAAGATTGGTGTCAGGAATCTTGTGGGTTAACCAGATTTTGGAGAGAACCAGTACATCTGGATGTAAATCCAGCATGATTGGTTGGAGTAGGGTGAGGCTGGGGAGTAGGCTACTGATATTTAGGTGAACCATTTTCAAACCTTTTGTGAGAGTCATGTGGAGAGGCAGGGTGGGGCCGGGTTAAATTCAATATCTCCTGCAGAAATGAGCAGGAGGTTGATTAGCAGTTTGGAGAAAGAGAAAGCCCACTTAATAGCGTTCAGCTGTAGTGAGCATGGTGGGGTGGGAGAAGGGAACGAGGCTGGAGGGAGAGAATTTTGTAAGGTTTAAAATAGCTAGAAGAGAAGAGGATGGTAGTAAGGAAGAATGGGGGGGTCAGGGGTAGGAAGTTTGAGTAGAATTTTCAGGGAGCATAGTATGAGTTAGGGTGGGGGCTGAAAGGAGCGAAGTGGGACAAGTGATGGAGGGTAGAGTGGTTGGAGGTAGATAGAACAAAGAAGGAAGCAATGCCAGGCTGATGCTAAAAGGTATAATAATAAGCATCACGGAGAAGGTGGAACATGGCAACAGGGCCCTTAAGGCTGAAGTCAAGTAGAGTGACGGCGGTGACAAGAATTTGAATTGTTTGCCTCAGTGAAGTGTAGAACTGCATCCAGCCACTGGGCAATGAGGGGTACGAGAGGTGGATGAGGGTGCACACTAGTAGGCTGTGTGGCCTACGCAATTAAAGCAGCAAACTGTTGAGGAGAATGTATGTGGGAGACCTAGGTTCAAGACCAATGCCCGAGTGGAGATAGGTGGAAATGGAGAACTGAAATTAGAATGGCAAGAGGGCACTATGGCAATGACAAGCTAAGCAAATGTTTGATAATTTTGAATTGGTAGGTCAGATATGGTGTCATTTTGTTCCGACTACTTGGCAGCGAGGGATAAGAATGAGAGAGAAGGTGTGTTCAGTTATAAACTGTATGGCTTAGAGGGGAAAGCAGCAGCCTTAGGAGTAGCCAGTCATGAGAGGCATAGGTTTGAGTCCTGCTTTGTGATGATAAGGAGAGATTAACCAAAATGAAAACTATATGGATAAAAATACAGTAAAGCTAAACTTCTCGAATCCAATAATTGTAGGTTTAGGCTATAGACTTCCTGATGCACCTATTGAAGTTACAAATCTAACGATAAGAGAAATAAAGTAAATAGAGCAGCCATGTGAAATGGAGGAAATCAATGCCTGGGAGATTTTAATCCCAGCTTTATTAATTGAGTTACAAGCTCATCAGCTTACTCCGCTGGTAGAAACCTCATGTCAATCTGTGAACAACTAAATCGACAACAATATGTAACAGAGCCAACTAGAGATTGAAAAACATCGGACATAGTCCTAGGTTCTGCAAATATTAATATTAAGAATTGTATTACTGGCACTCCTTTAAACAACAGTGACCATAACATAGTATACTTTCATATTGTATCAAGTGGTTAGCAAAGAGATAATGCCATAAAATGTTTCTTCTATAATAAGGTGTGACATAAGGCGAACCTTACTGAAATAAATAAGGAGTTATCTAGTATAAAGGGGACAGAATTATTGGATAATATTAACACAGATGAAATGCGGTTTACAATTAGAGCTGCATTAATGTTTTACTCCATGGGCGAAGTTGCCTCAAAGTGACAAAAATATTTGCATCTGTGGAGTTTAGCGAAGTTTTCCCTACCCTCAGCAACTTCAACCATGCCCAAAAACTGTGAAGTGTTCCATGTGAATGGAGGAATTCGGCCTTCAAAGTGTGGAATTTCACCCTCAAACGGCATAATTTTTCCCATGAATGGTGAAATCCTGTAACTTACGGACAAAATTCTGCTGTTCGCAAGCAAATTTCAACACTTCACGGGGTGGAATTCTGCCATTTGTGGTGAAATTCTGCACTTCATGAATGAATCTGCACTTTGCAAATTCCACTAAATTCGCAGAGCAAATTTAGCCAACTTCACCCATCTCTATTTACAATAAAGAAACATACTCTTTAAACAGTAATAAGCACCTACCAAATGTAAGGAAACATATCAGTAACAATTTAAAATTAAAATAGAGGATTACAAACATTATGAAATTAAAAAGCAGAAGGGAGACACATGATGCTTCAATGAGTGTAGCTGCTCTGAGCCTCCACTTCCACTCCTCTTGGTTAATCTTTATTTTTTTCTATCACTATCAGTGTCCGTAAATGTTTCATTCTGCTGTATAGGGTCTCAGAAGCTGGCAACTATTTTCCTGATGAATTTGAGTTTGTTAATTTGGCAGTTATGGACGTGCAGATGTGCCAGGTGCCACCGTGCCACATACCACCACTGACCCCAGATAAATCCTCCATGACAGCTTTGGCACAGGGCTCTTCTTGTGGCTGCCCCTCCACCTCAGGCTTTCCACTGGCTCTCCTTTCTGAAGAAAAATTCCTTGAGGAACTCCATCCCTTTAAAGGTGCCATTAAAGAACTGGCTCAGGAATTCAAAACTATGAGGGCTGATCTGGAGGAGCTGACCCGCCACGAGGGAGACATGGAAGGTAACACGTTATCCCTAGAGCATTGGGAGGAGCATATTGAACCAGAAGTGGTTGCAGTCTGGAAAAAGTTATTGAAGTTGGAGTCTAAAATTGAAGACCTAGAGGGGAGATCCTGGCAGAACAATCTTGTCATCTTCGGGCTTCCTGAAGGAGAAAAGGGATTTTCTCTGGTCCTATTTGCCCAGACGTTACTAGAAAAAATTGTGTGGGCCCCTATCCTAATAGCTCTGTCTAACTAGTGGAGAGAGTGCACTGCTCCTTGCGCCCTCAGCCACCTGCGGTGCACAACCTAGACTGCCTTATCATTAACCTACTCAACTATCTCGACAAGCAACACATTTTATTAGAAGTCCAGGACATTAAGGAACTATCCTGGCAAGGCACTATGCTGCAGATTACTCAAGATCTTCCTGCAGCAACCCGACAAAAGAGGGCTGCTTTCCACCCACTGGTTTCAAAGTTATTAGTGGCTGGGATTTGTTTTAAAATGGCCTATCTGGCTTGCCTGCAGGTTTTAATTCAAGATAACTGGCTCTCTTTTAAAGATGTGAATCTGGCTAACAAAGAAATGAAGAGTCTCTTGCTTAATCTATTCAAAAATCGTTAATCATCTGAATGCAGGAGATTTTCTTGCTCCTATCCTACAGCTGTATATGGATAGCTGCTTTGTCCTGTACTCCTTCTGGGCATCTAGTGACTGGCTGCACATTTGTAGCCCTGAGTATATTTTACAACCCTTTCCCCAAATCATCATGTCAGGGCTCTGTTTTTTTGATGTAATGGAGAGTCGGTCAATCCTAACCCTACCACGCTTTTTCGATTTATTATCCTGCTTCGAAGGAGAATCCTGCTCCAATGTTGTTTTTACGTTCCAGAATATTCAGACATTTGCTTTGATTTGCAGATACATCCATTCCAGCTTATTTGCCCTATCCTACCCTTTTCTCTTCATTACTAGCTTGCCTGTAACTGGTCTCTCTCACCTGGGGTAGCAGTTTTCTGATCAGCACAGGTTGTATCTTGCATTTCCTCATGTTCAAACTAGAATCCTTCACCAGTGTTTGCCACCACCTGGCTATGGATTCTCTGTTCATTCTCACCTGCCACTCTTAGCCTTTATGAACTCTGCTACAGGGCTCCTTCCCCTGTTGGTCTGACTTTTCAGAGTCTACATCCCGGGTCTCTCCTCAGACATTGTACTCTATCAGGACCGGCTAATTGGTGCAATTTTCCTTTTTTTTTTCTTTTAGGTTTTGGACCTCTCCGATTCAGCTCCTCAGCTACAACTGTAAAGAAGCTTTATCACAGAAGGTTTTTGCATCAATGCAGGATTTTCATGGTGTATGAAGACTGCTGTTATGACCTCCTTCTGTGTACTGGTGCATCAGACTTTAATTCCCTTACTTATTGATCCAACATTTTGTAGTACATTTTTTTTGTGTTTTACTTTTTCTTTTCTTACTTGCAGGGGTTATTGTTATAGATTGTCCTCAAGGATATTCCATAAGGTCCTCATGCCTTTCTATTATTTCATGGCTATACTGGACAACACTTTTACATCACTGAGAGCTTGTATCAGATTTTTCGATTTTGGTTGTTCTGATTGATCACATCATTTTGTCTGGGGATAGTTTTTTTGTTATTCATAGTTCTAGTTTTCTCACCAGAGATGCCAAGAAACAACTGGTCCAATCCATTTTCCTATCATTGGTTGATTACGCTGACTTCCTCTACAGCCAATGCCCCAACTCTTACATGGCTAAACTGGACACACTCTACCCTCGAGCACTGAGGTTTATAACGGGACTCCCCTTCAACATGCATCACTGCACCCTATTTGCGGCAGTGGGGTGGACATCACTAAAGTTCAGGCGCCACAGAAACACCGCTCTCTGGACCTATAGAGCTATCTCTAATAAGCTGCCTTACTATATCTCCTGCTGTCTTCCCCTGGTATAATTGAAATCGCATTAAAGTTACTCAGCTATTACACTTAAAGTACCCAAAGCAAAATCCTGCTTGGCAGAGCAGCCATAAGCTTCGTGCTACCTACCTTATGGAACGATCTACAAAAAACCCTCAAATTAAGCACTCTAATCGGTATAAATGCCTTCAAGACGCTTTATTTCTGTACAGTCAGAGAAGTATGTAACTGCTTCACCCACTCAGACCCAGTACCGGAGTCTGCACTGGTATATAGCCATGCCTAGACCCAATTTTAAGTACTGATCCCCCAGCTTGCTCCTCACCAGCCTAATTGTTCTCTCTCTCTCTCTCTCTCTTATCCCCCTGTCCTATCAATACTAGGCCTGTCCATCCCCTTATTCTTCCTTTCCCAACCTCAGATAGGATCTCACTATCCTGGGTTGTGACATCCTACCATGCCCCATACTTTATAGCATTCAATCCCGGGGCTCACACATACTCCTTTTCTCCATCCACCTTCTCTACATCCCGTTTTACCAACTCCTTTCTGTGCACCGTGCTCTCCTAGCCTTTCTCCCCCTACCTCCCTCCCTTCCCCCCTACCTTCACCTCTACCTGGTGTATATTTTTATTTTATTTTTTCTTCCGTTATTTCCTCCTGCAACCTCAGATAACCTGCTTTATCTTCCTATAGACACTTCAATGTATGTAAATACCATGTAATCTGTACAATATCTGTATAAATTCTATGTACATATGAACTTCTTTTTCTTCCTCTCTATAAAGAGTATTATCTGTATTGCCTTGTAAATACCTGTGTTGACCTGTATATACTATTGTTCATGTTCCACCCAGGTCCATCTTGCAAATGAGCTTCTGCTCAAAGATGAACGCCTGGTTAAATAAAGACTTGATTGATTGATTGATTGATTGATTAGTTATTCATAGTTAGATTCTAATATAGTGATATGTTTATGATCACTGAATTTCACTCATGTTTAGAGAGATGGTTTACGGGGTGGGGAGTTGTGAACTGCTTTAAGCTGGAGACATCATGCACTGATATTGGTGGAGCAATTAGCTTTTTGATGGCCACTGATATTTTTGGAATTTTCACATTACTTTTTACTGTAGAGCAGGAGCTTGCTAGCTGTGTTGGTTGTTACTTCTGGGGGTAGCTTGGTAGTTATTGGGGTCGTGGGTGGCTAGAAAATTTAGAACACTTATTCCTGCTGTTTTTTGTCTTACTGGATCAGGTTGGGATATTGTTCAATCCACTACAGGGGAGGTTTTGGAGGAGGTTTTTGGATATATGGGGGTTTAAGAATGTTAATCCAATTTACTTGAATACTTTAATATTTGTTAAGACTTCATGGGTGTTTGCATCTATAAGTGGAGGGGGACGGTGGATGGTGGGTTTCCACTGGAAGAGAAATGAAGCTAATTCTGGTAATTGTTGACTTTTTTCTGGTTTCTGTATGCAAGATTGTGTCATAGGTTACCACCTACAGAACATGGCACTTAAGTTACAGTTTTTGTTCATGGAACATTAAGGGTGCTCAATCCCTCATGAAAAGAGTGAAAGTTCTGCTTCATCTATATAAATTGCAAGTAGATATTGCTTTCCTTCTGGAGACTCACCTGCCTCCAACACAGGTCTCCATTCTCAGGCGAGCCAGGGTTGGACAGGTTCTTGGGGCTGGCTCTGAATAGAGTTGTGCAAAACTGGAAAATTTCACCCAGTGAAATATTTAGCAGAATTTGTGCATTTCGTGAAATATTTTGCCAGGCAAAATACAAAATTCCTCCCATGGGATGGATGCAATTTCGCCTTCCTACCAGCAAAATTTGCCACTCATGGGCAAAATGTTGTCACCCGTGGGCGAAACTTCTAAATTTCACCACCTGCCCCCAATCGTTAAAAAAATCCTCCCCTCCCCATCCCTGCTGTCTAGTGATCCCACCCCAGCCGACCACCAGCCGAATTCAAGAACCCTCCCCTCCAGTCACCCCAAGTTATCCCCTGGCCCCGAATCTTTGAAAAAACACAATCCCCTCCTTGTCCCTGGTGTCTGGTGGTCCTCCCGGCCGACCACCAACCTAAGTGAAGTAAAGAACCCTCCCACCCAGTCAACTCCATTTATTTTCCCCTTCAGCCATGAGCCGACCCCTGGCCCCATATCTTCAAATAATATTTAAAAAAATCCCTCCCTGTCCCTGGTGTCTAGTGGACCCACAACCCTCCCACCTAAGTTGGAGCCCACCCTACTCCCCCCTCAGTACCCCGATCGGTCTACCAGCACAGCCCTCCACTCACCTCCATGGCCAGCAGCCCATATGAGTAATCAATGAATAAGTGTGTGCTTGCAAGCAGGGTGGGCTCTGACTTAGGGTGGAGGGCTGGGGGGGTCCACTAGACACAAGGGACAGGGGACAGGATTTTTTTTGTTGACTGGGGGTTCTAATCTTTGCTTTGATTCAGCTAGTGATAGGCCTCGGGGGGGCACTAGACACCAGGGAGAGGGGAAGGGATTGTCTTTTGTTCAAAGATTGGGGGCCGGGAGCCCGGTTATAACTATGGGTGACTGGGGGGGTTCTTGAATTCAGCTGGGGATCAGCCAGGGAGATCACTAGACACTAGGGAGGGGGGAAATAAAATATAAATTATATCTGCGTCGTATGCAGGCAAAATTGTGGGCTTAATTTCGCAGTTTCACCACAATTTCACAAAATATTTTGCCAGGCGAATTGCCGATTTTGCTGTAATTTCGATGGCGAAATAACATTTTCCAACATCTCTAGCTCTGACACTCATAAGAGAGGTGTTGCTATTTTAATAGCCAGAAGCATTCCTTTTCGTAACCTTCAAGAGGAGGTTGATCCCCAGGAACAGTTTTTGATTTTATGCGCCCTTTTAGGTCATTTTGAAGTAATCTTGGGTTCCATATATGGCCTTGTGACTGAAGACCCCCAATTTTTCACCTCTCTAGTATCCCTAATGGCCCCATGGGCCTCTCTCCCCATTCATTTAGCAAGTGATTGGAATATAGTTTATTGTAATACTTCAGACCAATCCAGTAGCCACCGTCAAGCACTGACATCTGCCCAAATGGCTCTGCGAGAACTTATGGATACTTTGGGGGTTGCTGACCCCTGGAGGGTATTACACCCTACCCAGCAGCACTACTACTTCCATTCCATCCCATCTCACATTATTCCTTTTCTTGAACTGACTTCTTTTTGATAGGGGTTGAGCACCTTGCAGGTGTGGTATTAAGTCATTATGGGGCAAAGGTTTTTTGGACCATTATCCTGTATTTCTTCAACTGTGTTTTTCTCCCACTTTACAACAGGATAAAACTTGGAGAGTTAACAACCAGTGTATGCAGTATTGCACCCATGCACTATCCCAGGCAGAGGATAAGACCTTTGCTGGGACATAGTTCCACCGAGCAGCTGCCATGGCTCAATGGACTGAGCCATTGCAGCATGGACCACGGGCACTACATCTGGGACTGGGTTTGATTTCCAGTCCCAGAACATTTTTTTTTCACACTTTAGTATGATTTCACTGAAGTTGAGAATCTTTACTGGAGGGGGTTTGGGGGGCACAGCCCCCTGGCAAAAAAAAGGCTTATGCTGCATGTAAAGAATTGCACTGTATTGGCAGTGCAGTTTCTGCATGGGGCATAATGTCATGTGACATTATGACCATGTGCCATTTGAGGACAACTTATCAGTCAGGAACAGGTTGGATTTATCCTGGGGAGACTCTCAGCTGACCATATGCACAAGTTATCTCATCTTATCTCTGCCTCCAGGGACTCCAACTCCCCTGTAGTGTTGGCCTCCCTGGATTCAGAGAAAGCCTTCAATAGGGTTTCGTGGGACTACCTGTTTAATTTATTACCTAGGTTTCACTTCCCTGAGGTCTTCATTCACTAGATAAAAATGCTTTACACCCAACTATCTGCCCGTATCCTCTGTAATGGAGTTCTTTCTAAAAATTTTCCATTGCAGCAGGGTACCAGGCAGGGCTGTCCCCATCTCCTTTTTTATTTAATCCTTTTTTAGAGACACTCATAAGAAAATTAACTCCACTCCACAAAATACCAGCATCCCACTGAGGAAGACACATTATAAACAATCAGTGTACACAGTCGACATCCTCTTACATGTTACTTTGCCTGATGTTTCATTGCCTGCTATCTCAGATGTTATTACTCAGTTTGGGAAAATTTCTAACTATAATTTGAATCTCACTAAGTCCGAAGTGATGCCCCTAAATGGGAGGACATTACAAACTAGTGTGGAGCATCTTGGCTTTTAATGGGTTAAGGATAAGCTGAAGTATCTGGGTATTTATTTAAGATGTCTCTCCATCCAAAATGAAGGAGTACAATCTGGATTCAGTAGTATCTAATATTAAGACTGACCTGGATAGGTGGTACCTCTTGCCTATATCTATGTGGGAGTGTTTGAGTATAATAAAAATGAATGGTCTCCCACGCATTTTATATCCTCTCCTAATGTTAAATCAAGCATTGCCCCAAATCTGGTTTATTCATTTTCATAGAATTATTTCTAAGTGTAGGGCATTGTATAAGTTGATGAGATCCAAAGACAGGGGTGGACTGAAAGTGCCTAATTTTTTTTTATATTATTTGGCTAGCCACTGTACCAGATTTTTTCTTTGGCTAAGGTCAAAATCAATTGACAATACTTTACATTATACCCCTCAATGGTTGGATATAGAGCGAGACCTATGTGCACAGTTGGACCTGAATGTATGTTCCCACCTCTTTACTGCCCGCAAATTGCTTCCTAGATCATTGAAGGAAACTCCAATAGAGGCATTCCTCAAAGATAATTCACAGTTATGTTCTATGCTCAAAGTTCAGCCTCATATAGATGTGGCACAACCTTTAGAGGGGAACCCAAATTGTAAAATTGCAGTCCATCCTCTTACCAAGGCTTTCTGGCCCAATATGAGAATTAACATGGTAAGTTGTCTCTTGAAAAATGGGAATTTGCTCTCCTTCCTGGAAGCACAGGTAAAATATCACTGTCCCATTTCCTTCTGCTTCAAATACTTCCAGCTGTCTAATATGATAACACACCATTTTGGCACAGGCCACTGGAGCAATCACTATGGCAAGCAGTTCCTCTCCCTAGTTTTAACTGCCCCCTATATCCCACACCATTTCCTAATATTATCATAAATTTCATGACCTTCTTTCTAATAAAGAGGGAGACCTGTTTTACTATTGGGACCAGGCACGCCCTAATCCTGACCTACCCTGAGACTGGCCAGGCATCTGGCGACATAATTACAAATATATAAAATGGGACAAATACCATCTTATTCAGTAACAGATACTTCATAATCTTTATTACACCCCAACTAAATTGCATAAGATGGGTAAGCTCTCCTCAGACACTTGTTCCAGATGTAACAAACAGCTGGGTACACTATTTGATATTCTTTGGTCCTGTGAAAGAGTTATCCTTTTCTGGAGCAATATCCAGTCTCAGCTAGATCCTATTTTAGGTTTAGTGGATGTTTTTCTCCCTAAAAGTTGTTTGTTAGGGGAATTTAGTGACAAATTGATGGGCAGTCAAAGATCTCAGATGGCTTTTATTTCAACCTGTGCAAAGAAAGTAATCCATTGGCACTGGTGTTATCAAGCCATCTCCCAACATCTAGAATGGTATAAGGATATTCTATTTGCATTACAAGCAGAATGCCTTATTGCTGGCAAAACGGACCACTTGTCCAAGTATAAGAACACTTGAGAACCGTTATACACCCTGCTAACTCTTTGAGTGGGTTTTTGGATTTCTGTTTTTAGTCAGTCTTAGAACACCCTGTTATACAGTGGCTTTATTATTTTAACATAGGAACAAAGGAAAGTGTTGGCAGAAAAGGACCTCCCGGCCCACCTAGTCTGCCCATTTGCCTAATACCCCCTAAGCTTTAAAGATAGGTTAAGATACAACTCTCTTCTGATGAGGGGTGGTGAGGGGTGGTTGGGTGGGCTGTGAAGGTGGGTGGGAGTTTCTTATTTAATTTCATATTCACTGGTCATTACATTTATTCAGCAGTTTACTGTTATACTGCTCTTTTCTTCTGTATTTTTTGGCAAAGTGTTCATTTGGTGACTGTTTTATGAATTTTTCTCCTTCTTGTTCTGCTGTTAGATTCTTTTGTCACTCTTTACTGTTATACTCCATAAAGTTTATTACATTTGAAAAAAAACAGAAAATATAGACTATTGTGAGCACTCAAGTTGAATAAAACTGACAGAAATCAGCTTGCTTTAATGGAATACAGAAAAGTGCTAATATGAAATTAAAAAAAACAAAACAAAAGGATGGAGCTATCTATGGTTTCAAACACGTCAACAAAGTATTAAGGCTTACTTCACTTTCAGTAACTCCTAAAACAAACTGTAAAGTCAGACCTTTATTAGATAATAGTATCAACATGTCACATGCCAAAGAGATGATTGATGTGCTAAACAATTATTTTTGTGACATTTATGCATCAAAAACTAATTTCATACTAAGGTTCATACTAAGGCATGTCAGGAGCAAAAGGTGGCGTGCTCATGAGGCTCCTATTCCATAACCCTTAGCAGACAGTATATTGTTTCTCTTATAGCCATTTGTCTAGCTTGATATTTAAGGTATTTTTAATTTTACTAAGAAAATAAATCAAGGTGCAATGAGTTTCACGGCTTTATCACCCTATAGGAGAACGAAGATCTTCTTTTTTTATGTTGTATTTTCTGCAAGAAGTTGCAGTGGGTGACCTCGCATATCAAAAATATTTAGTTTATATTCAAGGTTCAGTTCAGTAAACAGATATGGGTCATTAAGTATGTCATATAAGAATAATAAATCATCCCTAAGTCTTCTGGTCTCTATGGACATGAGATTCAATTTTAAGAGTCTGCTGCATTAATCAAGATTCTTTTAACCTTGAATTTGTTTTGTGAATCATCTTTGTAGTTTTTTGATCTGATTTATATCACTTCCCTTATATGGCAACCAAAATTGTGAGCAGTAATCATTATGGGGGTGGGTGTATGACTTGTAAAGGTGCATTAATACCCTAGGGTCTTTAGATTTGATATTGTTCCTTATGGTCCATAATACCTTGTTTACCTTGTTGATTGAGTTATTAGTTTGTTTTGTAAAACTCAAATTGTTGGTAATATAAACACCGAGATCTTTTTCTGTTGTCATTTCAGCCAACTGTTTGACACACAAAGAGTAATCAGCTTTCATATTGTTACTTACAAGATACATTACACTTATCCAAGTTAAACTTAATTCACCATTGTCTAGACCAGTATGTAATAATGTCCAGATCATCCTGAAGTCTAATACAGTCTGTGCAGGTTTTGGTGATCCTGCCCAGTTTGGTACTATTGGTGTACACTGCTGACCAGCAGCTCGTCCCATTTGTAAGATCAGCAGTAAATACACTGGAAATTAAGGGGTCCAGGAGAGAGCCCTGAGGGACCCCACTAATCACCTTCCCTATTTCTGAAAGATTACTATTAATAACCACACACTGGGTTCTGTTTGATAACCAGTTAGATATCCACCTAGCCAGAAACTGGTTAGCTCTGCAAAGTAAGAGCTTTTTTTATTAGAGAATCATGTGGGACTACATCAAATGCCTTGCTGAAGTCTAGAAAAAATATCTCACATGAATTCTTGTTGTCTAACTGGTGACTAATGTTTTTGTAAAAGCTTAGCAGTTTCGCCCGGCAGGATCTGCCTCTGACAAATCCATGTTGCTCAGGGTCTAAGTTTTCCAAGGCAGAGTGGATTCCATCCTTAATAATACCCTCACAAATTTTGCAGACAATTGAGGTCAAGCTAATGGGCTTATAGTTCTGAATATGTTACTTATTGCCTTTCTTAAAATATTGGAGTGACGTGTGCAACCCTCCAGTCCCATGGAACATCCTCAGATTTTAAACTTTTCTCAAATAATAATTTCAGTGGGTAAATCAAATGTTTCTTCATTTGTTTGATCATATAGCCACTAAACATGTCTGGCCCCGGTGAGAACTCAAGTATCATTTTGTCTGTCCCGTAATCATTTCTTCATCTGACAGAACTATATGACCAGTAATATTTACGTTCACACTGAGATTTGTGCCCTGTTTTGTATAAATACTACTGAAATAATTATTGAAATATTAGACATTTTATTTGTGTTCTTTATTATTATTTCTTCCCAGATAACAGGACATACCTTACATTTTTTGCCTTATCCATCTCTTTCCCTTTCGGCCTCTCCATTGGGCCACCAATAAACCCTGTCACTCACTCAGCCTCCGCTTATTGGCCACTTCCACCACCACCACACATTGCAGCTACCCAGGGAAGGTAATCTGATGTAACCCTTCACTGGGTGGGTCCCCATCCTCCATGTGGAAAGGCACCAGTGGGGGCAGCCAGCGCACTCTTCCATGGCCCCCCTTGGCACTGCTACAGTGGTCTTCCAGAGCCAACCACGGGGCTTCTGTAGCAGCAGGAGACCAGGTGACCATCATCTGGTTGATTGAGGAGCTTTTTCCCTGCTTTCCTCCCCGGGGGCATGGCTTACCCCGATGTGAAGGCATATGCCGATGTCCACCAGTCCCCCCAGTCAGCAGGTCTGACACTCTGCTGTTCTCCCAGCCTCCATCAGGAGCCAATAGGTGGTGGACTGCATCCCCATCATCTCCCCAGGAGGAGGAGAGCAGCCATCAGACACTCAAGCCTTCTCTCCCCAGCCAGCCCTCTGGCATCCTGGGTCCTTTCCCCTACCTGGGTCATCAGTGTCTCAAGCAGAAATCTAACTGCTGTGCTGATGTGCCAGCCTTACATTTTTTAAAGCAATAATCTACCTATAAAAAGTCTTACTATTGCTCTTCTTTGCATTTAGTGCCAGCACACAGCGTAGGGGGTAAACACATGCACATACTAACAAATATTATATTTCTTCAGACTGTGTTTATTTAAATTGAACTTTTCTGAGAGACACAGAGGGAACTGTTTTAGATTTCTTTAGCCTGTGTTTATATATTTATATATTTTTGAATTTTATAGTTTTATAATTATGTTATAGTTATGTATAACTGGAGGCTAAGAAAAGCTGGGCTGGGAGGAAGTAGGAGATTAGGTACATGTAAGGGAAGCAGGAGAGTGGTAAACTGCAATAACTGTTGGGCAGCAGTCTTTCTGGGGGTGATGTGGAGTAAAGGGGATGTCCTCTGTGTAAGAGCCTGGAGCAGCTAAGGGTGAAAATAAGGTTGCTCAGATGGGAGCTGGGGAGGATGGTGTGGGAAGTCAGAGGAGCAGAGCAGTGGAGGGAAAGGCAGATGGGTGATGCCCAGGGGAGTGTTGGCATCAGGCAGGGAATAGGACTGGGGAGGAGAACTCAGTATACAGGAGTATCTCTTCCTCAAAGGAATTGGGAGCCCAGGGTGGAGGAATGGCAAATAGTAAGGGGAAGGGGTGGAAATGTAACAGCAGCATCAGGGGTGGGAAATTCTAAAGGGGTGCCATTATTAAATAGATTTGCACCACTGTCTGGAAGGAGGGAGGGGGCAGCAGGATATGAGGTAGAAGGTCAGGTTGAGCCATGATTGAGAGTAGGAGTATGGGGGGAACTAATCAATGTGAGCAGGGAAGAGGAGGCAGGCAAAACAGAGTGGAGGATGGGGGGAGGGAGAGAAAAGGGAAGGAAGAGAGGAAGGAAAACTGAAAGCAGATACAGATAGTCAGAAGGGGAGGGACAGAGTGGAAGATAGAAAAACAGTTAAGGGGCTAAATTGTGGATGTGGAGATAAGTTCACCAGGGTGCAGAGGGAGAAGTTAGATGGGGAAGCAGCTTGTACCAAAGGTGAGAAAGGAAGGATAGGGAGCACAAATGCAGGGGGAAGGAAGAGTTGCAATCATAGGGGACTCCATAATTAGGGGTATTTATTGAGGAAGGAAAGGGGACCTAAATGCAGGCAGGAGGGTAGTTTGTATGCCAGGGATGACAGCGGGGAAGGTGGGCCCAAGAATAAGGGAAATAGTAAGGGAGGTTGGAGGAAAACCTAATTACATTTGGGAACAAACAACCTAGCTGGGGAAGAGGCTGAGGTAGTACAAAGTAGATTCAGGGAGCTGGGGAAGATCTGCAGGGAGGAAGGAAGTTTGCTAGCCTTCTCAGTGGTGATACCAGTACCAAGGACCAACACAGCCAGGAAAAGAAGGATAGAGGATTTTAATGACTGGCTGAGGAAAGGGTGCAGGGAGGAGATGCTCATATGTATTGGGGACTGGGAGGAGACCTGGTCAAGCAAAGCACTCTTTTCACCAGACAGGCTATACCTCAGTAGGGAGGATTTGAGGGTACTCAGAGATAAACTGGGGGAATACATAACCACTACACTTAATTTAAACTATGGGGGGGAGGCAGCGGGTGTGCAGGCCCACAGATACCGAGAGGAGGAGGTCAGTGAACCATCCACCACAGTGATGGAACAGATCTGGAAGGAGGAGATGGAAAGGGCAATAACATAGTTAGCAAAGAATGCAGGAGGTGAGGAACATATAACAAGGGTATGTGGAGGGGTGCACACAGAGGGGATAAATGTGAATAGAAGAATAAAAGGCAGAGAAGGAAGGTCATATTCTATGTGGAGGGTGGTGTTTCTGAATGTGCGGAGCCTTGGAAACAAGATGGATGACCTGCAGGCACTATTAGCAGACAGGAGGGTAGAAATAGCTGCAGTAACCGAGACTTGGGCAACATCACACCATGACTGAGACCTTGTGATCCCTGGGTATAAACTATACAGATGGGACAAGTTAGTCGGGAAGGGAGGAGGGGTGGCAGTTTATATCAGGGATGGAATAACTTGCATGAGGGAGGAGTCAGAGGAAGGGGAGATGGAGACATTATGGGTTCAGTTAAGGTCCAATAGAGAGAGAGAGAGAGAGAAAGAGAGAGAGAGAGAAAGAGAAAGGTGAGGTTGGGAGTGGTTTACAGACCACCCAGTCAGGATGAGGAGAGGGACAGGGAACTGAACTCACGAATATTGGAAGCTGCAGGGAAAGGAGAGGTGGTAATTGTAGGGGACTTCAACCTGTCTAAGGTGGACTGGAGCATGCCATCCACAACATGTGATAAGATTCAGGTGATCCTCAAAGGGCTGCAGGGTGGGTTCCAGACTCAGGGCATCACTGAACCAACAACAGCTGTTACAAGCAACTAAAGACCAATCCCCATTCTCCCCCCCTCTGTCAAATCACTGGAGAGAATAGCTGCCGACCAACTGATAGAATAACCTACTAAGTATAACCTGCTATGTCAAGAACAACACGGATTTCACAAGGGCCACAGCATGACCATGGCACTCCTAGAGCTTACCTCCTACATCCACAATGAACTGGACCAAGGGGATCTCGTTGGCACCACATTCATCGACCTCACTAATGCATTTGACACCATCAACCATTCACTACTGCTTCAACAACTGTCTCTAATAGGTCTATCTCCAGACACAACTCTGGTTTCAAAGCTACCTCAGTGATCGAACACAGCAGGTAAAAATTGGTGAATCCCTCTCAACACCCCTCTTGGTCCGATTAGGAGTCCCACAAGGACAGAAACATAGAAACAAAATAGTTGATGGCAGATAAGGACCGCAAGGCCCATCCAGTCTGCCCATTTATTTTTCTACCTTATGAATGTGCCAAGGCCTTTGCTCTGTCAATGGTCTATCTATTCATACTCATCTGTATTGCTCCCTTATGCATATCCCATGCCTGTTTGAAGCCCTGAACTGTATTCATATCCACCACTTCCTGAGGTAGGCTGTTCCATACATCCACCACCCTTTCTGTGAAAAAGAACTTCCTCACATTGCCCCTTAATCGGCCTCCCTCTAATCTAATGCTGTGTCCTCTTGTCCTGCTATTTTTCTTATACTGAAACATGTTAGACTCTTTCACCTTGTTAATGCCCTTAAGGTGTTTGAATGTTTCAATCATATCACCTCTCTCCCTCCTTTGCTCTAGGGTACACATACTGAGTTCAATTAATCTGTCCTCATATGTTTTCTGAGTTCAATTAATCTGTCCTCATATGTTTTCTGTTGCAGTCCCTGTACCATTTTGGTTGTCCATCTCTGGACTGCCTCAATTTGGTTAATGTCCTTGTGAAGGTGTGGCCTACAGTACTGCATGCAGTACTCCAGATGGGGCCTAACCAGTGTCTTGTAAAGAGGTATTATTACCTCCCTCTTCCAACTTGTGATACCCCTACTAATATACCCCAACATCCCTCTAGCCTTACCTACTGCTTTAGAGGTCTGCTTGGATGATTTCAGGTCATTGGTGATGATGACGCCCAAGTCACTTTCATCCCTTGTGACTGCCAGAAACTCCCTTCCAAGCCTATAGGTGGCTTCAGGGTTGTGTGCATGATCTTGCACTTTTTTGTGTTAAACCCCAGTTGCCACTCTTCTGACCATTTTGCTAGTTTATCCAGTTCTCTTCTCATTCTGCCCACACCATCTGGATCATCTATTCTGTTGCAGATCTTGGTGTCATCTGCCAACAGACAAATCTTACCCTCCAGTCCATCTGCAATGTCACTGATGAAGATATTGTAAAGGACTGGCCCCAGGACTTATCCCTGAGGTACCCCACTTGTGACTTGCATCTCTTCTGACTGTATACCATTTACCATCACTCTCTGTTTTCTGCCCGTCAACCAGTTTGCCACCAAGTTGACCAACATCTGACCCACCCCGAGCCTACCCAGCTTATTAATCAATCTTCTATGTGGAAACAGTATCGAAAGCTTTGCTGAAGTCAAAGTAGGCAACATCAACTGCTCCCCCTTGGTGCACCACTCTGGTTACACAGTCAAAGAAATCTATGAGATTAGTTTGACAGGACCTTCCTTTTGTAAACCCATACTGTCTTGGATCCTGTGCTCCTATGGATTCCAGGTGTTGCACTATTCTTTCCTTAAGGAGGAGTGTCTCCATAATCTTGCCCACTACTGAGGTAAGACTGACTGGTCTGTAGTAACCTGCCTCCTCCCTGCTACCACTCTTGGGTAGCGGGATCACATGAGTCCTTCTCCAGTCTTCTGGTACCTCTCCTGTTCTCAGAGACTCACTAAACAGTTCTGATAATGGCTCTGCTAGTTCCACCCTTAGCTCCTTTAGTACCCTGGGATGTATGCCATCAGGTCCCATTGCCTTGTCCACCCTGAGCTTATTGAGCTGTTGTTTCTTTTGTGAAAGGACTAATGTACACCCCCCCATGTCCATGGTGCAGAGTTGTGGGTCCTGCCCTACCTTCTCTTCAATAAATACTGAGCAGAAGTAGCTATTTAGGATAGATGCTTTTACATGGTCCTCCTCCTCACACACACCCTTATCCCCTTTGATCTTAGCAATACCCCCTCTGGACTTTCTCCTTTCACTAATGTATCTATAGAAGTCTTGTCACCTTCTTTTACTGTTCGTGCTAGTGTTTCCTCAGTTTGGGCCTTTGCCTACCTTACTGCCTTCCCTGCTTCCCTTAGGGAAGTTTGTTGCCCCCCTATCTTCATCCTGTTGCGTTCCCTTATATTTCCTGAAGGCCTGCCTTTTGGCTCTGACCTTTTCTGCTACTGTGTTTGAGAACAAAAGTGGTTTCCTTCTTCTTTTGCACTTCCTTTTCTCACTAACACAATGGGATGTTGCTTCAAGTATTGCATCTTTAATGCTTGCCCACTTTGCCTGTACCCCCTCACTTGTATTTCTTTTTGCTAGGGCTAGCTTAACTCTGTTGGCCATTTTATCAGTCAGCTCCTCTGAAGTCCCATATGTTTGCCTTGGAATGGGATGATTTTGTTCTAGTGGCCAAATTGAACCATACCATGTGATGGTCACTGGCCCCCAGGTGACCTTCGACCTGGAGATCTGTGATCCTTTCCCTGTTAGTCAGTACTAGATCTAGGATAGCCCTGTCTCTAGTGGATTGTTGTGCCAGTTGTTTGAGGTCCTCCCACTGCAGGGAATCCACCATGTGTCTAGTTCTGGCAGATATCCCTGCTGGTATTGACTAATCTGTATTTGGCATGTTGAAGTTTCCCATCATCAGACCCTCCCCTTCAGCTGTCATGTTTTGTATTTCTTCTAACAGTAACATGTCTATGTCCTTCCCCGGTCTGAAGGCCTGTACACAACCCCAGTTCGTATGGCTGTCCCATTTCCTGTTTCCAGGGTGACCCACAGTTCTTCTGGCTCCTTATGTGTATTTTGAATTTCTGTAGCTTTGATATTTTCATTGACATAAAGGGCCACTCCACCCCTCCTTTTTGCACCTCGGTCTCTTCTGAACAGTACACAGTCAGGTACTGAAGTCTCCCAAGTGTGGTTACTGGTAAACCGTGTCTCGCTAATGGCTACTATGTCCAGTTCAGCCTCTGTCATTATTGCCTGCAGGTCTGAGATCTTGTTTCCCAGACTGCGAGCATTTGTGTAAATGATTTTCCATTGGTCAGATTTTGGTGTGTTAGTTGTTGGGAGAGGTCCAGCATTTGCCCTGTGCATTTTATGGGGAGCCAGATCTTTTTCTTTACCTGGTGATGCAAATGAACTACAAACATGCTGAACTCCTGTTTGACCACTAGCTGAGGGGGGAGGGGTGTTCTTCCCATTCGATGTTTTGGGTGCTGCACCCCTCTCCCCATTTGCTAGTTTAAATATTCTGCAAAGACATCAAACTTCTGACCCAATGCACTGACTCCCTCCTTAGTCAGATGCAGTCCATCAAATTTAAAGAACCTTCACTCCCAAAATTGTTGCCAGTTCCCTACAAATGTATGTCCTTTTTCCTGGCACCAGTCCTTGAGCCACATGTTTAGCTCCCCTATCTCCCTTCTGTGACCTTCTGTCCATCTGTCCCCCTCTCCCAGACTGGCAGAATCTCAGAGAAGGAGATGCTGGATGAAATGGATGATAGCTTGTCACCCAGCCTGATCAGGTGTTCCTTGGTCTCCACAACTGACCGGCTGGCGAGATCGTTAGTCCTTATGTGTACCAGGACATCATTGTTTTCTCCTGCTTCCTGGACAATTTTAGCAGTGCAGTCAGTGTCTCTCCATGCTGATGTACCTAGGAGACATCTGACCATTACCCCTGGCTGGAGATACATATCAACTCCCCGAATCATGAAGTCTCCTATGATCAGAAGTTTTTTGGATTTCCTTTTTGCTTTTTTTGTTTTGGTTCCTGTTTTGGGCACGTTTTGTTATGCTAGCTCCTGTGCTGCAGTGTCCTGCTCTGCAGTATCCTCTGCCCCTTTGTTTGATTTCGGAGATCGAGGCAGATACCTATTTGTAGTTTTTGTATGGCTTGTGGAGGCAATATGTTGGAAAGCACTGAGTGATGGGGCACCCGATTTGCCCCTCCAAACCACCTGCCAACCTCCCAGACCAACTACCCTCTGTGGTCGAGGTGCTTCTGTTGGATGTTGGGGAAATGGCGGGCGGTTCTTATAATACATTTCCTCTTGAATATGCAATTTGAGGTGCGCAATCTCTGGCCATGCTGCCTGGAATTGAGCCCTTAGATCTCCAATGTCCCAGCATGTACGACAGTGTCCTAAATCTTGTAAAACTGCCGCTCTGAAAAATGTTCCACAGTACCTGCAGTTAATGATATCCATTCCAGGTAAGTTGCTGGGTTTATAGCCTGGTCAGAGTAATTAGAAGATAGAAAATGAAAGCAGAAGTTTGATTTTATGTTTTGTTTGTTTCCTGGGTTCTATGCTTTTCAGCATTTTCAGCATTTTCCTAAACAGCCTCCCTTCATCTTGCTCAGAAAAAATCCGACTCTATGCCAACAATGCTGCATCTTCACCACCCACTCTGACCCCTCCATTCTTCAGTTGCTACTACAAGAAAACTTCACTGATGCTGAGGCATGGTTTAAATCCCACAAGCTTATTCTTAACTACAGCAAAACCAAATCAATGCTGTTCCATGGTACCCACAGCAAACATAAAAACAGAGACCTCTCTATCTCAAACAGCAAAGGTGCCACCCTTGGACAAGAACATCTATTTAAATATCTTGGGGTGATTCTTGACCCAACACTTGGATACTCTGAACATATCAACTACATAGCAAAAACTGTGAATACCTGAATAGGCCTGCTCTATAGACATAAGAACTGCCTCACAGATGAAGAACTAAACACTGCCATTCACAGTTCAGTAATCTCTATAATAGACTATGGGATTGTGATCTACTGGTTTGCCACTGACAGAGCTCTCTGACGCATCACCACAGCACTAAACAAGGCATGTAGTCTCCAAATATCTGCAAAACTCCTTACACACACCTGCAAGATCTATGAACACACAAACTGGCTCCAACTATCTGGCGGAATTAAATATCAAACCTGCAGCCTAGCAAAAAAGCAGACATTGGACCTATTACCCCCTGGATCACAGGCACTGCTGAGACCATATACAGTAGTGGCCCATGAAAAACCAGGAATTCAAACAACCTCTCCTTCACTGTTCCCCTATGCAGGACTACCCAAGGCGAACAATCCTTCTTTTTCAGGGCCTCTTCCTGGTTCAACACCCTGCCAGCAGAAGTTACCAGCAAACCAATCCAGGGTGCCTTTAAGCTTAGCCTGCATCAATACCTCATCTCCTGTGCCTCCTGTGACTGCTACACCTAAATGGTTTATCCCCCCCAACCCCCATACCTCACTCTTCCCTCCCTACTCCTTCCCTCCTCCTCTACTCCCCCCACACACATCCTCACTGGCCCAGCCCCAGACCCACCCCCACTCCCTTTCTTTCTAACTCTTTACACCAGCCTCTGGCCTCGCCTCCTTCTGTCAGATGGCTACCTTTATGAATCTACATTGTTTAAATTGTTATAGAAGTGATTTGCACAATTGTGATGTTTTGGTAATTGACAAAGCCCTCTGGGTGCTATGTTTATTTCTGTTTTGCACAAAACCACTGCCTGTCCTAATGTTTCAAGTAACCTGACATGGAACCTTTGTAAAAGAGCCCCTGACTGAAAGGTGTATCTGATTTTCTTAATAAATAAATACAGTATATAAAATAAATAAATAAAAAGAGCTGAGGCTATTCTTGATCTGGTGCTCATAAATGGGGAGCATGTACAGGAAATAATGATCAGGGATCCACTGGATGGAAGTGACCATTGCACAGTGTTGTTCAAGTTGGATATGGGCAGGGAAAGCATCCTGACTAAGACCAAAATCTTGGATTTCATGAAAGCAGACTTCTGGAAAATGGGTGAAGTGCTAAGGAGCCATCTGGCAGGCATCAAAGCAGATATGGGGGTGGACCAAAGGTGGTCCATCATTAAGGAAGGAATACTGTTTGCCACATACAAGTGTGTTACACTCAGGGGGAAGAACACAAGGGCCAAAGCGCCCAGCTGGTTCAGCTCTGGGGTTGCCCAGGCAGTAAAGGAAAAGAGATTGACCTATAGAAAATTCAGGAAGACCAAGAGATAGGTGGATAGGGAAAATTACCTAAAGTTGGCTAGTGAGTCAAGTAAGGAAGTCCAGAGAGCAAAGGCACAGAAAGAGCTGCAGATAGGTGAAGGAATTTAGAAGGGGGAGAAGGCTTTCTTTTGATATATAAGTGAGAAAAGGGACAAGAAGGAAGGGATTGTTAGGCTTAAGAAAGGGGTGGAGTGGGTGGAGGATAATGGGGGAAAAGCAGAGACACTAAATGAATACTTCTGTTCTGTCTTTACCAGGGAGAAGGATGGACCAGTGCCTTCAGGAGAGAAAAGAGGAGTGGGAGGAGGGGTACACAAATGCAGTGATAGAGGAGGAGGATAGAGTGAGGGAGGGGCTGCTGGCATTGAAGGTGGACAAATCACCTGGCCCGGACAGAGTACATCCAGGGGTACTAAAGGAACTGGCTGAGGTGCTGGCAGGGCCACTGGCAGACCTATTTAATAGTTCGCCAGAGTCAAGAGTGGTTCCGCAAGACTGAAGAACAGCACATGTAGTGCCCCTCCACAAAAGCAGTGACAGGATGACCCAGGGAACTACAGACCAGTCAGTCTGACCTCCATTTTGGGCAAGCTCATGGAGACCATACTAAAGGAATGGTTGGTAGAATATCTAGTGAAGCATGGTCTTCAGGATGCAAGGCAACATGGGTTCATGGGGCAGAAATCATGTCAAACAAATCTGATTGACTTCTTTGACTGTGTCACTAAGACAGTAGACAGGGGCCAAGTGGTAGACATCCTCTGTCTTGATTTAAGCACGGCCTTTGACTCTGTGCCCCACAAAAGGTTGATCAAGAAATTGGTGGATCTCTGGGTTGGGGAAAAGATAGCCAGATGGGTGGAAAACTGGCTGAGGGACAGAACCCAGAGGGTGGTTGTAGGGGGGAGAGTTATCTGGCACCAGAGAGGTAACTAGTGGGGTCCCACAAAGCTCAGTGTTGGGGCCGGTGTTGTTCAATGTCTACATCAGTGACATTGGAGATGACATTAAGGGCAAAATGTGCCTATTCACAGATGACACCAAGCTCTATGGAAGAGTGGACACAGCTGAAGGGATACAGGATCTACAGAAAGATCTGGAAAAGCTGAGGAAGTGGTCCAGAATCTGGTAGCTTGGTTTCAATGCCAAGAAATGCAAACTTATGCATATTGGAGCCATAAATCCCAGGACAGAGTACTACCTGGGTGGAGTCTGAGTATCTGCATCAGAGGAGGAGAAAGACCTGGTAGTGATGATCACTAGTGACCTGAAGCACTCCATGCAGTGCAAGAAAACAGCAGCAAAGGCAAACAAGATGCTGGGATGCATACCTAGGAGATCAGTAGTAGGGGAAAGGAGGTTATACTGCCCTTGTACAGATCACTGGTAAGTACTGGTGCCCACACCTCAAAAAGGACATTAATCTGCTGGAGAAGGTCCGGAGGAGGGCTACAAAGATGATAGCAGGTCAGCAGGGTAAGGCATATGAGGAGAGATTGAGGGCACTGAACATGTACTCCCTGGACAACAAGAGAGAGAGAGAGAGAGAGGAGACATGATTGGGACCTTCAAGTACTTGAAATAAATAAATAAGGTTGATAAGGAGAGTCCATTTAAGCTGAGTGGCAACCATAACATGCGGGGGCGTGGACTTAAGCTGGAGGGTGGGAGGTTTAGGAAGGAGGTCAGGAAGCACTTCTTCACAGAGAGGGTGGTGGATACTTGGAAAGCACTAGCGGAAGAGGTCATCTCATTGAAGTCAGTGGGCAGCTTTAAGAGAGGCTGGGATAGGCATGGGGGAAGGTAAGGGTCATGGGTAGAGAGGATGGGAGGAGTGGGGAGGGAAGGCAGGGACATTAGCTCAAGCTGTGGACCCTGCAATATGAGCAGACTTGATAGACCAAATGGTCTTCTTCTGCTGGCTTCTTTGTATGTTTGTATGTATGTTTGTATGTAGATTTAATTTGGTGTTTCTTTTAGCATTCCTTATTTCAATCTTACATTTCTTTAACAACTGTTTGTATTTCATGCACTGAGACAGCATTTCTAATTTTTTTAAAGCATGGAAGATTTTTTGTGTCTTCTTCAGAAGTTTTGAAGCCTTCCTATCCAGCCACCTAGGTTTCTTTTCTTGGCAACTTGTTTTTTTGTACCTTGGTACACATTTGTTTTTGACATTTAATATAACTTTTTATTCATGTTCGCACTGTGTCCATATCACAATTAACCAACAGATGGTCCCAGTTGGTTGAGGGTAGTAGTCAGTTTATTTTCTGTTCATCTGCATGTTTGTAGTCTTAAAAGATGGAGTCATTTATGCATGCAGCGGTAGAGAATGCTATATTAAAACCCATGGAATAATGGTCACTGCTGGACAGTGGGGGTCAATATGACAACTTGATATACTCAGATTTGATTCCCCTAGAACAATATTCAAGATGTTGCTTCCTGTGGTACATTTTGATACATATTGATTTAACATTAATTACTTGCATAC
Organism: Neoceratodus forsteri; assembly: GCA_016271365.2. Lineage (NCBI taxonomy): Eukaryota > Metazoa > Chordata > Ceratodontiformes > Ceratodontidae > Neoceratodus > Neoceratodus forsteri. The sequence continues at coordinate 595,245,901 of JADMNL010000023.1, read as the reverse complement.
TGACAAAGATTGCTTACTGGATGAATTTATAGCTGACAGGTTTACCCAGTCTATATCCCCAAGGTTTGGTCTAATCCCCCATAATAAGAACTTCTCCAGATTCCATTTCTTTAATGATATCTTTGGTTCCTCCTTGTGTTATATCTGGGGGATAATAACAAAGTCCAACAGTGAAGGAATCTGAATGGTTTGGAGATATTTTGACCCAAATAGTTTCAGTATCTATGAATTTATTAATCTTACTATTTGAGATATCAATGAATTCTAGTTCATTAATAAAAAGAGCAATGCCCCCCCCCCAATGTTTATTGCTTCTATTTATGGAGAATTTGTCATAGCCCCTGATGTTCTTAAGACAAATTTCCTTATTTGTCCCCCATGTCTCAGTTATACCTACTATATCAGGAGACTTGCTAGAGACTAATGCTGCTAGCTAGTCAAATTTATTGTTTAGACTTCTAGCATTAAACAACCAACAATTTAATCCTTTATAAAATAATCTATCTTTGTATTACAATCAAGAGGTAAGAGGGACATTGATTTATCAGTTTTACTATGGGTTTTCCCTTCTACAGTAGATCTAGTTTAAATTTACCTCATCTAATGCCTGTTTTAGAGTATTCCCCAGAGCTGTGGCTCCCTTTTTATTTAAATGTAATCCATTCTTTGAATATAATGACGAATCAGACTTAAACAAGCTCCAGTTGTCAATATACTTAATATTCTCATTCTTGCACCAGTTTGAGAGCCTGGTGTTGACAATACGTGCAATAGCAGGATTTTTTTTCTATATGCGCTCTGGATATTGGTAAGATACCTGAAACAGCAACACTTTGATTTTTATGTTTTATTAGTTTAGCTAAGGATACCAAATTGTGACAAATGTCTTTCTCGTGGTGAATGCCCATATAATTTGTTCCCACATGAAGTATTACAGAAATATTTTCTTCTTTCACAAGTTTACGTATTCTTAGTTTAACATTGCCAATTTTTGCTTCGGGGATACAGACAATGGATGTGTTATATCTGTCATCTTTACAGATATGTGAATCTGCATACCTTATTATAGAATCTCCAATGACCAATTTCTGTTGTTTTCCTGTCATGATTTGCTGGGATATTCTGGACTGAATTTACTGGATCATTATTCACTGCTGAAGGGCTGCTTCCCTGAACAGTTGTGGAACTTGCCGGTTCCTGTTTTAAGCAAGAATATCTATTTAAAAATAGTAGTTCTGCCTTACTTATTGCCTTCCTACCCTTTTTGTGATTTCTTTATTTACAATGCTCTGTTCTTCAGTTTGTTCAGTATTGTCAGATCCTGTTCCCTTTTTAGGAGATTGCTCTAATTCATCTGATGAGCCCAATTCTTCACTATTTACTCAAACATTCATTTTATTCTGTGCTCTTGGTGTATTATTCATATTACAGATCATGTACTTTAACTGCTCCTTTGCGCATTTTAATTCCTCTGATAATGTCTGTGTGTAAATGCATTTATCACAAGTACACAAATTGACAGCATTGTAAGTTTCATTTTGAACATACATATTACACTTTATACAATTAGTAATAGATCCTTCTTGGCAAAGGATTTTCAGAAAATCCATTGAGGGTAGTAACTCTTTTTTTTCTGAGCTGGTACACTAGGGGTAAGAAGTCAGAAATTTAGATTTAGATTTAATATTACAGCTATGGAGGCACTCTAAAGAAGGACTTTTACAATATGACAAAAACCCTAGGAGTGAACTGTTTTCAGTAAGATGGGACTGAACCTTATGCTCACTGGCCAAATTTGGATAACCAAGGAGTTTGCCAACTTTAAGATTTCTGGCTAGGTTTAAACCACTTCACAGTTTGTAATGTTGTCTGCAGCAACCTGATGATCAAAGCTAAGGGGCTAATAAATTCACTGGAGACATTTTATGTAAATAAAAGTAACCTTGCCAAAGCACTGGGTGCTGGTGTGTTACTAAATTAAATTTGTTTAAAGCATCAGGTTAAGCTTTTAAGTATACTGGCCCACTCAGTCCCTCCAGTCCTGCTGGACATGCCAGACATGAGCACCCAGATATTACTAAAATAAATACTAATAATGATATTGAAATATCAACTTGAAAATGTCAAAACTAAAATCAGAAATCTTAAACCACATACATGGGTGCAGAAAAATATTACAGGACACATGATCAAAATTATGATTCTATATCTTGTTTATCCACTCAAAAAGCTATTTGAACCATCTAGGAATGCTGGGACAATTCCATATGACTAGAAGCAAGCAAATGTTATGTCCTTATTTAAAAAAGGGGGGATAAACATGAAAAAAGACTGAACAGTCTTACCTCAATTCTATGTAAGGTTTTTGAGAGCATCTTCAAAGACAGAATAGTATCACTACTGAACTAGTTGGAACCAGATCAACATGGGTTCACCGTGGGAAGTTTGTGCACTACGAAGCTGCTTACATTTTATGAAAAAATTAATAGAGAGTATTTTTTCTCAATTTTAATCAGGCGTTCAGTTTGGAAGGGGAAGAGAAGAGGAAACTGTTTAGCCACATAAGGCACATTAAGCTGGAGCTTGTTTCCAGATGCAACTTGGGAGTCCAAGGAAGTTTAGTGATTTGCTTAGGGTCACTCAATATGCAAGTGGGGCCCGATGGGATTCAAACCCAGGTCTCCAGGTTGGCAGCTTAGTGCTCTTAACCACTATGCTATACTGCCTCCTCACCACACTGGGCATTTGCCACATCTTAAAAATGTAGATCTCAATACCAAATATGTAAACTGGATTTCAAACTGGCTGGAAAATAGGTCACAGAGGATGGTAATTAACAGATACTATTCACAGATGGGAGAAGTGACAAGCAGTGTTCCTCAGGGCTCAGTGCTTGGGCCAGTTATTTTTCAGATTTTCATCTCAGATTTAATGAACCACCTGAGCAGCACATCAATAAAATATGCTGATGATTATAACATTGAGGACACATGTAGCAATGAGGAACAAAATAAATCAGACTTCAAGCAGATCTTGACTGCATATTGCATTGGACTGTGGAATGGAAGATGCACTTTAATCATGAAAAGCATGAAGTAATGCACCATAGGGCAAAAAATAAGAAACACCCCAATTTTTCTATGGGGAAATTTCAACATCTGAAAGAGATATTTGGGTAATACTGACAGATGACTTGTATAGTATTAAACACAGAAATGAATCCATAACTAAAGATAATAGATTAAAATGGGCAATTTGTGGAAATACAAGATCAAGAGACCAACCTGAAATTACTCCATTATACTGAGCTTATGTATGCCCACATTTGGACTACACCTCTCAGTTTTGGTGCCCTTATAAAACAAATGACATTTCCCAGAACAGAAAAAAGTACAAAGAAAGAACACAAAGCAGATTGCAAATTTAAAAGATATGTTATATAAAGACAGACCAAGGGACCAAAAATTAATGTTGCTGGATACTAGAAGCATTAGAGGGGACTTACTTATAATGTTTGAAATTGTTAACAAGCCGTACTTCATGTATGAGTTAGGATCTGAATATAAACAAATGGAACAAGACACTAGAGGTCTCCATCTTCAAATATCAGCTCTAAGATTTTGGACACTAAAAAGGAAATACTAGTTTACTCAATAAACAGTGAATCCATGGAACCTGCTTTTGCTATAATATTGTTATGTTATCAGTGTATCCAACACAGAATTTAAAAGAAAACTGGATAATTACGCACTACTTGGTAACCAAATCTGCTATTACAGGTAATCTGATGGAGCACTAATGGGAAAATGCCTTTTCGCTCCACCAGTACCTTAGTATTTATTTAACTTTGCTGACAGGTAGGCACACTGGCAGTAGAAGCATTTTTCAGGCACAGCCCGGGTGCAAATGCACAGGTAAAATATGCAGTCATCATTATATGTAAACAGCGGGTGATAACAATATATACAGAGCAATATTTACATGATACAACAGCAAGTCATCATGACAGCAGGAGAAGAAGTAACAATATCTGCAGGGCAATATACTCAAGGTTCAATTTAAGAGAGTACAAAAGGGTATGACAGTATGTTTGAATGCACTTACATTTAGGAATAATAGAAAAGAATACAAATAAAAAAGTACAGGTAGATCTGGGTAACAGAGTAACAGGGTGGAGTAGAATGGGATTGGGGGGTTAGTGGAAACACTGACATGAGACAGAGGAGGAGCAATGTGATTTCAGAAATTTTTTAAAGGCAAAGGCAGAAGTATTTTTTCTTATGGGAGGCAGTGTTGAACTCCATATGGAGGCAGCACTGTAGGAAAAGGACCACTGGCCCATGCTGTTGTGATAGAGTGGAACGACAATGTTGTTATGGGAGTCAGATCAGGAGGTGAGAAGATTAATGAGAAGGATCTGCCCGGCTAGATATGGAGGGTTGCCAGTATGCAGAGTTTTGTTGATGAAGGAGGCAAGAGCAAGATTTGCTCTGATTTAGGGAGGTGGCAAGTTGTGGTTGTTTAGCACTGTGCAATGGTGGGTATTGCAGCTGCAGCCAGAGGTGAATTTAGCAATATTACAATGGAGAGTAAGCTTTGTTTTAGAGAAGGTTTACCAGCAGCACTAATGACTGCTGAACTGTAGTCAAGCATGGGAAGGAGATTAGCCTGAGTGATTTTGACCCTAATGTCAGGAGTCAAGAAGTAATGGACTCTGTAGAGTGATCCCAGTTTTTTGGGAACTGAAGAAATGTGTTTGAGGTGAATTTTGAAAGAGGGGGAGTAGTTGAGGTGTATTCCAAGGTACTTAAAGAAGAGGGTCTTTTCAAGAGGGAAGCCATTTCTAGTGTTGATAGTAAACAGAAGGGATAATTTGTAAAGATTTTGCTTAGGCCCAAACAGCATGAACTCCGTTTTTGGTAGATTTAGGACCATTTTTTCTTGAGAGAGCCAGGCTTGCAGCCTAGCAAATGAGTTGCTGAAAGAGTTGTTAATCAAGGAAATACTATCACTAAAGGTATAGAGGATGGCATCATTGGTGTAGAAGCATGTTTGTACAGGTCCACAGATGGCAAGGAGATCATTAATGAAAATTAAGAACAAGACAGGCCCTAGAATGGAGCCTCGGGGGACTCTACTGGAGATGAGATTTATGCCAGAAATGTTGTTTCCTATTTTGATAGCTTCCTGGTGATGGTGCAGGTAATCTTTGAACTATTCTATGGGGGGGCCCAAGGCCAAGTGCTAGGAGTTTTGAGATGGGTAGTTTATGGTCAACAAGGTCAAAGGCTTTTGTCAGATCAATGAACACAGCCCCTGTGACGTGATCTGAATCCATTGCCTTGAAAATGGAGTAGGTGAAACTTACTAGGGCAGTGTCTGTGCTATGACCTTTTCGAAAGCCGTGCTGTTCCAGGCAGGTGACGTTGTGTAGTTGCAGGTATTTGGTGAGCTGGTGGTGGATGATTTTCTCTTACAATTTGGCTAGGACTGAGAGTATTAACCTTAGTATAATTTTGTGCTGTGCTTTTTATATCTACACAATGGGTATGTCCCCACAGAAGTTGGTTGAGGGCCTGACATAGTCATAGGGTTATTTTGAAAAGTTATTTCTTTTATAATATTTTACACTGTCTGAAATAATATTTTGAAAGCATTAGCTTTTGAACTGTCAGGATCTGAAATATACTTGTTTGAATGGACTCTTGGGGTCATATAAACATAAAAAAAGATCTTGACACAGTTTCTATGTGTTGATACATTTGTATAGATGTTGCTATAACATGTTGTTGAGGTAGCTGGATTACAAAATATTTTTGAATCATTTTTATATATTAACATATGGATGATGCAGCATCACTATACAGTATACCAACTTAGCTGACGGCATGCTTTATCTAAAATAAACATTAGGGGCTGGATTCTCATAGAGAGCCAACAAATTCCACATTTCCAAAAAATGGCTTGCAGCACTGCAGAAATTCAGTTGTGGCATATTCACAAAGAAAATGTCCTCACTTTTTGAAAATCGCAACTAAGGCAAGTTGCGAAATTCCACAGCTGCTGAAAATTCTCATGTGCAGATCCACAGCTGAGGAAAAGGCTCAGCAGCCACAAGAGGTGAACCATATTAACTGGAGCAGCAGCTTTTGATAGTCTTGTCATAGATGCAGCAGAAAGTACCTACAGTACAGCGAGACCAGCAGCCAGTCCCACAGTTGGGACCACAGCAGCACCACCAGTACCAGCAGGACTGTGCACCACTGACATATTCTGTAACCATTGGTTGTGTTTCTCCCAGGGGTGTTTATGTTGCCTGCTTCTGTAGCACTCGCTTGTGGCAATTATGAGATCTGCGTCTACTGCCTGTGGGGCTCCTTTATGGGCTGCACTGGATCATGTGATTGTGGTTTGTTGCCTTTCAATGGAAATGTATGCTATTTTTGTTGTAACAACTGACTCTACTATACAGCCCACAGGTTTGCAATTGCTGGTGTCTGACCTCCCACTATAATTGTATCCCAATTGCTAGTACACTGCTTTTTTGCTTAGGGTGAGTTACACCTCACTCTCTGTGGTGCAGCATTTGCACAAATTGTTTTCTGCAACTGTAGAAAAGCAGTGGCTGAGAATAGCCTTTAATGGGATGTGCCATACTTTTCAATGGCTTTTTTTTTAATTAGGAACTTTTGCAGCTGCACTTTTTTCTGCAGTCTGGAGTGTAGTTTTCTCCGCAGTTGAGGAAGTTTTGTGTATATCACTCAGCGCAATTACCCCTTTCTTCTACAACTTGCCAAGTCTGGGGGATGGGCATATTTTTCGCACCTTCCAAGTGTTTTGAGAATCCAGCCCTAAGTTTCTAACACAAATGGCTGCAGGTCACTCCATTTTAATGAAACTGTCATTTGAAAGGTCTAAAATTGCAGTTATTAGGGTAGAAAATTTGTCTTTTTATGTTAAAGCTTGGAGTCGAGTCATTATTAGGGCTGTGCTCAGTGTTGAAATTCTAATGAAATGAAATTCTGTGGAATTTCAGAAAATTCCATGGAATTCTGTTGGTAGTGGAATTCGGACATTTCACATTTGAAATAGTTTTACACAAATTGCAGATCTTTTTTCCCTGCAATTCAATGAATAGTATTTCATAGTTTACATGATCTGCAGTAAGTTATTCCATGGTTCACACAGAAATGCTTTTTGTAATTCCACTGAATTTAGAATGACTTTCTGAAAAGTATTTCAGCAGCAGAACTGCCAACATTCCACACAAATTCAGACAGTGGAATTTTGTATTCTGCACAGCCATAGGCATTAGGTATCACTCCTCTCAATACAGTTTTATGAGCTGACACTATTACGTATGTATCAATTCCACTATTTTGCATCAGTAAACAAACATATGAAGGTTTTTAAAAACAAATTTGAGAATTGTTTTTATTATTGTTCTGAATTTTGGAACTGCAACATATTATTTAATTATAAACTCTCCATTTTACAACTTAGCATTTATCCATCTTATGCCCTCAATACCATTGTAAACATTTCTCTCTCCTCTTTAGCAACCCATACTTTTTCTTTGCTTTTGCAGGCTTTGGATATGAAAGTGATGAAAGATAATAATGAAATATTTTCAGTCGTCAAACTGTCTTCTTATCAGACTTTCCTCATTTGATTGGTGTGCCTCTGAACTGCATGGATTTTGGCCTCCAGAAAGGAGTAGTAAACTTGGAGTGCCTACTTAGTCCTGCTACATTACAACCGCAAGTGAAAATGCAGAGACTTGCTGCAGGAAGAAAGATACCAGATAACCACATATTGGTATCCTCCTCTCCTCTCCTCTCCTCTCTCCTCTCCTCCCTCTCCTCTCCTCTCCTCCCCACCTCTTCCTTCCAGTCTCCTTCCTTCCTTCCTTCCTCCCCCTCCTCCCTCCTCCTCCCTCCTCCTTCCTTCCCTTCCTTCCCTTCCTTCCTTCCTTCCCTCCTTACCCAGACTCTTTTCATCTCAACAGAAATAACCGTAACACTCCCTACTGTGTTCCTATTTCCTCCTTTCAGATTTCTTGACCACCTCAATTATCACAATTCCTTCCTATTGTCCAGTGCCCCCACCTCATTGCATTTTTTTTCTAAACAACCTGATGGTGATTATCATAAGGCTCAACTGATCTCCTTGGTTAGCTGCTGTCTAAGTTTATTGTATAACTACATTGCTATTATTAAAGAAAGGCTTGGAATTGTGAACTTAACCTTTCTAGGGCTGTGGGCAGAGCCTACAACCATTTTGTAAGAGCTCTGTAGCTCTGAAAATGGATGATCGCAGAACCCCTTCCATTGGACCTTAAGAAGTATCCTTCCAAAGCCCAACGGAGCTTAAACCCCTCCACCATGATCAACCTACAGAATAACAGCCGCACTGTTTTGGCTGTTACTTCCACATCCCAATGCGTGAACTGCGCATGTGCATGACTCGTGCTCATGTGCAGAGTTGTGCACATGTGCAGTTCTGTGGGTGCTGCCATGTTGCGAATGGCAAGATGCCATTCAGTATTTTCTGTGTCCCCCTCCCCAAGTCATGCCCATTTCATGTGGCACACAGGGAGCCCACACCAGTGTGCAGAATTGTTTTTTTTCAGTAAATTAGAAACCGGTCCCTCGTTGCATTCTTTTTTTTCCCTGGTGCCCCGCTACCTAAGTCATGTCCGACATTGAGGTGCCCAATCCCCATGTCAGCATTCATGTGGCACACTGGGAGCCCACCCCAGTGTACTGAAATTTTTTTTTTTTTGCTGTAAATTTGAAAACCATCCCTTGTTGTCGTTTTTTTTCCCTGTGAAACTAAAAATGGTCCCTCATTGTCACTGCAGTCCCCTTCCCCCCTCCTCCTCCCTCCCACTGAGCACCCACCTCCCCACACACCCCCTTACCTCATACTTACCTCCGGAGACTGGTGCTGTCATCTTATCTGGACCGGGACAAGTCTGCACTCTTCAAAGCCCAACCGCGAACTGAAGAATTAAAGGTAAACATGCTATACAGCCATTCAATGGGGTTTTCAACTTATGATAATATCTCAGCCATTTTTTTGAATTATTATGCCAAATTTTCAACATGGGGTTCTTGGGTCCCCTCCTCATGAAAACCGTCACTGTCATTTTGTTACTTGGTCCCAAAACATGATTTCACAGTCACTGCATGGAATCACCTTTTGGGGTGGAGTCACAAAATGACAATGCCACTGTTCATGAGGTGGGGTCCCAAAAGGCCCATGTTGCAAATTTGATTAAAACATTCCAATAAATGACTGCGTTACAAGTGTGCATTGTGCAGTTCCTATGCATGTTCCTAACGTCACCAATTTTTAATATTTTCATTCCACATTTTCAACATTGCCATTTTTGCACACCTCCTTCAAAACAGCACAGCTGTCATTTTCCACAACCTGCCCAAAGCATGTTTTCACACCTGTGGTGCAGAATAGCTTGTTTGCTCTGTGCAATCACCTTTTGGGGCAATTGAACAAAATGACACTGGTACTGTTCATGATGAATGGCCCAAAAAAAGCCAAGTTGAAAATCTGGTGCAAAACCTCTAAAAAATGGCCAAGCTACACCTGGACGTTGAATAATTCCTATGCAGATGAGTAACTTTCATCACTTGGTAGCTCTTCACAGCCCTATTGGCTCTGGCTAGAATTTGTTATAATAGCAGTTGCTGTTATGGGAATCAGAATTAAATGGCTAATGGTGACACTGGTGAGTGGAGGGCTGTGCAGGTCCGTGTTGGAAATTAAGGGGGTTGGAGTTCAATGAGGGAAGGAAACCACTGCATTCTAGTTTGTACATGGGATAATTGGAATGTTCAAGCTATGTGGAGGAGTTTCAAGAAGAAGGAAGAACCACTGCAGCCATAAAGTGTTTGGCAAGGGATATAGAGAGAGAAGTGGGTACCACTTGATAGCAGTAATTGCTTGGCAGGGGATGTGGTGAGGATGGGGTCCCACTATACACCAGGGAGTGTTTGACAAGGGGGGGAGAGAAATAAGGAAAGTTTAGCCACTGGACACAAGGTAATGCTTGCCTTTGGAGAAGGAGAGAGTGGGGATGCCATGGGGATGCCATGGCACACCAGAGGGTGCTTGGCATGGCATGCTATAAAGGTGATGCTACTAAGCACAATGGAGTTCTTGGTGTGAACAGAGTTAAGCAGGTAGTGGAGGTCACCAAGGAAATCCTGCCACTTTATGGGGTGAAGAAGGGTTGCCACTGGATACCAGGGAGCACTTTACACAGGATTGTAAGAGGACGGTGGTGCTAATGGAATCCAAGTACAACTTTCTACAGAGAAGGAGAGAGAAAGAGTATGCCTCTAGAAACCAGGGAGTGTGTAATGTTGTAGCTCTGGACATCAAGAAAGGATTGGCACACGGCAGCTTGAGGGAGGAGCTCCACTAGACACCAGGGAGTGTTTGGTATTGGAGAGGAACAGTGTGCCACTTCACACAAGGGAGTTCTTGGCACTTGATGGGGTAAGGGCATGGTTAATCACTTGACACTAGATACTAGGAAGTGTTTGAAGTGGGGCAGTATGAGGGAGGTGGTCCTTCTGAATACCAAAGTGTGGCTGAAGTAAAAGGGGAGAGGGAGGGGGTGGAACTGGATATCAGGGAGAGCTCAGCATGGGACTTGGAGAGTGTGGAGGTGCCACTTGATATTAGAGAATGTTGCACAAAAAATATTGACTATGATAGCAAAAGATCAGCATTTGCAGAACGTCGATATAAACAGATATTGATATGAAATTAAATATGCTTTTAAAAAGGGTTGAAAATTAATAAATTCCATTAAGGACACAGGTAAGGTTGATGTGAAAAGCAACCAAGAAAGTGATATCAAGATTAAGGTAAAACATTCTTCTGAATCTTGGTGATTGTACAGTGTGCTATTTCTAAGGTTTGAATTAGCATTCGTATTACTCTACCTTTGACACCTTAGCTCAAAGCATAACAAAACTCACCTCATTCCCAGCCTTCCACAATACTGTATGCCAGTGTCCACAGCTCTTTATACTTATTTCAGCCCTCAAGTCATATGTTTGTCTCAACTCCCGCAACATTATTATTCAGGCTTTACTACCCAAAGCAATTTTTAGTGCAACAGTTACAACTTCAGTGACCAAGGCCCAGATATCTGGGGTGGGGCAAGGTGCCATGCGTACAGGTTGCGCGCGCAGTCCAAATGCGCCATTCTGCTGTATATTCAGCAGGAGGCAGTTCAGCCACTGGCACCAGGTTGCGCTAGAGAGCAATGCAAATGAATGCATGCTCAACAGGAGGGAGGATCATGCATAACCTGCGCAACCCGATGGTTCAGTCGGGTCTGGCAGAGTTAATCCCAACCCAACCTCGCTCCGCCCTAGCTTGAGCCAAAAAAGGTAGTCGAGGGCCACCCACAGGTGAGCTGTGCATTGCAGGGCGCAACACACAGCAGCTGCCACCCTGGCTGGCCCCCAACTCACCCCTGTGCCCCCACCAGCCCGATCGCAGGGCAGTACAGGTACATGTCCCCCCACACCTCCCACAGCCCGATCGTGGCAGAACCTGCATAACCCCCCAGTGCCCGATCGCGCAGAACCTGCATAAACCCCAGTGCCCGATCGCGGCAGAACCTGCATAAACCCCAGTGCCCGATCGTGGCCGAACCTGCATAAACCCCCAGTGCCCGATCGCGGCAGAACCTGCATAAACCCCAGTGCCCGATCGCGGCAGACCTGCAACCCCAGTGCCCGATCGCGTGGCAGACTACCATAAGCCCCCAGTGCCGATGGCGGCGAGAACCTGCATAAACCCCCCAATGCCCGATCGGCGGGCAGGAATGTAACCTTCCCCCAACCCGAATAACTCCCTGGTGGTCAGTGGACGTAAAGACTGATCGCGGGGCAGAATGTCACAGCAGAACCCCCAAACATCTCCCTGGTGTCTAGTGTCCCCCACCCCACCCACACAAGCCCCTCCACCCGCTCCCCCGCCTTGGCGGCGACAGCATCCACCCGCCTGCCGCCCCGCCCGCTTCCGCCGACTGACTGTCCGGTAGAGCTGCGCCCATTGGTGCCAGGCTACAGCCAATGGGCAACGGCCATACCGTACCTGACAGTCCAGATTTGTGAATGATCAAATCTGGACCGTCATGTACGGTAGAGCTGCACGCCCATTGGCTGTAGCTCTGCACCATCGGGCGCAGCCCACTGGACAGTCAGTCGGCGGGATGGGCGGGCGCAGGCGGGTGGATGCTGCCGCCCGCCTGCTGCAGGGGGAGCGGGTGGAGGGGCCGGGTGGGTGGGGGACACTCAGACACCAGGGAGATGTTTGAGGGTTCTGTTGTGACATTCTGCCCGCGATCTGGCTTTACGTCCACTGGACCACCAGGGAGTTATTCGGCTGGGGAGGGAGTTACATTCTGCCCGCGATCGGCACTGGGGGTCGATGCAGGTTCTGCCCGCGATCGGGCACTGGGGTGATGATTGATCCCGCCCGCGATCGGGCTATGGGTGATGTGTGGGGGTCATGTAACTGTGATGTCTACGATCGGGCTGCATTAGGCGGCCGGTCCCCGACGGCTGCTGCCTGGCAGGGTAGCCAGGAGCAAGTCCTCGGGATTGGCGCACCTATACGCAAATGGTATGCAATGGGGCTATAAAGAGATGCAAATGGCCCCCCGCGCCTTGCATAAATTATGGCCCCATTTGCATGTCACCTTTGAATATCGGAAGTTTGCGCATGGCGCAATGGTACTTGCGCCACATCGGTTGAATGCTCAACTCTGGAACTGCGTAGCATAAGTTCCATCTCGGCAGCGCAAGTGTTGTGGTTGGGCGATATTCAAAGGAGTTGCTCAACAGCACAACCCTTTGAATATCACCCCGCCACACCCCTGTGCAACTATTTTGAGCAGCGCAGGGGCTTGCACCTCAGACTGGCGCAGTTTGAATATCTGGGCCCAAATATACCAGCAACACTTACCAAATAGAAACACAGAAACATAGAAGTTGACGGCAGATAAGGACCGCAAGGCCCATCCAATCTACCCAAATGTTGATAATTTTCCATACTTAACATGCTAAATTCGCACAAACATGAAATGAGATTCAGGGTGAGAGCCAGCTATGCTGCACAGTTATAATCAAAGCTGCAGCTGTTCAGATGTTGCACAGCCATGCAGCACAAAAATACCAAGATCAGACTTTAGCAAAAGACCCATTGTATGTACAGCACTTCTGAGAGCACATAACACTTGGACTTGCATCAGCAGCAGTATGACCAACACTCTGAGCTGCATCAGCACAGATCAGCAGCAAGCAGGTACCGCAGCACTGGAAGCTCCTATAGCTTTTTAGAATTGGAAATACCTAAAACTTTGAAATGCTAGCAATGTTGATTAGCAGACATGCTGCTTCTCAGTACATGTTTTTGTAAATGTTCTACAATTGGTGATCCATGCAAAGTCACCAAGTCATACTGGTTCCTGTATCCCACTACAAATCCATCCAGTTTACTTACAAAAAGGACACAAATTGAAAACACTATAAAAATAAGAAAAATTATAAGTCTAATTAAGTATTCATGAGCCTAGCAAGGCTCCTGATTGGCTACTGGATCAGTCATTAATGTCTTAGAATTGACTGTTACAGCTACAAACTGATGCAGTTCGACATGTATGGCTCATGCCACTCTGATGAAAAGCTGAGTTGTGGCAAAAATAAATGGGGAAAAAAGAATGTTGTTACTGGGATTAGATTTATAATCATAGTAACAACCTCAAAAACAGTCACTTCCTTGGATTAATGACCTACTGAAGGGAGGTGGCCAGAGGCGTAGCCAAGGGCCACCCATCCCCCCAATTGGTCATTAATCCTTCAGAAATGACCAGCTTCTTGGTCATCATTGCTTAAGTAAAGCCAATAATTAAAAGAAACACCAGTAGGAGAAAAGTCCCTGTACAGACAAAAAACTATGTCCACAGTGCCACCTACTGGCTAAATACCACTACTGGAACTATTTAAAGGAATAGTGCAGTCAGAATTTGCAAAAACATTTGTTGTACAGAGTGGTCTGATTTGTGTATGTAGTCCTAAATTAGCATGCTAGCTTTACAGTAGTTTTATGGCCCCTGGGGATCTCCATCTTAGCATAGTTTATTGCCCGTTTTGTTCCTACAGTACCTCCTGTCCCATGTGATATATCTGGGACCATGGATTCTGCAAGCACTGGTTTAGAGTCAATTTACAATAGCAGACTTGTGATACTAAGTAATGTTCCTTATTGAGTGAGCACTAATGGCTACATTCACAGTTTGGCATATATTTGAGGGCTAACTGAGTGGGTTATTCTGTAAGAAAACAGCTAGAGTCTTCATTAATCATAACATTGATGATCTGGGGCGATTTGTGTGTTTTTTATGGCTGTATATAGTGTGATGAAATGGAACATTTAAAAAGCGAAACATTTACTTCTGCTGGCTAGACTTGACACACACATAGAAAACAAAAATATTGAATTAGAGCTATTTAGTGGAGGCCAGAACATCAGGCTCAAATCTCTAGTACTTGCTGAATCAGTGGTCCCAGATGCACCACTGTCACATGGGAAAGAAAAGAATTAAGCTTGCTAAGATGGCGATCCCCAGGGGACATAAAATTATAATATAACTAGCAGGCTAATTAAAAAAAATGTGAATAGCAAATAAAGGAAACAACACTCCAAGTCAACACGCACAAATCAAAACACTCTGCACAACATATGTTTTTGCAAATTTTAACTGTACTACTCCTTTAATTAACTTACATTTTCTTTTAAATTAATAAAACCACTGTAGGATTTTTTATTATAAAAGAAATATATAAAAATGTGTTTATTTTTTAATATCTTTACAATACTAATGAGCTACAATACTAATGAGCTATTTTATAAGCACAAAGGACGCTATGCACAAAATTGCATAGTGCCTATGTGCTGCCTATGTGCATCATGCAGGCAGCCCTAAGAGGGACTCCCATGCAATGGGGGGTCTGGCAGCATGCAACAATGGTGCACCTACCAGTTGCATAACAGATCCCCCAGCCAATTGTTCCTGCTCCACACCTGGGCTGGGGCAGGGGTGTGCCAGGGGGCATGTCTGTGCAGTGCGGCATGCATGTTGGGCCATAATGGTAAATGGTACATATTGGGGCACCCTGCCATAACTATCTATGCACCCTCCCACTGGGTCAATGGTGGGGTGCGGCAGCATTCGGAGCCCACTGCACACATCTGTCACAGTGAACTGGACTGACTATGAAGGCTGGAGGTAACATGTCAGGCAAATGTCCACTGTTTGTTCTGGGATGGGATCAGTGCCTTTCAAGTCTCCCTTGCACAGGTGCAGCAAAGGATCCACTTAGGGCACCTTGCAGGCATCAGATTGGCATCCTGCACCCTGCCCTTGCACAGCCCCAATCCTGACCCACATGCCCAAGGTCAGGGCCATGGATAGACACCCTGTAGATGCTGGCAGACATGAATCCATGCATCCTGCACCTGTCTGGGGCCTTGAAGGTGCATGGGAGTTCTGACAGTTTTGTGCAGTATCCTCACTTTTGTGCATTGCCCCCAGTGAGCCTCTTCATGGTGTGGAGTGAAGTGCTTCCTGTCAGGTATTTAAACAAGACATGAACTTGAAATACATGTACTGCAATTTATAGAATGAAACAGAGATAGTGAAACCTGCAGAAATGTAAGGAGAAAATTTGCCTCTGCCCTTTTCACAGTTAATGTTGTACCAGTTTGATAAGTGAGACACAGAGGTGTGGTAGTAGTGCACGGTGGTGGTACCTAGGACACCTGAATTCAGGATTAAGCCCTAGTATTCCACACTGAGGCAAGCTGGTTACTGGCTGCATTAGAAACATGAAAACATAGATGTTACACTAGCAATAATACCCAAAGGTTCTGGACTATATTGGGCAGCTGAGGGGCATAATGAGGCTTGATGCCATAGGTGGAGAGCCTTATAGTCCCTGGAAGGTATGCACAGTGCATACTGCCCACCCTGGTAGGTATTATTGCACTTAGAAAATGGGCAAATACAAAATAAAATAAAAAAATAAAATGTTAACAAATGTAAAAGAAGTATTATAAAATAATATTTTTACAACATTTTTGGCAATATAGTCTTTTCAGTAGTACAGTTGCCTATAGAGGGTACTACTGGAAGAGGGTATCTATTGCTAGCAGGACTGTTATTAAGATAGAGTTTTGACTTTAAATGGTAGCTTCAGCCAAATAATTACACTGTAGTTACATGTTTGTTGTATGTAGCTACATTGCAATTCCAAAAGAAGGTTGTCCGTTTAATGTGGGTGGTGGCAGTAAGCATGATCTGCAAATCGTGAGCACAGTCAGCAGACTTATGAGATATGGGATGGCTCTGAGATAGGGGCAGGAAACTGAAAGACTGCATTGTCCACAGCTTTGTGAGCACAGGTGGCAGGCTGAATGTTTGCAGTGTTTGAATTCTTGACCTGGAGCCGAGCATTGAGTAGGGGGAATTGATCTGGAGTGTGTTTTCACAGAAAGTAAAATCAACAAAAAGAAAAAGCTTTCTGTGTTGCTGGGGGGGAGGGGTTAAATATTGGAGGTAATTTTTTTGATAAGTACAGTTTGGAGGGGTGGGCAGGATGGAGATGTACAACACGCTGCCTGTAGTGCACATATTTCTTTTTTAAAGCATGGCTTCCTAAATGCAGTTACGAAACAGCACAAGGTATTTACTGCTTTTTTTGTTGTTGTTGTTGCAGCAAGAAAATTGGGAGTGGCTGAGGTGATTAGGAGTTGGTTCCAAATTGTGGGGTGGCCACTCACTAAGTGAGAAAAAAATGGCTGCCATCCCGGTTTTGCATTTTCAGTTTGGCACAGTAATTTTGCTTGTGCTGTGGTACATTGGGCTGGTACTAGTTACTACCTGGGCTATACTGGCACGTAAATATACCACTTGCCAGGGGGTTCAGCCAATCAGACAGATACATTTTCTGCCCATTTTTTAATGACAGATAAAGACCAGCTTCATCCAGTCTGCCCATAAATAGTTTACTACCTATGCTCTGATCTACCATCTTAAAGAGGTTTTAAGTCATAATGGCTAGCGCTGAGCCCTTTCACTCTCCCCCAACCCCCCACTTCCCTAGCTCTTCCTTTTGGAAATATTACCCCTTTATACCTGTCCCAGACTTGTCTAAACTTATTTAAAGTCCCTGCCCCACCACTTCAGCTAGTTACCTGCTCCATTGCTTCACCATCCTCTAAGTAAAATAAAACTTCCTCATTTCCCTCCTTATGTTTCCACCAACTAGCCTCCATTTGTGTCCCTTCATGACAGCTCTAATTTTCCTGGTGAACAGCCTCTCACTGTTCACTCTATTCATACCCCTCAGGAACTTGTACATCTCAGTCATGTCACCCCTCACCCCTCTTCCTTCTGGCCTCCAGTGAGTAACCTCCAGCTGCGCCTCATAGTATCTTCTCTGCTGGACCCAGATCATCTTGATGACCCTGCACTGCATGGTGTTTGGCTTATCCATGTCCTTTCTCAGGAGCAGACTCCAAAACTAGCCACAGTACTCCTTGTGATGCCTTACCGGGGACCTGTACAGGGACATTGTAGAAGTGGAGTACCTGGTTTGCAGGAAAGAAGAGAGGGAGGGTGTTGGTCATCCAGCATTTCTAAAGCAGCATTGGTGTCAGTTGTACAGACAGCCATTCACCCACCTTCCTTGCCATAGAAAGAGTATATCCAGTGCAATCCCCAGCAGTGGGCTGGGGACAGAGGGAGCTAGCAGGAATGTTGGAAATTAAAACAATAAGAATACCCAATGGGTGAAAATGCATTTTTTATTATCTATTTTGCTCCACAAACAGGATCTCGAAGGGGAATAGAAGCACTGCAACATGTTCAATTTATATCGAGTTATCTCTTGTTCTCTTTTTTATAAACACTGCCACACATTGTTTTCTCTCTCTCTGGACATTAAAACCAGGTTGCTATGACTCGCCCTATTGTGCTATATTATAAGTGTTCCAACCAATGACATCTTTGACTAGACTTAGTGGCTCCTTTAATGGTTGAGGGGAAAATGCTCCGAAGCAGGTGATCAGGTGATGGGGTAGTCATTACCCTCCCTCTGCAATCGAAGTTTGCTACCTTTACAGAGTACCAAAAACTTTTGTGGCCTAGAGGTGTGTATTGGACTTATGGCTTGAACCTTGGTTTATAGCATGGTAATACCAAGCTCTAATTCCCAGCATCATGAGGTCAGTTTGTTGCGGTGCACTGTTGAATAAAATCCTGTAATTATGAGTATAAGCATGTAAGGACAACATGCAAAGTGGAGGCAGAGACTGTAAAAGAGATGACATTGGGACAACGAACACTGTAGGGTATTGAGATTCTAAGGTAAAAATTAAAATGGGAGTGCTGCAGTTAAAAGTCTTTTTTATGTATACAGTAAAACTATTAATGTAAGTATTCATTAAACAGAATATAAAATACAGTAGATATGACTAACTAGTAATGGCAGAAAAACCAAAATAAGTAGTTGATGACGTGACTTAGAGGAAAAGAATATAAAGCAGGTTAAGAAACAGAATATTTTGTTGGCCCAGTGGAGCTGAGGGCTGAGGTGCTGGACACCACACCTCGCGCCATGCCGGTGACCCGGGTTTGGTGACGAACTCAGGTGGCTGGGGATTGGCAGGGAAGGGAGAGGACTGAGCATCTGGAGGACAGCTCTGCTCTCCCTGGGGAGGGATCCAGGGTTGCCCGGTGCCCTGGCAGCCCCAGATGGTGATCGGGGCACTGCAGGTACACCAGCTGACACACGGGGAGGAGTGCGGCAGACGCCAGCAGGGCAGCCATGTGCAGGCATCATTACATGCTGCACTCCTAGGGGAAAAAACCCTGCCAGTTGGGTGAGGTGATGGTGATCCTACAGGGGCTGATGCTTCACACGCCCAATGCCAGCCATGACTCTGACCTTACCCCCCGGGATCCTCGGCCTTGTCCTCTGGGGCTGGGAGAGGTGGGGATCCTAACACCAATGTATCAGTCAGAAGAAGTGGTTCAGGTGGGCATTTAGGGACAGAATTCAAGTGAGTTCAGCCTGAGAGAAGCCCCAGACTGGCAAGAGAAAAAAAGAGTAAAAAAAACAAGAAACAATGTTTTGAGGCATGTATGAACATTTGAGCTGTGAAATTTTGCAAGTCATGTTTATGCAAATTGTAGACGAAAGCACAATAAATTTACTTTGAAGTATATTTGGCAAGATTATTCAAGCCAAATGTAACAAGCTAATTTTCAACGTGTACAACAGTAATGCTAAATACTCAGAAAGAACTGTTTTCTAGTCCAGTAATTTAATAAACATGAGGGCCAATTCTCAAAGTGTAAAAAAAGTTGCAAAGCCCTTGCGTCCAAAAAGAATGATGCAAATGGCGACTTGCATCCAAAGATACGGCAGATCCGATTCTCAACTGTGACATGCATCATTGCAGTATGGCCATGCGTCAAAGAGCCTTGCGCTACACTTACATCAAGACCAAACATGCACAATGGCATAATGCAACTTGTGCCACAAAAAAAGCAGCAGTGTCCCCTTTTCTGGGATTCTAGAAGCTTCAGAAGTTCAAGTTGCGTCATTCCAAACAGGCACAAGTTCAACCAGGGGGGAGCTGATCTAAGTGCATTAGAGCATAAAAAGAGGCCCAGGTAGAGAGACACAGCAGAGTCAATGTGTGGCAAGCAGTGTGCACGCACAGCAGCCAAAAATGACAGTGAGGATGTCAGCACCATTAGCACTGCTGGGTAACCTACTAGCAACAGAAAGGTGGCATAGGCATCGCAGGTGGTGGGATGGCAGAAACCAGGGGAACAGAATGCTGCAGGTGCAGCATATTGCTGCCAGTCCATATGTGTACAGAGCAAGAACATCGTACTTGGACCTCATGGAGAAGCATTGCATAGCATGCTACTGCCAGAACAAGGCCAGCATTGGGGAGCTATGCCAAGAATTGCAGGTGAACCTGCAAAGTGCCACCCAGAGGTGGCATGCCATACCTGTGGAGGTCAAGGTAAGTTCATCATATTGCTTCCTAGCCACTGGGAGTTTCCAAACCCCTACTGGTGATGCAGTGGGCATATAATAGGCAGCCGTATCCAAGTGTCTGAAGCATGTTCTTGATGAGCTGCTGTGCCAGATGCACAGCTATATTGTGTTCCCATGTGAGGCACCACAGCAGCAGGCAGTGAAACAAGCCTTCTACACTGTGGCACAGTTCCTCCATGTCCTAGGTGCCATAGACTGTACACACATGGCCATCAGGGCACCAGCAGGAGAGGGGGAGGTGTTTGTTAACTGCAAGGGCTTCCACTCCATGAACATGCAGGTGGTGTGTGACAGCCAGTGCCATATTCTGGATTTGTAGCCCAGTACCCTGGATCATGCCATGACTCCTATATCCTCCACATTAGCAGCCTGCATGAGGCCTTCAAAAGAGAAGACATAACAGGAGGGTGGCAAATAGGTAGGTGGCACTGGTGCACAAAGGTGTACTCCAGGTCTTGCAAGCACAAAGTGCAGGGAAACATCTGTGTAATCTCCGACCATGCAACATGTGGGTGTAGTTAACACATGTGCTACAGGATAGGCAGATGACATAGCATGACAGTGTGGACAGTGTAATGTCACTTATGTGTGTCATACCAGCCATCTCAGAGTAACATGTCCTGTGCACAGTTACCATGGGAGATGTCCAACAGTGTGTCAGAAGACATGGCCTCAGGGATGGAGGGGCACCAGGCACCATAACAGATGCTGGCACAAACAACGTTCTTGTGTGGGACCTGCAGAACTTGAGGTTGTGGTAATGTGCAGTACCCTGAGGGTATACATCCATCACGTGTTCTCTCCACACTACAGGTAACAGTGGATATCCACAGGTGCCATGGGTTATAACACTGAGGCCCATGCATCCACATGATTTGTCATTGAGCGAAACTTTGGTGTTCTCAAATCTTGCTTCAGGTGCCCGGACCACTCAGGTGGTGCCCTGCAATACAGCTCAGAGATAGAATGCAAGATCTTCTTGGCCTGCTGTATGCTTGACTATCTACCCCTGAGCAACCATGTGACACTCCCAGAAATAGATGATGTCCAGGCGGAGGGGGGGATGGAGGTGATGACACACAGGACACACACAGGACACCCACAGAGTCATGCTGGAGCCAGTCATGCAGGACAACTCACTAGACAGGAACTCATCTGACACCACTTCACCTGAGGGTCACCATCACCCAACAGGTGGCACCGGCAGCACTAGGCAATGTGAACAGTAGACATCAACATACAGTACTGTGGCTGGCAGCAGCAGTGAGTCCGTGTGTGTGTGAGCTGGAAGACATGCTGTCCGTGCCATCCATCAGTCAAGGCAGCACTGTAATCCAGCCAGTGGCCATTGCTGGTGGACACATGAACCTGCAGAGGTGTGATCAACAGGGATGGAGTGACAACACATCTAATGCTGTGAGTAAGGAGTGGTCCATGGGGCAAACAGGTGGAAGACCTGTGGTGTAACCTGCAGTGGTGGCCCTGAGCGACATGTATATGTATGGTAGCAGATGACAACTTGACCACCAGGCTGCAAACAACCTACACTGGCTGCACCACCACTTACACTTACTGACAATTGCTATATGTGACGTGCATTAATAATACACTCATACTGTGATTTTCAGTTAATCTATATGCATATTGTGATTTGTGGTTAAATTATATGCATATTGCAATTTGCAGTGAAAATATATACAACTGCATATGGCATTATTACGTTGCATGAGAACATGGAAGTGAGGCACCACGTGTATGCTCTGCATGGGCCCTGCAGGTGCGACATGTGGCACAACCAGGCAGGCCCATAGAGGTAGCAGCAGAGCTGCAGGTGGCTGAAAAATGTAAAGGGACAGTCGAGGTGTTGCAGCTAAGCCCAGGATAACAACAATATGAGCACACTAAGTGGAAGGTCTCCAAACTTCACACCTGAGGAGACAGCCCTGTACATCAGCCTTGTACAGCAATGGGGCAGGTATTTACTGCCACCATGCTGTCACAGGCACCCCCCCTCAGTGAGAGGGACCATATGTGGTGCCAGACAGGGGACAGACTGGAGAGGCTATCAGGATTCAGATCACCCCACCAGCTGAAACACAGATGGCAGGACATGGCCAGGAGGGACCCTGCACTGTTGAAGCACATGAGAGGTATTGTGCGAAATGTCAATGTGGCTATGAGGACCAGCCTCACTGAAAACAGAAGGTACATGTCCTTTGTGTGACTTGTCTGTTTTTATATGACTCATTACATGGCCTGCATCCCTTCTGAGATTTTTTGGCACAAGACGCAGTTTTTATGGAATATGGTGCAAGTCGCAGGTCGCAATATTTTTGGATGCAGTTTGCATCTGGGCATATTTTGAGTTATTCTATGGCTCCTTTGAGAATGGCCCCATAATTTTCAATCTTGATTTCTCACAAGGAACATATTTATGCTTTAAAGAACCAGATTAAATCAGTTCAAAACCAGAATGCTTAGTGAAGATTTCCACTGATTTGATACTACTTGGAAATAAAGTTTTACAGTATCATTGGGCATCCTCATGCCACCTGGACCTGAGGGAATGGCATATGTCAACAGGAAGGGGAGCCCAAGCATCAACTGCCAGGTGGTGTGCAATGCCACGGAGCACATCATCAGTGTCTGCGCCACACACCCTGGGAGTGCACAGGATACATTCATCTGGCACAGCTCTGTGCTGTGCCACAGGTTTGAATGTGGGGAAATCACCATGGGTCACCTAGTGGGTGAGTATGGCATGGACAAGGTGCGATGGGCATAGCAGACCTGGGGTGGGGGTGGGCAGGGTGTGCATGGTGGCGTGGGTGCCAGAGACAGGCAAGGTGCGCAACACAGCAGAGCATAGGGCTAACCATGTCATTCTCCTCACAAGTGACAGCGCATACCTGCTGAGGCCCTGGCCGCTCACCCCCTACTGGCGACCATCGTCCCCAGCATAGAAATCGTACAATGAGGCACACGCTGGCACACGCAACATCATCAAGCGTGTCTTTGGCATGCTGAAGGCACGATTCCATTGCGTAGACAGGTCAGGTGGTGCCCTACATTACAGCACCTCGAAAGCCTGTGGCCTACTCCTGGCCTGCTGCATACTGCACAACATGGTCATTGACCATGGGATAGCTGTCCAGACAGATGAGGGCAGCAGTAGTGGGGACAATGGAGACAATGGGTTGGAGGGCGATGGACAGCCACCCCCTGGGCAGAGGGACCCCTGACTGCAACAGCAGGCATGACGTCACTACAACACTGTAACACAGGAACACTTTAGGGAACGTAGGTAGGTGGTGTGGTACACATGCATGGGCCACACAGACAAGTAAATCACACATGCAGGGATGTGCATGGCAAGGGGCATGCATACACAGAGGCATGATGCAGGGGGAAGGGAGTCAGTGGTACACACCCACACACAGCAACACACACACACACACATATGCAGCCACCCACCCTCCCAGGCATTGGATTGTGGTGTGGATCAGATGTATGGCACAGGTGCACAGGTGCAACTGGTGCTAGACTGCCCTCATCATGCCCACACCACACAGTCCATCAGCTGGGCATGCATACACACAGGCAGCATGCGGTACATCACACATGGGCACACAGGGCATCAGACGCAGACTGCGGTCAGGGCAGCATGCAGATCAGGGCAGCTGCATGGTACCATTTCCACCACGGCCACAGGGGCAGCTGCGCTGGAGCCAATCGGCAACCACTGGCTGCACATCAGCTGGGGGGTATCCACCAGCCCCCCCAGGGGTGGAAGTGTGGGACCATGACCATGTCCTCGTGGGGGTGGGCAGGTGCCCAGCACATCCCACCCTGGGTGTGCCTGGGATGCCTACATCCAAACCTGGCATCAGCTGTGATGGGGTCACCTGACTCCGGGTCTGTGGGCCAGACAGCACACTGCAGGAGGTCTCCTGTGCACTGCCATGCCCTGTGGTAGCCAACAACGCAAAGCCATCCACAATTGCACTGGCAATGTGATCCAAGGATGCAGTCATGGCCTCCTGCATGTGTTGCATCCCCTCCAGGATCTGCACAGTGCCCCTGTCCTGCTGCTCAGCTAACTGGTGCACCTCCACATGCAGTGCACACACCCCAGCGGCGAGCAGCACCTGTTGCTGAATGGATGCCCAAAGCAGCTGGGTGTGCTCAGCCAGACGGTCTGCATCCTTGGGCTCCCGGGTGGGACACCGATCATTTGGGGGTGACCTGCCATGCTGCACAGCCCCCCTCTCTGGTGGACACTGTACAGTGAGGTCTGCAGGGGGAATGGGTCCGACAGGTGCACCGGCTGCAGACCCTGTGTCCGGCTGCCCAGTGGCACCTGCAGCCTGCTGCCACCACTCCTCCAGCTGCTGTGTGCCACCCTGTGCCTGCACAGCTGCACCACCACCACCACCACCAATGCTGGGCACATCCGTGGCACTGCACACCGCTGCACCTGCAGTGGTGGCAGGCAGCTGTTCTGCCACTGGCATGGTGCTGGGCACTGTATCTGGCTGTGCTGCCAGTAGGGACAACATGCCCACTATGTTGCCCATGCTGTCTGGGAGGTGTGTGAAGTCATCATCGGAGTCAGACCCTGTCCCGATCTGTGTCTCTGCACACAGGACACCAAGGCTGGCATCCTGCAGGATCACATCCAGGGCCTCATCTGACCCTAGGCCAAGGACACACACAGGCACCATGGTGCCCCCAGATGTCAGTGGATGTTGATGGTCCATCCTCCGGGGCCATGCCGGTGTCCACAGGTTTGCTGCTGGTGCCCCATCCTCTGCACGGAGGTGTGCTGGTGCTGCAAGAGAAAAATGGAGTATCAGTGATGCAGTGCCCACATGTGCCCCCATACACTACTGCTACATATGTTCTGCAGCATGGCATGTGTGTGGGTGCGCACACATGCACATGCCATGCAGGATGGCTGCATTCACGACAGCATGCCCATGTACACACCCTCTGGGCCACCAGCAGTGCGTAACTGACATACATACCATGCAGTGATGGGATGCCACCCGTCTGGAAGCCTCCTCCAAGCACACCCTCCACCGATGTGCGGCAGATGGTGGCTGCCACCAACTCCTCCATTGGCATCAGTATGGGTTCATCCTCAGGCCCTCCTCCGGTGGCAGTACAGGATGCTCTGATGGCTGTCACCTTCTCCTTTATGTGCTACCTGTTGGTTCCAACCTTCTTGCGGCACTCCTGCGATGACCGTTGGTGGCTGCTGTGCTGGTTGACATAGGTCACCACCTCCTCCCATCCAGCAGCCCTGTCTTGTGGTGTGCCCATTGTACCGCTCAACAGGACCTCCCTGTTGAGATAGGCCTCGAACAGGGCATCTGTCTCTCCCTTCGTAAAGTTGGACCTGTGCTTCCATGCAGGCACCTGCTCCTCACCCTCCTTCTGTGCCGACATGTTGCCTCCTGTGAACATGAACATCACAGTGTGTCAGTGGCAGCATCTCCCTGGTCCATCCCACCTTGCAGTGCTGTCTGATCCCAGTGTGCTGCTGCGGCATCCAGCACTTACCTGTCATGGTTGCTATACCGGTACATAGTCTGTGCTGTTCCGTAGTGCTTATGAGGCGCAAGGCATGCAAATGAGGTTGTGTGCAATGGTAATGATATGCTAATGCACCACACTGCTCCACACATTGGTTGATGAGCTCATTTGCATGCGACATCTGAATATCGAGATATTGCGCCATGTGCAATGGTATTGCACTGGAGCAAACAGCAGCACAATGTCCATGCATGCGAGGTGACTGGACTTGCAGTGCGCATGTGCATTGCACTGTCACGGTGTCAATCGCGCAAGATGCATGAGCAGCATGATGTATCGGCACTGTGCAAGATGCGCATGGCCAGCTATGCACATTTCATGCATGAAGGCATGTTCCCTATCACGCACATGCACACTGTGTGCTAGCCACTGACTTCTGACCCCTGGGACCTCTCCATGACCCCATGACCCCACCAGGCCACACCTACTGCACATGTCCAGCACTGTGTGATGGCTGGGCACTGCGCATTCTCCCACGCAATTGCATCCGGCGCTTGTGGTTGCCACGTTGCGCCTGTACATGCCATTTTGCTGCCGAACTGAGCGAGAACCATGGCACAGGGTTGGAGTCACCGTGCCTGTAACTGATCAGACATGGAGGTGGTCAACCTGGTCACCTGTGTGGAGCCCTACAGCCCACAGCTGTTTGGCCAGTCACCCTTGCAGCAGGCCAGAGACAGTGTGAGGAAGGACATAGCTGTCTGCCTGGAGAGGAGGACTGGGGTGCCCAGGATGGTTGAGCAGTGTAGGCACCGGTACGGTGACCTGATGTACAGGGACCCTGGCTGGCTTCAGAGGCTTCAGGCATGTGTCAGGTGTGGTGTGGTGCAACAGCCAGGTAAGTCATCCCATGCTGCATGTCTGCCCTGGTGCTGTACTGTGGTGTTGGCTTTGCTGCCTGGCATGCCCTGAGGTGGGGTACACTGTCATCGTGCGCATCACTGAGTGGCAGTGCCAGCTGCCTCTTGCATTGTTATGCAGCTGTGCAGGACTGGTCAGGCAGGGGCAAACCCTGTTCACAGAGGGCTGGGGGGCAGCTGCTGTGGTCGGGTACTGATGCGCATCTGTCTTCTTTCCACTCCCAGAGCTGGAGGACAGCAGACAGGCTAGGGCTGCGGCGACGCATGCCCGGGCGGCGCAACCTGATGGGGGAGGACCTGCACAAGCAGTACCACAGAGGGAAGGTAAGCACTGTCATGGTCATTCTCACTGTACAAGGTGGGTTGCAGTGGGGAGTGGGTGCAGGCATGGCCGCCTATGCCATGTGCCGTGACAGCTGTGTGTGTTGCACTGTGCCATGTGCATGCCACTGTGGCGTGTCCATTGGACACGTGTGCTTGCTGTTGGTGGGGTGGGTGTGCGCCCAGCTGCCACTGTTGTTGCTGCGGTGCTGCCAGTGCAGTGTGCCCTGTGACTGTCACTGTGCAGTTGTGTGGCCATTGTGCAGTGGGGACCAGCTCTGTGCAATGTCGTGGTACACCGTGTTGCTGGCTGGCATTGGCCCACCCACCTGTGGGAGTCCGTTCCAGGCCCTCCAGGGGTGTGTGGTCCCACTGCCCATTGCACACTGTGGGTGGGCATGGTGCCTTGGGCCATTGCACTGATCACCTGTCCTATCTCTTGCTATAGGTGTCTGGCGTCCAGCACAGAGAGCACCCAGAAGAATGCTTAGCTAGCTCATGCAGCAGACATTGCTGGTGGTGTCCAGCATATTGGAGGTCATTGTAGCCATGTGGCAAATGATGGTGGCAGAGCGGAGGGAGCAACACCTTGCTGGGGCAGCCTGACAATGCCATTGCTAATATTGCAGTTGTGTTCCCCTGTTTCCCTTGTTGCACCTTCCCCTACAGTCCCCCCTCCCACTGTACAGTCCCTGTTCCCTGTCCCCTTCTCTCGCTGTACCTACCCTTTCCCAGATCCTGTTATATTTGTAAATAGTTCTTTTATATAAATATTTTCTGACATACCTGCCTGTGTATGCTTTGCAGGTGGTGTGTGGAGCCATGCTGCGGTGGCCCAGTGTCTGTCCATGTTGTGTGCATGAGAGGAGGTGCGTGTTGTGCTTCTGTGGTTCCCTGCTGTGTGCCGTGGTGTATTCCACTGTGGTGGTGTCCATCCCCTGGGTTGGTGGCTGTGCATTGGGGTGCCCATAGGACAGCAGTCAGGGGTGTGTGATGGGTGTGTGCATGGTGGTGGCACACGGCCATGGTCATTGTTTGAGTACTGTCTGTACACTGTGTTGGGGTCCTCTGCTTGGCATTGTGGGGTCTGTCCCATGTGGTCTGCCACACTGCCTGCATCCTGGCCTATTCAGTGCCCACTGTGTGGCCTCCCTGTGTATCTGTGTGGCATGTGTGTGCTTGGCTGCATGGTCCTGGGTGTGGCCTGCTATGGACCTGTGGTGTGGGGCATGGCCATCAGCCTGCTAGGGGGTTGGGGGGCTCCCTTGGTGCTCTCCAGTGGCTGTTGGCACCTCCTGTCACCTGCTATCCATGCCACTGTTGTGTTCTGCTGTCCAGTGTCAGGGTGCCTGTGTGTGCCCTGCTAGTGGAGGCCTCCTGTGGCTGCTGTCACTGTGCTTCCATGGCTCTGTCCCTGGGTCTGTTCTCTGTGCCCTGCCCCCCTCTGTTGCTGTGCTGCTCTGCGCTGCCACGATTGCACTAGATCATCTCTGTGTGCTCCATGGTGCACGTCTGTTTGTGCCATGGTGCAACTCTACCATATTTAACCACATTGCACTAGTGCTGTTCTGCCTGTGCAACCTCTGAATATGGCTCCAGTTGCACCATGGCGCATCGGATTTGCGCTGCAAAAGACTTGTGCCAGTTTTTGGCGCATTTCTGAATATCCGGGCCCGAGTGTATAGTCCTGAACCATATGTAAATATTGTTGAGTATTAACTATAATTTTTATATATGTATAGGTACAGGTAAAGTTTATTGATCAACTCATTACAAGTGTTTACAAAGGACTATCAAACATATATTTTTATTTATTTATTTATTTTGCTTTTGGTAACCGGGTAAGTGCACTAGGCAAACAATGCCTATTTTCAGGCACAACCCGGGAGAAGACAGTTTACAGACAAACAATATACATGTGACACAGCACATGAAAGCGGTACAAATCAGAGTAAGAAAACAATGTTTGGATAGTAGATACAAGCGCTTTGACAAAATGAATAATGAAAGTAAAAGTACTGTGAAATCAAATTACAGATTGGAATGGGTAACACAGCAAAATAATTCAAAAGGAGATAGGTAGTGCAATACAGTACAATAAGTGCCAAAACTGTAAGGTTTATGGCCAGGGGAGAGGGAGGGGGTAAGAGAGTGGGCAAGCTGGGACTAAGAGAGGAGGGGGAAGAGGTATCAAGGAGGTGCATTATCTGGAGATGAAGAAGAGAACAGGGAGGGGTGAGGGTTCAAGGTGGGTTAAAGCAAGTGCAGGGGTTTATGGTGTGCAAGTGTTCATGGTGTAGTTCCTTAAAGGTAGCATGAGTGGTCACTTGATGGATAGAGAAGGGTATAGCGTTCCAGTATTTAGGAGCTGTATAAGAGAAGGCGCATGCACCCATATTTGATCTGCATCTTGAAATGTGCAGAAGGGCTTTTTCATTTGATCGTACCTCATAGGTGAGAGGTTGTAATTCCAGAGCAGAGGAAAGGGATGGGGGAGGCCTGTTCTGATGACACAATCAATTAATGATCCAAAGGACTGGAGACGATAGGCGGAGGGGCTAATACATTTTAGATCCATATAGAGTTGGCAATGGTGCTTGAAACACGGTGATGCAGAGGCATAGCGGCAGATGGTATTGTAAGTGGTATACCATTTATGGAGGGAGGATTTAGATGCAGCTAGGTAGATTGCAGAGCCATATGCTAGAGCCGGTAGAAGGAAGCCTTGAGCCACAGCTAGTCTGGCTAGGGGGGTGAGGGCGTAGCTAGTGCGATAGGCACTTCCTGTCTTGGCATTTACGGACTTACAGATAGTGGAGATGTGGAGGTCGAGGTCAAGAGATTCATCCAGGGTGACACCAAGATATTTAAAGGATTTGTCAGAGGGTAGAGGGGAGCTGTCCGCACATGAGATAATAAGGGGATTGAGATTTGATTTGTGTCTGGCCGACGAGCCAAACAGCATTGAGTAGGATTTGCTGGAGTTGAAGACTAGTTTGTTATCAGTGAGCCAGGTTTGGATACTCGCGAAGTCCCTGACAAGGGGATGGTTTAGGGTAGTAGCAGTTTTTGCACTGTGGTAGATAACCAAGTTGTCAGTGTAGAGCAGAGATGAGCAGTTCAGTGCAGTTAATGGGATATCATCAATGAAAATAGTGAAAAGCAGAGGGCCAAGTATGGAGCCCTGGGGTACTCCAATGTGGATCAGTGCAGGATCCGAGATGGCTGAATTGAAGATCACAGCCTGTTGTCTGTCAGTCAGGTAGCTTTTGAACCAGGTAATGGAATCTGAGGAGAAACCAAATGACTGTAGTTTTGCAAGAAGAAGTGTGTGGTTGACCAGGTCAAAAGTTTTAGTTAGGTTGATGAAAACTGCACCTGTCAAGAGGCCTAAGTCCATGGAGGAATAAATGTCACTTGTCATTTTAGCAGGGCGGTGGTGATGGTGTGACCTTTATGGAATCCGTGTTGAGAGCTAGAAAGGAGGTTGTATTTTTGGAGGTATTCTATTGATTGGGTGGCAACTAGTTTTTCAAGGATTTTGCTTAGTACAGAGAGTATAGCGATGGGATGATAGTTCTTGATTTCCTTGGGGTCTTCTTTTTTAGGAATGGGGTGACTTTAGCAATTTTCCATATATTTGGAACTGTACCACAGCATAGGGACATATTGAAGATTTTGGTTAGTGGGGAAGCTATGAAGGGGGCAGCAACCTTCAGGAGCCTAGGTCCAAGACCATCCGATCCTGGGCTGGTATTCTCAGGAATGGAGAGTAGCAATTGTAGAACTTCTCTTTTTTGAATGCTCCGGAACCTAAAGAGGGGGTTCAGAAGTGGAGGTTTAGTGTCGCATTGGGGCGGAGCAGTGAGACCAGTAGAGAAGGAGGTCAGGTAGTTTGCTAAATCTGAGAAATGGTGATTGAAAGTGTTAGCTATGGTCAATGGGTTGTTGCAATGTATGCCATTTAACAGCATGTCATTTGTATGGGCCTTGTGATTAGAACCCAGGAGGATTTTTATGGTGGTCCAGAATTTCTTGGAGTCCCCGGAGGCTTTTGTTAGAAGGTCCCTGCAGAAAGAGCTTTTGGATAGATGGATGTTTCTTTTGCAAGCATTTCTCAGAGAGCGGTAGTGGCAGTAGTCAGATTGCATCCCTGTGGACTCAAAACAATGCTAGGCCTTGTCCCTGGCCCTTAACTGAGTTAGTAGATCTTTTGTTAGCCACTTAGTCTGGGTACTGCAAAAGCACCTGGTAATCCGTGGGGCATGGATGTCTTGGAGCTGACCTAACTTCGCAAGGAAACTATCAAGGGCAGACTGGACATTAGATGCGGTGTGAATGGAGGTCCAGTCAATTGTTGAGAGGTTATATGTAAAATTAATAGGATTGAAGCTGGCGAGATTGCGGAATGTGATGAGTTTGGGGGCGGAGATGGTCTATTATTAGAGCGCCAGATGCAGTAGATCAGGGAGTGATCACTGATTACATCTGGAAGGGTACCAGCACAACTGATGCTGTCAGGGCGGTTTGTTAGGACCCAATCAATAAGCGTGCTAGTTCAAGGGAGAGCCATAACCCTGGTAGGGTCAGAGATCAGCTGATGAAGGTTGTGGCCTTGTACTAAGGTGTGGGAGGCCTGATTTGATTTGCTAGCCAAGTTTAGGTTTAAGTCATCCAGTATGAGGACCTCATTACGGCCAATGGTGCTGTCTACTAGTAAGAGGAGATCTTCTAAACCTTTTATCCCTCCTGCAGGAGGGTTATAGGCACAGATTATGTGTAACTTCTTTGAGCCTAGTAGTAGTGTAGCGTGGAGCACTTCACAGACAGATAGGGTAGGTAGTGCATTTTGGACAAGCAGCAGGTGTTGTTTGTACTAGATGGCAACTCCACCCCCATGCTTAGAGGCAGACCTGTCTTGCCTGATGAGATTGTAGTTAGTTAGAGTGCATAGGGGGTCAGCAGTAAAGGGTTTTAACCAGGTCTCTGACAGGCAGAGGATGTCAGGGTGGTTCTGTGCAACCCATGCCTTAAGTTCGGTTAGACTGTGAAGGAGGCTCCTAATATTCATGTGCACAATTCGTAGTCCCTTGGAGTCTAGCCATGTTGCATTATTTGGTATCAGGTTTGTTGTTACGGGTCCCGGGTTTAGCTCAATGTCTCCTGCTAACAGTAACGCTAGGAGAAGGAGGTGTCACAGTTTACGATGGGTGAAAGGAGTTGGCAGAGGAATTTTGATCACCGAGGATTTATGAAGAGAGTAGGCTAAGTGGTATATGAGCTTTTGTGGAATAATAAGTGGGAAGGTGTCACGGGGATGTTGAAAAGACATTTGTATCAGGGAGAGCTTAGGGTTGATAGTTTGGGAACAGCCAAATGGAGTTCTTTGGAGGTTGTATAGGATTTGGACCAGTAAGAGGTTAAGGAAAATTGACACTAGAAAAAGTGTTGCACAAGTCTTAATGGCCATATTGAGTATATTATGAGTGTCCTTAGAAATGGCTTTTAAAGAAAAGAACAATGTCTCAGGGGAGAGGAGTAAAGGTTTAGTGTAGCTTACAAGTTAGATTAAGAGCAGTTTGAAGTGTTATATATTTCATACGCCCTCTAGTTGTAGTAAAATATAACCTGCAAATGGCAAACTGAGGAGATATTTTACATCCACCTCAGGGCGTGAACGGGGTGTGTTCAGGGTGTGGGCTAACGCTATATAGCTAGAGCCGGCCAAGGGTGGGTGAGGTGGGGGCGGGTGTGGAGCAGTCGCGAAGCAACTGTGGGGAAAGTGCTCAGTGTTTTCAGAGCAGTGGTCTGGCTCAGCACTCACCTGTGGCGAGATGGAATGGAGAGAAGAGCTCCGGTCAAGTCTCCACTCCTGGCAGAAGCAGCGCTTTGGAGCTTCACTATTTTCTCCTGCTGCTGTATAGAAAGGCATTGCCGACTGGCCGTTGCAAGCCAAGGAGCTGAGGCAGCGCTTTAGAGCTGCTGCACAAAATAGATTCGGGACTCCCACTCTCGTTGAGCAGCTGTTATCGACTGCCCGTCTCAAGGAAAGTCCCTGTATCTGGGAGCGACTTTTGTTTCAAAACTGTAATCTCAACCTCAGCTGGGAAAATTAAAGCAGTAGCAAGGGAGACAGTTCAGTTACTAGGCACGTCTGCACACAAGGTAAAGCAGCCAAAAGACGTTTAAGTCCAGGTTACTGATTTAGGAACAGCCTTTCTAACTGTATAAGTTTACTGCATTGGAACAGTTTAGTGGCCGGTGGGCAGCTTTAGGGAGGATTTGAAAATGGAGGTTTGGCACCACTTTGAAATATCCAGCCCTTGAATGTTAGCAGAGTGCCCAGTCCTCACTACTCGACTATTTTGGAGCAAAAAACAAAAAAAAAAACCTCAGTACAATTCGGCAGCAATTGGAGAAGCACTGTTTCACTATTAGATGGTAACACCTATTTCACATATGTGCAGGGAAATTAAAGAGTACAGGCAGTGAAAAGGCGCCAAGTTCAAAAGCAGTACAAAGGGAGGCAGACTGAGCGTTGCTTTTTGTTTGCAGTAGAGTTTACCTTTCGGTCGGGGCGGCTCAGGGTCGACGGTGGGGGCGCTCCAGGGCAGAGGTGTGCCCTCCTGTAACCTCAGCTTTTGGTCAGGGTGGCTCAGGGTCATTGGTTGGGGTGCTCCAGGGCAGAGGTGTGCCCTCCTGTAGCCTTGGGTTTCAGCCGGGCGGCTCAGGGTCGTCGGTGGGGGCACTCCAGGGCAGAGGTGCGCCCTCCTGTAGCCTCAGCTTTTGGTCAGGGCAGCTCTGGGTCGTCAGTGGGGGCACTCCAGGGCAGAGGTGTGCCCTCCTGTAGCCTCGGCTTTCGGTCAGGGCAGTTCAGGGTCATCGGTTGGGGCGCTCCAGGGCAGAGGTGCACCCTCCTGTAGCCTCAGCTTTTGGTCGGGGTGGCTCAGGGTCATCGGTGGGGGAGCTCCAGGGCAGAGGTGCGCCCTACTGCAGTCTTGGCTTTCAGTCAGGGCGGCTCAGGGTCATCGGTCGGGTTGCTCCAGGGCAGGGGTGCACCCTCCTGTAGTCTCGGCTTTCAGTCGGGCGGCTCAGGGTCATCGGTGGGGGCACTCCAGGGCAGAGGTGTGCCCTCCTGTAGCCTCAGCTTTTGGTCAGAACAGTTCAGGGTCATTGGTGGGGGTGCTCCAGGGCAGTTGTGCACCCTCCTGTAGCCTCAGCTTTTGGTCGGGGTGGCTCAGGGTCATCGGTGGGGGAGCTCCAGGGCAGAGGTGCGCCCTCTTGCAGCCTCGGCTTTCAGTCGAGGTGGCTCAGGGTTATTGTTGGGGGTGCTCCAGGGCAGAGGTGCGCCCTCCTGTAACCTCAGCTTTTGGTCGGGGTGGCTCAGGGTCATCGGTCGGGGTGCTCCAGGGCAGGGGTGCGCCCTCCTGTAGCCTTGGCTTTCAGTCAGGGTGGCTCAGGGTCTATATATAATAAATATCAATTATAGAAGAGTCCATTAAATACAGAAATTGGAATAAAACAATGTTGTTGTATTTGAACATCCACGAACATTGTACTACTCATATCCCTTCTCTCCTTGGTCAAACCTGGAAATGAGCCTTGGCTCAGTGTGCCTCTTACAGTCACCAACTTTTAAATAAATAAATAAATGCCACATCATACAAGTGACATCATATGTATTTTCATAAAAAAGAAAAAAAAAACATTTATACCCCTTAAGTTGTATTGTACTTAGATAAAATAGATAGGTACCTGCCCTTAGGCGAGTTGCTTTAGAAAACTCAGAAGAGAGTTGTCCACATGAGTGTAAGCAGGACACCTCAGAGCTGTGTTATCTGAGCTGTGTATTATGCCTGTGTGGTGAACTGAGTGCTAACCACAAAGATCACCTACCTCAGCTGCACCACCAGTGTCGCCTCAAGCAGGTGGACTGGCAAGACAATGCTGTGGTTCAAATGGGGTTGGGTGGATGGAGGCACCCAGTAAGGAGAGGCAGGAGACAATCTATAAGTCTGATGTCCAATAGGCTTTATTCATACCACAGGGAAAGGTAGACACGGTCACATTGGATGAAGGGAACCAAACCAAACATGAACAGTATGTAACATTCTATGATGTCACTAAGAGGTGCACCTTTGCCTAGGCCACTATCTGTTAAGTTCTATACTATGCTTACACTAAACGATATGGTAAACAGTTTCAAAACTTCTATTACTCTATAATGATATTAGACAATCACTGCAGTGAACAATGGAAACCAGTTGCAGACCCCGAGGGGCTGGATGGAGTAACCACCTTTAAGCGTCTATTGGTGTTAAAGGAAGTCCAACTTTTCCTGCCATCTTCATGCGCACAGCTGAAAAGTGAAGAAGAAGCAGGTCAAATGGGAGAACGGGGTCACTACTTATTACCAAGCTACACCTATGTGAAAACCTAGGAGAGGTTGGAGGGGATGTGAGAGATTTTAAAACAGAACCAGATTCTTCATCCAACCCACTCAATAAGGTTGCCAGAATACTTTAGCACAAGATAACTGAAATCTGCTGAACTCTTCCTCAACACAACCCTTGACCAGGGCTGCAAAGGATGAAACAAAGACTGGCTGAGGTTCCCCTGCACAAACCCTCGACCAGGGCTGCCAAGGATGAAGGAACAAGTACTTGGCATTGCATCCACTTGCAAGAATTGCCAAGGATGAAGCTCTGCTGCAGTTTCCCTGGTACAAAACCTCGACCAGGGCTGCCAAGGATGGATGCATGTTGAAGCTTCTTTGGCAAAAGATTCACAGGAGGACCACCAAGATCAAGCTGAATTCCAGAGGACAACACAGTGCAAGCAAGGTAAGACAAGCAGGAAGAGTAGGATGCAGGATGAAGATCAGAGCCCTGTACTGTCCAGAACCAGAAAAACAACAAATTGCTGGATGCGGATACACACTGGCCATGTCAGACTCGACTATCAGTGAATTACTGGGAGTAACAAACCAGACTTCTTCCAGGACATTCCACTTCCCGGCTGACCAAAGCATATGGAAACCAGGAGCCAGTGGTCATGAGTCACACAGAGTTACGTCAGTTTTGACCAATGGTGGACTACAGGAAGAGGGTTGCTATGAAGTTCTCCACTGGCTGGAGACTGCTTTGGTGAAGAATCAGCTGTAAACAACCCCACCAGGGATGTTGCAGCAGAAGATTGAGTCCATACACATTCAACTGGCACTATGAACACCGGTAAATACACGTTTTACTGTACCAAGGTGTGTGCTTGTTGAGGGGGCCATTTTCCAGGAACAGGGGCAAATTGCTGGAATCCAGGGCAATTGTTCATTGCAGGAGCAATTTGCCAGGAGCAGGGGCAAATCACCAAAGTCTAGGGTAATTTTTCATTGCAGGGGCAAACAACCACAATCCCAGGGCAATTGTTCATAGCAGGAGCAAATAACCACAATCCCAGTATAACACAGTCTTGGTACTTTACAAACAACACAACATTTCTGGGTTACACTTTATTTTAAGTCTCCTTAACTACACTATAATTACTGTATACTTACAATATATCTGCTATGTAAATACTGTGTAGTTATATATAACCACAATGTAGATGGTAATTAGTTTCACATTTGTGTATTATGTATTTAGACACACATTTATGTGTTAATACATTCTCCGGAGCCACTCGTTGCTGAAAATGAGTGGTTTCACGCACCTTCAGCTGAGCCAGAACAGCGAGGTGAAACTGAGCTGTTCTGGCTCAAGCTGAAGGCAAATGAAACCACTCATTTTCAGCAATGAGTGGCAACGTGGGACGTATTAATATATTATTAACCAAGAGCAATCAATAATATATATATTTTTTTTAAACTCCCCCCGAACCTGCCCGTTTCCAGGATATCTGCACATGAGATGCTCTTCACAGAATAAGAGCGTCTCACGCGTGAAGGAAGGGAGCACTCCAATTGGTCGGGAGTGCTCCCTGGATCTATAATCTATGAAGTAACTACACTGTTATTGCACTGTAAATACTATGTAATTGTTAATTACTTTCACATTTGACTGGTGTGTAGTTATACATTTTGCATGAAGTGGTAGTTACACTTGCAACCACAACCATTTCTCTTTTGGCACAAATTGATTTACACTAGAAGTGTAATTACACATGTATCATCTGTTGCAAAGTGCGCCATACATAGTTACATTTGCCAGAAAGAATTGATATGAGGCAGAAGGGAGGCAACAGTAATTGCAGTACCTACCACTTCATGCAAATTGTGTAACTGCAGCACAGTACTACCAATCTTCCCTGTGTCAATCTTCACCATTTATCACTGTCTGGGTGACAGCTGAAGGCACAACACCCAGTGCGATTTTTTTTTTGTAGGGGGAGGAGCCAGCACCAGAAGCGGTGCCACCCTTGAGGCTGATGCATTATGTGGCTCTCGTGGATCGGCCAGCAACAGTCGCCAACTCCTCCTCCACCCCAGTTCTGCTTCTCCCACCATCGAGAGTGCAGTACCTCACACCTACTGAAGAAATTTAATCTGCGACATTGCGGCCTAGTTATTTGTTTCAACGTCATTGTTGACACCATTTTTGCTCCGTTCCAGTTCCGCTGTCCGTTAGTAGCGTTTTTTGCAGGAATCCGATAAGACCTTTCCTTTTTCTTTTTTGAAATAGCACCAAGTCTGTTTCTTATTATTATTTTAGTTACTGTGAGTCATGTTGGGTTCATCCGGGGACCTAAAGTGCTCTTCCAAGGCAGGTGGCCTCTTATGCGCCGGTGTCCCTGCACTGGAAGATGTCCATCACTGACCAGCATGACCAATACCTCACCTGCCGGGATCCATCTCATGATATCGATAATGCGATGCTTGCTTCTCCATGGACTGTGGAGCAGTGGAGCATTGCACGTGGAAAGTCAGCCGCGATCGACTGACTTTCAGAGGGTAGTGTTGTATGAGGGACTCCAAGCTCAGGTCTCTCCACCCTTCCTTCAGATTCTCTCCCGATTCTATACAGACCTGTGAGGAGGGGACCTCCTCTTTTTCCTAGTCTTGCCATGGAGGAGGTCTCTTCTGCAGTGCTGGAGGTTTGGTCCGGGCATCTCAGGGGCAGGGCTGGGAGCAACGCACAGGCAGTCAACTCCTCAGAGGTGGAGGCTCCCCCGGTGTCATGGCCCATGCCTGCTGGGCCCAGCATGGTTGGCTCCTCAGCACCGCCTACCAGTGATGTTCTGTATCTCAGAGCAAATTGCTAGAATCTGGGGCAATTTTCCATTGCAGGGGCAATTTGCCAGGAACAGGGGCAAATTGCTAGAATCTGGGGCAATAGTTCGTTGCAGTGGAAATTTGCCAGAAGCAGGGGCAAGTCACCAAATTCTAGAGCAGTTGTTTGTTGCAGGGGCAATTTGCCAGGAGCAGGGGCAAATTGCTAGAATCTGGGGCAATTGTTCGTTGCAGTGGAAATTTGCCAGGAGCAGGGGCAAGTCACCAAATTCTAGAACAGTTGTTTGTTGCAGGGGCAATTTGCCAGGAGCAGGGGCAAATTGCTATAATCTGGGGCAATTGTTCATTATAGGGGCAATTTGTCAGAAGCAGGGGTAAATCACCAAAGTCTAGGGCAATTTTTCATTGCAGGGGCAATTTGCCAGGAGCAGGGCAAATCACCATAGTCTAGGGCAATTGTTCATTGCACGGGAAAATAGCCACAATCCTAGGGCATTTGTTTGTAGCAGGGGCAAATAACCACAATCCCAGTATAACACAGTTTTGGTACTTTGCAATCAACACAACATTTCCGATACTAGTTAATACATAGTTTCATCAGATGACAGTCACTAGATGGCAGTTGTGTGCTATGCACTCTTTTCTTACTGACCTTTCACAAAAGTATACACATTTACTTATGGTACTAGGCCCTGGCCACCCATGAACGCCCTTAGCATGATGCCTTTTTTATCCTGCCATTCCTTGTCTTTTAAAACTCTGGTACCCTTTTACCTATGGGCCTACTTTTGACTCGATCCCTCCAACTGCTCTGGTGGGCCTGCTTTTCCCTTTTAATACGTGGACCTATCTTGTTGCCATTTTAATCTCTGGGCCCCTTTTTCCTATGGGCCTTTCTGCTCTGGGCCCCTTTCAGCTGTGGGCATCTCTGCTGGGCCCCTTTAACTACTTAAGTCCTTTGCTGCCCTTCCAACCTTTCGTGGGCCTACTGACTGGGCCCCTTTAAATCATCTAGGCCTAAATCTGGGCCCCTTTAAATCTTTTGGGTCTGCCTTGCTGGGCCCATTTTAACAATAAGGGGCCTGTACTAGCCCCTTTTAAGCCTGGGGCCTTTATTGCCCCTTTAAGCCTGGGGCCTGTATTGCACCTTTAATGGCAGTGGGCCTGATCAGGGCCCTGTTGCTCATGGGTTCAACCCTGCCGTGTTCTTCCCACTTAATGAATATTGAAAGGGCCTCCCGCCTGGGTTCCCCGGTAGTGCTTTCAGCGCTAAAACAATTTAAATAATTTTTTTCTTTAATATCGTTCAGGCAGCCAGCACTCTTCAGCGTGCTGCTGCCAACTCACCAACCTGGACCTGGATGAAGCTGGTGCATGAGGAGGGAGGTCTCTGTCAGTGGGAGGGAGCCATGGGAGGAGGCAGCAGGTGAGCGGTGGATGGCAGGGGGCCTTGTGGGTCTTTGTGATGCCCAACAGCTTTCTCTGATGATGCAGCTCTTCCCTCGCCACCGACGCGGGACTGAATGCTTTACTTATTTAAAAAAATAAATAAATAAACGGGACTGAACTAAGCCTACACCGCCAAAGGAACCCGGCCTTGTTCTGGCACCAGACCGCCGGATTCGACTGCAGGACCCGGGGCACACAACAGGAGCAGCAGACATTGGGAGTCTTCACTGGCTGGATGAGGGGGAATACCATGGAGTCAACAGGACTGGCTACACAACACCACAGGTAAGCCGCAAGTCCCTGTTGCACTCCTGCGACTCTCTCCACTACAAAGCCCAGCTCGATCTGTCGAGGAAAATGGCTAAAACATTTGAAAAAGGAGCTTGGGGTTCTGGTTCTCAAACCCTGAGCCCGTTCCCAAT
Source organism: Neoceratodus forsteri (assembly GCA_016271365.2). Lineage (NCBI taxonomy): Eukaryota > Metazoa > Chordata > Ceratodontiformes > Ceratodontidae > Neoceratodus > Neoceratodus forsteri. The sequence continues at coordinate 595,205,841 of JADMNL010000023.1, read as the reverse complement.
CAACGGCCCAGATATCAAAACAGGCACCATGGGCTGGACAGGGACAGTGGTCCCAGTGCACGGGTGCCCATTCTCTTGCTGCCTGCTCCAGGATGGGGGGGGGGGATAGACTGGAGACAAGCAGTCAGCAGTGAAAACACAACTTCTTTTTCTTTCTTTCCTTTTGGCCCTTCCTGGCCATAGTGGGGGGGGACACACACAAGAACCCCTATACTTGCCCCCTTTTAACCCACACTGACAATGGGGCACCCAGGGCACAATAAAACCCCTAATTTCTGTAGTGCCCCCATACTTTGAGGCATTACACCTGTAATCTTAATTGGCCCTGCAATCAGGGATTTACTGTAAGTGTTAAAAAACAGAAACAAGTAAGTTGCCTAAGGATAGGTACTTTTCACTACAATCCTTTCAGTAGTTACAGGGTTGTTTTATTTTATATTTAGTCAAGATTACATGCATCCATTGTAAAAATTTGATTGCCGCCCTGATGAGGAATGAGGGGGAGTTCATAAGTGCATTAAGCATTCTTTGACCTTCTTTTGCTGTCCAGTTCCAGTAGTGAGACAGAAATTGTAATATTAAAGCCTCAGCTTTCTTGCAATATAAAAAATATGCTCATGAGTGTTGCATTTGTCCGTCCCACAGTCACATTTTAGATCCAGACTGAAAGATTTGTGGCCGTTCCTATATCTGTATTCCAGTAACTTAGAGAGGAATGTTTCAAGCCTAAATAAACCATTAGGAATATTCTCCAATCCTCAGGGTCCATCAAATAAACAAGATATGGTTCTATAATACTTCAAATACTTCGGATAATAATACTTCTAATTGGGGCAACAGCAGGCCTAGGCCCATGTGGTTGCCCCCCCCCCCCCACACTACACAGTGGGAAAGACACTTTTGTTACTGATGTATAAGTTCAGTTTATACTTAAATGCCTCCAGACTGGTTGCATTGACTTAGGATAATAATACTTCAAATTATTATGAGAGATCGTATTACTTGAGTACCACCCTATGAATTTTTAAGTGCCTTATATGAACAAAATCTAGCTTTTTAAAACAGATTTTGCAACCTGTCTTTGATTACTACCATGTTTTTTTAAGAAAATGCTTACCCCTTTTAGCCAGACAATAGATGGTTCAGGTGGACTGATATACGTAATACTTATATCTCCTTAAGCCAAGGAGATTGAATATCTGCTGATGACCAAGCTATTTTGTCTGATAGACATATTTTTATAAGTTTAGATTCATTTGTATGCGATCATTTTATCCATTGTCCCCGGATGCACCGGCCAATATTAGACACAGAAATCTGTTGTAGGTGCTCGTATTGTCAAACAGTTTTATTAACAAATCTTCAACTCTTACATTCAATTATCATCATCATCATTATCTTCAATAACCATCTATTTGCAATTTTTTCACCATTTCAAACTTTCCCTGTCTCCAGTTTGTTTATACATATATACATTACTATCTTTTATCAGTCACTCTTATCCCCTTTTCTTCTTCTCTCCCAGATGTACACCTGGGGGGCCAATCTCTTCTCCTCTTCTTTCTTCTCTGGGCACTAGTGTACACTAGATGCCCTTCTTCTTCTTTCAGTATTTGTGGCCTTCTGTGTCCACCTGTCCCCCCCACAGATCTTTATTTCCTTCATAATGACCATTCACCTTTGGTCCTACCTGTATGCTACGGCATACCCAATGTGCATATTAGCCATAAAACCCCTGCCAACCGTCCACCTGTGGTTGGCCCATGAATTCTGATTTTTGCGTGGGTGGGAGGGAAAATTCCTAAATGCAGTAAAAAGTGAGGTCTGATACCTCTTGCAGCTGCTTTTTAACCCCCTTAGCCCCTTCCTTTCTGCCCCAACCCACATGCAATCATGTTTGTTCTCTCTCTCTCTCTTCCAAACCCCTCCCCCAATGACCTCACTTATGAGGTCACCATTCCCCTACCCCCCCACAGTTGCCATCGGGCCACCCCCACTGGCTGAGGCTCCTGAGGACAACAGGGCTTGCCTGTCTGTCCCCCCTCCTTCCTGATAATTTATTTTCTTCCACTAGACTGCCTCCTGCTCACGAAGGATGGCAGGTCTTCCACCCTATCCATTGAGCTCTTTCCTTCCTCCACCCTGCAATGCAGTACTCAATCCCAGTGTTAAACATATCATTACCTAGCCCTGATAAGTGAAACCCGCTCCCTCATAATATTCATTGTCCCTTTCATCTTCCTCCAGGGGATCGAGGCTTCCAATTTGGTGGTGGAACCAGTTGGTTGGTCCGATCATTACTCAGTTGGGTTCAATTTTGAGGCCCCCTGGGTAGGTCGGCCCCTGTGGAGTTGGTTAGGTACCGCCCATTGTGGGACGTTGTCCCTGAAGACCTGATGGCGGTTATTGACCTCTCGTTGTTGGACGAGTTCTGCACTGATCCTGAGCAGCTGGTAGTGGCATATAATAGGGCTGTATCGGTAGCACTTGATCAGATTGTGCCAGTCCATGTTCGCCCACTTCCGCGTCATCCCACTGCCCCATGGTTTGATGGGGCTCTGAGAGGGTTGCGGAGGTTGGGGCATAGGTTGGAGCTTCGTTGGAGGAAGACCACCACTGATGCCGACCACCTTATTTTGCTAGAGCATTATAAACTCTACCAAACAGCAATTTCCCATAAGAAGGCAGAATTCCTGTCCAGGGAAATTTCTGTTGCACGGAATCGACCTGCTCAGCTCTTCAGAACTGTTGACAGACTGTGCAACCCAGCCTGTCAGCAGATCCGTCGAGTCTTTACTCAAACTGATTGTGAGGAGATCGCTTGACTCTTTGTGAATAAGGTTGAAGACATCAGGAGGGAGTGCATCCAACCTCATTCTAAGGATGTTGCAGTTCATCGGTGTCCTGTTGCAGAGCCCAGCATTTCCTGGAGTGCCTCTGACCTGCCGGATCTCGTAGACACTATGAGAATTGTCCATGAGATGCATCCCACATGCTGTAGTTTAGACCCTGGCCCTACCTCCCTGATTTTGGGTTGTAGTGAGATCATCAGCTCGGTCTTAGCTCAGATTATCCGGTGTTCTTTAGATATGGGAGTTTTTCCTAGCTCTCTGAAGGAAGGGGTGGTGACTCCCCTTCTGAAGAAAGCTTCTTTAGACCCAGATGACCTAGCAAACTACAGGCCAATCTCTAACTTCTCTTTTGTGGGGAAGGTTATTGAGAAAGTTGTGGCGGCTCAATTGGATAACCATTTGACCATCCATAGTTTATTCGAACCTCTCCAGTCTGGTTTTCTCAAGAGGCATAGTACCGAGGCTGCTCTGGTTCTGGTGCTCAATGATCTCCTGATGGCGAGAGATCGGAGACACCGTTCTATCTTGGTTCTCCTTGATCTATTATCAGCTTTTGATACTGTGGATCATGGAGTTCTGCTCAAACGCCTGAGGTCCATTTGTGGGCTATCGAGTACAGTCCTTAGATTGTTTTCATCGTTCCTCGAAAGGAGAATGCAGAGAGTGGTCTCGGGTTTGTTTTCATCCAGGGCCTTCTCTCTGCCTTGTGGGGTGCCTCAGGGCTCGGTGCTTTCCCCCATGTTATTCTCAGTAAATATGCTACCCCTCGGAGACATTGTAAAATGGTATGAGCTGAGGTTTCACTGCTATGCTGATGATACCCAGCTCTACCTGTCTTTTGCACCTGACCAGGTTAGTGCTATCTCAGTACTGAACAACTGCCTCGCAGACATCCAAGACTGGATGAATTCCAGTGGTTTAAAGTTGGACCCAGGAAAGAATGAGGTTATGGTTGTGGACCCGGGTTGCAAGGTAGAGGGATTGAGGACTGGTCTCCCTTCTGGATCAATCCTGGGGGGGGACCATATCCTCACCTCTGAATGGGTGCGTAACCTGGGAGTGGAGCTTGATGCTGGTTTGACCTTCCATCATCAGGTGTCTGCAGTTGTCAAGCTGGCCTTTTTCCATCTTAGGAACATTGCCAGGATTAGACATCTTGTTCCGCCCAGTGACCTGCCAGTCTTGGTCCATGCCTTTGTGACATCTTGCCTTGATTACTGTAACTCCCTTTACCTAGGACTTCCTCGGGTTGATATCCGCCGCTTGCAGCTAGTGCAGAACACGGCAGCATGTTTGTTGACTGGGGCCTCTAGAAGTTCTCATATTACTCCTGTGCTGAGTGCTCTGCACTGGCTGCCAATAAAGTGGTGGATCACCTTTAAAGTGGGTCTTTTGACCTACAAAGCCCGACATGGTCTGGGTCCCAACTACTTGAAAGAACTCCTGGTGCCTCAAACCCCTCTGCGACAGCTCCGCTTGGCTGATGAGGGGTTGCTGGAGATTCCGAGGGTAAATTTGAAGTCATCTGGTGCCTGTGCATTTGGATTTGCTGCACCTACCCTCTGGAATTCTCTGCCCCGTCAGCTCTGGGAGTGTTGGACAGTGGGGAGTTTTAAGCAGACACTAAAGACCCTTTTATGGGAAAAGGTGTTTATTTCTTTGTTTTGATTTTATACTGTTGTATTGGAATATATGTTCATATTTGATTTTATTGAATGTATTGAATATGTTTTATGTTTGTTCTTGCTGTACAGCGTCTTAAAATTTTGAAAGGTGCTCAATTAAATACATTTTATTATTATTATTATTATTATTATTGTTATCTATACTCCTCATAATGACCTTCCCCCCCATACTTAAAAACAGACCACTCTCTGATTCATTCTCTGTCTGGCCTTATAAATAGCCCTGTGGCTCTGGGAATATCTCCACACCCTCCTGGGTTCAATATCTGACCAAACTATGGTGATCCCTGGACACCATTTTTTTTAATTTTGTTAATGTCCTGTTTTATTGCATAATAAATGGAAAGAGGAGGGGGATGTCTTCTCTATATTTCTAACAAATTGTCCTTCTCTAAACACACTCCTAGCTATAATTTTTCCTTCCTTGAAATTCTCTCCATCCACCTCCTCCTCCTCAGCCCAAATAAAACCCTAACCCTCACCCCACTTATTTGTTCCCGGGCACCCCACCCTCTGATCTGGAGTCATTACTCGCCCTCAAACACACCCTTCCCTTAACAGAGAGTTAATCCTACTTGGGGACTTCAACATTAACTAGGACTCCACCCAATCTGACTCTGTAAAATTTAGCATTGCCTATCTAGGTCTCCACCAGCTCATCACCTCTCCAACCAGAATTAACTACAGAACAGGCACCCAATCACTTATTGATTAGATAATTGTATCACATCCCACTCGCATCACTGATACCAGGTGTGTTAACAGACTCTATCAGTGATCTATGCGCAACTTTTTGCCTCTGGTTCTCATGTCTACTCAAACACTCCCCCACATTCATCTGCTTCAGGAGATTGACTGAACAGAACATTAATCTCATTACCCGGGATCTCAGCCTGGTTGAATTCACCACAGGGCCCGGTGACTGTGACTCTGTCTTATTGAAATTCTCCAGCATCCTGGCCAGTATTTGTAATAAATATGCTCCCCTCAAAAAGGTGTGAACTAGATGTAAAATCAGCCAATGGATTACCCTTGACATTATTAAACTGATAAGATCCAGAGACAAAGCCTGGGCACTCTACTTTAAGCACAAAGACCCCTCCCATCTCTCCCTTTACATGACTCTCCCTAATAAGTGTAAATCTACAGTTAGAAAGGCAAAGCTAGATTACCTTCATAACAAACAAATAAGTGAATCCCCGTGCCCTCGTAAGCTCTGAGGTGCTCTCAACTCACTTCTGGGGAAAACTAAAAACTCTGCTCCCATCACTCTATACCATGGAGTTGGTGAAATCAACAACCCTGCTGATGTTGTGAATATCTTTAACTCTCACTTAGGTGACCTCAAAAAATTAAAACCTCTCCCCTCCCCCTCCTCCCTTTTTAACCTTCCCACCCTCTTGCCCCAACGTATCATCCCCGTCCCAATTTTTACTTCAAGGCCCTCAACCAGCTGATACCATTAAGCTGCTCTGTAGAAACAACCCTAAACCCAGCAAAGGGGCCGACAGGATAGACTACAAAATACTGAAGCTCTCCATCTTTTCTCTTGCTATTCCCATCACCAATATTCTCAATCTTTCCCTTTGCATGGGATCTTTCCCTGACACCTGGAAAACCAACACCATAATGCCACTGTATAAGTCCAGATCCAGAAATGACATTGGGAACTACCGCCCCATTTCTCTCCTCTTCCCTTTGTCTAAAATTATTGAGAAAGTTGTTCATGCCCAACTCACCACCTTCCTCAAATTCTACAGCCTACTCTCCAGTGCTCAGTATGGATTTAGAACTGGTCACAGCACTGAAACAGCCTTGGTGAGGTTCACCAGTGACATTCTCAAAGCTAACAATAAAGGCCAATACACCGGCTCTGTCTTTGTAGACCTGACCAAGGCATTCAACCTTGTCGACCACGCCCTCCTCCTTGACAGTCCTTGAGGACTCTACCTCTACAGCAGTGTTCTCAAATGGGTTGGGAACTATCTCTCTGGTAGATCCCATCATACTTCCATTACCGGACACCTCTCCTCTGCTTGTGCAATAAAATATGGTGTCCCACAGGGCTTCATACTGGGCCCCCCTACTCTTCTCACTTTTCATCAATGACATCCCCACTATCTGTCATTCCACTCAACTAGTTGTTTACGCAGATGACGCGGCCCTTTTCTGCAGTCATGAGAACCCAAACATGGTTTCATAACCTTCAGTCCAATTTTGGAAAGCTCCACTCCTGGTTCTCTGGGTCAGGCATGGTCCTAAACTCCAAAAAGACTAAATTCATGATCTTCTCTGGCCCTAACAAAGCCCCTGTTACAAACCTTCCCCTTTTTGACAACTCAGGAAATATCATCGAACAGGTGATTGAATTTAAATATCTGGGTCTTTACCTTAACCCCTTCCTCTCCTACACTTTGCATATAGGCAATCTTATAAGGATCAATTCTAAACTCAGCCTTCATTACAGGGTCAGAAAGTTCCTTCTTTCCTCCTCCATACATCGCCTGGCCACCACCCTACTCCTGCCCCTAATCAATTATGGTTCCATCGTTTTCTGCCCCCCCACCTCCTCACTTCTATTTACCAAACTAAGAACTACCTAAAACAGCATAGCATGCTTCATCACAGGTCTCCCCTGGAAAACCCACCACTGCATCCTGTATTCCTCCCTCAGCTGGCCCTCCCTCGAAGAGAGGTTCCACCTCAAATCTCTCTCCTTCCTACACAAAATCTTTCTTAAACTGCTCCTTACCAGCATAATCTCCCTCCTTACACTCATGATACATGGTCAACAGACCAGAGGCTTCCCTACCTCAGTTTTCAACATGCCATTCTTTTGTACCAGACAAGCACAAAACTCCATCTCCTATGCCAGCTCCAAACACTATAACAAGTTACCCCATTATATACAGTCCTGTAATTACATGAACTCCTCCAACTCCTCCATCAAGGCCCACCTACTCAATGCCTCCATCTGATGAAGCCTCTCCTAGTCCCATGGCATGATTCAACCTGAGATTTCTCTGTTCTCTCATTGTTTCCCCATCGTCACCCTGTACCACCTTGTGGTTCCTCACTTACCTCTTCTTTAAGCAGTTCTCCCCAACCCCATTTGTGTACTCCTACCTTCCTTATAATTGTAATTATTAGTTTTTCTAGTCGTATCCATACCCTTCTGCCATTATTGTATCTAATTACTCGCATGCACATGTGTTTGCATAAATATTTATCTCTGTTGTACCTTATTTTGTACTGTGTTCTGTACATTGGACATTAGTGAAAACAAGCATTTGTGCTCACATACCTTTCCAGTATACAAATAACATTTGATTGATTTGATTGAAATGTCCAGCCAGGGCCTGGACTCGAGGTCATTTTCTCTTAGGTGGATGACCAACATATCTGGCTCAGGGTGTGCCTTTCCATATCCAGTAATTTGGCAGGAGCTGTGCCCACTTCATTCCTCTGATTCCTCATCACATAAATTTACATTGCCTGGGATCTTGGTATAGCCGGTATAGCTGCCGGCCCTCTGGTCTCCTTGCTGCTCTCCTCTCAGCTGAGAAAATGAAAGAATGCCCACATATCCAGATCTTTAAGCTCCTCTTGGGTTCTGTCACACAACTAAAAACTCACAAGAATAAATCCGTCTCCTCTCCCCCCAGCTCCCCCTGTGCCTTAGCCTTTTCTACTTATACCTATAAGAAGACAAAACAGAGAAAACAATTAAAATCTCAGCCCAATACAGGCCTCACATATCTCTTATAATAGTCCAAGTTCCAATGAACCAGCATCTTTAAATTTTCCTGAGACGCCCCTTTTACTGCGACTTCTGAAGCTGCCCCAATCCAAAAGGAATGTGATGAAAGCCTCTTGGGGGCTTCCCCCCAAAATTTGCTGCCTTTTTTAGCATGGCTACTACCTGAATGTTCGTCACAGCTCTATCATCCCTGTGCTAAAATAAGAGCCCCATCCCATTGCCATGCCTTGCGACTTACACCCACAGAGAATGGACTGGACAGATGCTTTGACTGTGATGCTGCTTATGTACTACCCTGGCTCCCTGGCCCTTCTGATCTGTCTTTGATCTCCTTATTACCAGGTGCACCTCCCCTTTCTCCCAGGTCAGGTCCTCCCAACACAAACTCCTCAATATGTCACCCCTGCCACAGCCTACTACTTTGCTGACTCAGAAAGGCCCATGCCACAATATCATATACCATAGATGGAAGCAAATAGCACAGCTTCATCCCTGGACCTGCTTACCTGTTCTAGCCTCACCTCTGAAATTGCCTTCTCATGTTGTCTGTCCTCCCTTTTATCCTAAGCCAACCCTGCATCATTCTGCATATTTACATGCTCTTTGTAGGATCCTTCATCCTTTCAAGTTGCAGACCAAACTGAAAGTGGACAGGTGCACCCCCATAGTTGCATGGGCTATCCCCCTCTGCCACCCATGTACCACAAACATCTCTACTTGCTCCTGTGTCACTGACCCACTTTCCTCCATGTGGTGGCCCTCTCTGAAGACCTGAAAAACTTGCCATGACCCCGGTTGTAATGCCAATATCCTCTGGGATAACCAATATCTTCCGGGATAACCCATGACTCAGAATATTTGCTCTGGGGTTCTTTTGTAGTTCTTTTCCTTCTCTATTTTGGGCTCCCTATGGTTGAAACAAATACCATCCCCATTAAGGGGTGGCTGGCTCTCTCTCCCTGAGCTAAGACACAGATATGGCACACTGATGAGTCCAAATGAGGCTGAAACACGTGTATGTGTCTGCTGTTCTTAGTCTTTGCTGATTGCACTGTGGGGCCTTCCAGCACCATGCAATTCTGCTTAAAGTTGAGCCAGTCCAAATTCTCTCATGGGAATTTCAATGTTTCCCATGATGCTTTGCATTATTGGGGTATGTGCAATTGTGTTTTCTCATGACACCTCATATACCTTTAGGGTCCTTGGAGCCCAGGAGCTACGGAACAGCAACTCGGCCCCTTCCAGCCCATCTCCCTTATGAATGCTGGTACTGGTGTCCTCTGTGCCTCTGCCCTCAGGATGATGGCCCAGAACCTGTCCAGCTGCAGACAGGAGAGGCTGTCAGCTATGTCTTTATACAAACCTAGCCCTAAATGTCATATTCAGCCTGAAACCCTGTAACACTAGCTGATGCAGTACCCTTATAACGGTCTCGGACATAGCCCCCCCCTTTTGTTCAGCACCTCTGCCACTGCCTGGTTATCACACCAGAAGGTAACTTTCTGGTTCCTTAACTCATCCCCCCAAAGTAGCATGCGGACCCATATAGGTAAGATTTCCAGCATGGTGATGTCCTTCGTTAGGCCCGCTGCTTTCCATTCCTCTGAGCATGCCTCCAAAAACTATTTTCCTTTGCAATATGCTAATTTCTAATTATCAGGGAGTACGTGAGTAGGGGAATCACCAGTTCTGGCTTTTTCTCAATAACAATCATTGTGTAAACTGTAAAACCCACTAACCATGAAACCAGTGTCTTCCCTTTTTTAGTCTTTTGCTCTTCCCCTTTACCCAGCAGGACCACAGCTGCTGCCACATCCTTTTTACCTATACTTTCTTTTTCATCATATTTAGTGACTGTCTATTTATTTACCAATGCAAAAATGTTGACAAACTCACCCTTCAAGATCTTTTCCTTCATGGCTAAAGGCACATGCTCACCTATTCACATGCCTCAGGATCCTATCTCCCTAGTGTCCCCAGATCTGTTTTTGCCTCCTCCCTCTTACCTTTTTAATCTCTGCTAGGGCCTTCTTAAACTGCCCAACCCCATCTTCCTCAATGGCCCCAAGCATCTGCTTCACATACTCCTTGATACTACTACCAATATTGGGGCATCATTACCTGTTTTCGAGGCAGGCCACAGTCCCTGGCACAGCCAGTCTGGCTGGCGAAATGTTGTCAGTCGGCCTCAGAGGCACAGATGGACCTGGCGGCAGCAGTGGGCCCACCGGGTTCTTGGGCTGCTGCAGCATTGGGGCAGGCAAAATTAAGGGGGTAGGCTCAGGTACTGGTAGTGGTGGCTGAGGCAAATGGGCAGGCACCAGAGTGGGAGATGTGGGTGCCCTAGGTTCATCCAGCGCAGGATGAGCTGGGCCCCTCAGGGGTCTTTTATTGCCCTTTTTCTTCATTCCCTTCTCAGCCTTCTGCTTCTCACCCCGCTCGGTCTCCAAGCCCTCTGCCAATTCCCAGATTTTGTTTGCCTTGTCTGCCAGGTCCACTATGGCCTGATAGGCATCATCCTTGGTCATTTTGCTCTTTCTTCATGCCTATCTTAACCACGAGTCTCAAATATGTGCTAGAAACACAAATTCAAACAGTTAATCATCATATATCAGTCTCCCCCAGTGTCCCTGCAGGATCTATGAACATTCTACTAAGCCCACCCTGCTTATTGCTCCATGCCCCTCATCTCCCCCGTCTATCCCTTCCATCCTTCATCTCTGTTTCTTTTTCTTTTGCTATTATTATTAGTCCCCACATTGCTAAACATTCATTTATTTTGTCATGTGCCATCATCGTCTCCCAGTTGCGACCCTTTTGGGTGCACCACTCCCAGCATGCAGTTGTATTGCACCATTATCATGACAGTATTTCTCTAAAACTCTGCCTTCCTACCTTCAAATGTAGTCACCCAGTGCCTACACCCAAAATGGATGCCAACTCATAGATATAAAATGGTGGCCCTTTCTTGCATGCCTGAGTGGGGCCCAGGCTCAGTGTACACCAAATACTATTGCAGTTGCACGCTATCAGTGTGGCTGTCCTTGGGGCCACCAATGTCCTACTGCACTTGGCGTGTGGTCCTGTCTTGCAGTAGTGTCCCCACAAGCCTGTAAACTGACCAAAATCAGTGTCCCAATGTAGCTGCATCTGCCTCCCCCAATCACCACAATGAATAACTTTCTTGTCTCCTATTCAAAATTAGATTGCTAAGGTTAATTCCCTGTACCATGCTGTATGAGGTCATAAAAGTTAATTTCTGCCCTCACTGTATGGTATAGTCTCAGTCAGAGGATCTGGTTTAAAGTGATTTACCAACTTCCCCCGATGTCATGTTTGTAGATCACCTTCCCTTCATTGAGTGATGCAAAGCTCAGCTGCCCTGAAGTTAAGTATTAAATATATTTAGATGCTTAGTTTTTCAACATTTTTGTGCCACAGTTGTCTCTGCATGTTTTTTTTCTTTGTTTGAAGTTTGCACGTGAGCAGTGCATCCACATGCATGAGTGACATCAGCACAGGGAAAGTGTTCCCACTGCACCTTTCTCACTGCTCGTTCATTCATCTTTCCTGGACTGAGCCTCAGTGAGTGCAGATCCAAAACTGAACTGGCAAAAATTACAGCACTGATGACTGAAACTGTTTGTTATATTGGCAGCTGTTATACTTGCTTTTGGGATTGCAGAAGTGGTGCTTTCTCCTGATTTTCAATTTTACTCATCTGACTAAGCTCTGTGTCCTAGGTCCATCAGTTCTAGGAACATCACAGTCTACATTGCTTGAGTACAGTGTTACAGTTTTAATAAGTGCTGCAAGTACATAATTATAACAAGTCTGTATAAAAAAGAAATTTTTTTAACTGAGTGGAGCTGTAATCTGTAGCATATTGGGACACAAAAGGACGACTTTTGAACTGGGCAGATCTATATATTGAAGTAAGCTTTTCAGTATTGGTACATAGAGGTCTGTGTTAAATGGATGACTTTTTTCAACAGTTCAGAACTGTAATGTGCAGCAAGAGTATAAGCACTGAGCTGCACAGTCCAATCCCATGAGAACAGTGCAATAAACTGTGTATTTTTGGCAAGTGCTGCTTCCAATGTGATTGCTTCAGTAAACTGCCTTTGCTATTGCATTTCTTATTGTCACCATCATTATAGACAGTTTATATTTTTTCCTGTGCTCCTGTGTTTTCTTGGGCTCAATTGGTGTTCTCATGCGAGCACCATAACACTGATCACCAAAGTATGCTTAGATGTGCATGAATAAAGAGACATGGTGCACTGAACTGTTTCTGCAGCTTGCCAGCTCCTTGCTAAGTTTATAAATGAATGCAATAAAATAAGTTATATACTGTACATAGTTATACTGTACATAGTTTACTGTGTATCTCAAAATTAAAAACACTTAGTTTTTTAACATTTTAACATACAGTCTTTATTTATAATTAGGATTATAGCATCACTGTATGTGTTCCGGAGCATCAGCAAAAGAAGAGACTGCAGTTGCCATCCTCTCCCAACACTGGTACCCATTGTACGGCTTCTATGGTGTTATATTGCAAAGTGTGCTAGTCAGTTCGGCATACTTAGGGAATAATGTCTGAACCAAAATATGGGCTACACAGCAATGAATGCAGGGAGTCTACACAATGCACCATGACTTCGGTAAGGCATGGGAGACAGTTTAGTGCAGCATCTGTTGTATTTGCTGTACACTTTAAGCACGTGCATCAGAGATCCACTGTAATGGAAAAAATAGGAAAACACAAATGGCTTGACACAGACCGAAGTGGTGATGAAGTATGGTAACATAAGTGAGGAAGGGTGGTTCAAATACAGTCCAACACTTGAGTACCTACCGCAAGGATATGTCCCTTTTTGTAGTGAACCAATCAAATGGTACTTAGGCTATCTAAACATAAATGCGGTCTCTTTCTCCATGAGAAGGGTACTGGCAGTGTCATTTTTAACCTTGGGGAATGGGGGATGATCACCGACTGCTGTGTATTTTTTGCTCAATTCATAATGCACCTGGAGGCACACATGTAACGGCAGTAAGCCAATGCCAGGATGGTATTACAGATGCTTATGCAGACACTAATGACAGCTGCAGTTTGTATAGTTCCTGAGCACTTAGAGGTAACACAAATCTGGTGCAATAATTTGTAGTTTTAAATTTATAACATGCCTTAAACAGGGGAACCGGTGACTTCAACACATTACTCAATCACTGATACCTCTAAAGGGCAAAGTATAAGCAGGCCCCCCACCCCCAAACACACACATATACAGAGAAGAAAGCTATAGCATAGACCAGTTGGCACTAGGGCAAAGACAGACCCAAACAGTATAAATAATTTACAGATAATAAAAGTTCTATGCTGCAGTGCAGCATTTTTCTAAGTGTATGTGTGCAGCTGGGGGGTTTGGAGTAGTTGGGGTACAAGGTGCCTGCTTGTAATTTCCACACTGTGCTCCATCAGAGTGAGTGACTGATAAATCAATTAGCGGGAAGTCACTACTATCTAGTACCAGGTGAGAAATTTGGACAAATTGGATTTGGACAAATTGTGAGCCATTTATCCTGCTCAAGCAACGCCACCAGATTGCGCCGTGCTCACAGTGTCAAGCTGGAGTGGCCAACAACTCATTAGCATAGGGAAAGCAATCCCCCTCCCCCCCAAAAAAAAGAAATATAAAAACCCAGGGTACTATCACTAGCATTTGTGTGGGCACATCGATGCTGGGTGTAACAGAACACACACCATACCTCGATTTTGCACAGTAAAATGACAGCAATGACGGGAACCAAACCGTAGCACTAAGTAGCAAAAATAATATTAACAGACCGTGTTGTTAAGTCTGCTCTCACTGCTGTACTGGAATGGATCAGGACTACTGCTGTGACTGCCTGAGCTACTGCCCACATCATTCTCGCTGCTGTCATAGGGTCATTCCTATGGGGATCTACTATGCAGTGGCTGTCAAATTGTGGCACTATGTTATTGTCCGAAAGATCACTGCTAGTGCAGGACAACATAATACTTTCATCATCGGACCCTGAAAATGAACTGTTTGACATTGCTATTGTCATGCTGCATGCTGCGACCAAGAGCTCTGTTATCAAGACAGAATTGCTGTGACCAAGAACTAATTTTAATTCAGAGCACAGATCTCCCCGTGGTGACATTGCAAAGGTAATGAGTGTCAAAGGTCACCAAATACAGGCTCCAATACACAAAATGACACTTCCTGGTTTGTGAGGGTGAAAACCTGATTTAATTTGCTAAAATAGGCTATGCATCTATCAAAATACACTGCAAATCAGTTCTATATGCAGTCATCTTGCAGTATATGCATTCATATATCAAAACTTTGTAAATCGCTTTAAACAGGTGTGTGAGCCTCAGCTGTAAAATAATATCTGATTTGTTTTTTTTTTCCGAGAGAAGCCCCCCTTCCCAGCTTGCACCAGGTAAACAAAACAAAGCAACCAGCAAGGCAACCAGCACCTGCAAACAGGATCCCCAGTAACTACCCCCAGGGCAGCAGCGATATATATATATAGTATATATATATATATATATATATATATATATATAACCCCTCCTACAAATGGGGGTTCCCGAAATGTCTTCCTTGAGCTTGCTTAAATGCTCGCTGCCAGGCTGGTGTCCTGCATTTTAGTAGTTTAAATGTATTGCCAGAGAGTGCCTGTATAGCCTCTGTGTACTGTCTCTTTAAGAGCTGCCTGGACTGCAGTTATAATTAATCTGAGAGGGAGCTCTGTTAGAAGATGTAGTTGTTTGCTGATCATTTTTTAGATTAGTAATAATATTGCAGTTTGTTCTAACCTGCTTTCTTTCCAGCATGGACAGTTCTGTTTGTTTCCATCATCTTCGTCCTGGACTGCAGAATGGGCCAATCAGTACATTTGGGACTCTAAAATGAAGCCTGCCTACAGGGGCTTGGTGGGGCCAAAACTTGTAGGAATTGTAGGTTTGGGCTTTTGGCGCCTAAAATAACCTGGAGAGGGAGCCCTTGTTGCGACTTGACAGACAGATCGGCCAACCGAACCTTTTGGATCTTGGGGAAAGTCCCACACTGCTTGCAGTTTCAGTGAGATCTGAGTTGGGAAGTGAAGAAGTAACAGCTCAAGATAGTTCGAGCAGCAATCCATAGTGGATTCGCGTGGGAGAACTGTGGAAAGGCCTGAGTTTGGCCTGCATGCCTGTCTGCTGTCCCTGAGAGGGAACTTGTGCTTTTTTTGGACTGAATCCGAATTTGGAGAGCGAATTAAGCCACTGAATTGTGACCAGGCTTTAACCTGAAGAAGACCGAAGATTTGCTGAATGCGATCAGCCTGTCAGGACTTCCAGCTACCTCTAAACTCCCAGATTGTACAGAGACTCTGTAATTGCAACTGGAGAGCCATTTGCCTGGTACAGTGGAATTTCCTTACATGTCAATGTGCTGTGTGCTTATATGGGTCATGATTTGGCCCCCACTGTGTGTCTGATCTGTGTTTTGCTTGCTGGAGGCTGTACCCAACTCCACAGACTGAATCTATATCCATTTCCATTTGCCTGGGCCCTGCTACACTGGCCCAGCCAGAATACCTGCTACGCAGAGAAAGTCATCGATGAGAGACTGGCCTGGGGATGAACCCCTTGCTCAATGCCTTGAACAGGAATGATGTCTCGGTGATTCGTGTGGGCCCTGCTTCTCCGAGCACTCCTGGTCAACAGCCTGCAGTCCCGATTTCATCCTGCCTGTGTCCAGTATTGGGTATCATGAGTAAACATCAGGGTAGCTCCCTGCAACAACAGCTAAATCTAAAAGTGTTGTCATCTGATTGTCTTCTTGCCTTTTCTTTAATGAACTGAGCCCTCTGGCTCCGGATTTCAAATAGTGTGTGTTGTGCGTGTTGCTTTCTTCCATCACAGGGCCCCCAACTAGCTGCAACATTCCTGGCTAGACCACCATTTTCCTACCTGGGTACCCAGAGTGTGTGACTGTGTAGCGACTCTGAACTGCATGCATAACTGTCTGATTAATATAGCTTTTAAGCAAATCAACCTGATTACGCCCATCCCTTGTTCAAGTCCCCTGAATAAATCAGATTTAACTTTGTTTGCATTTAACCTGACTGTGGTTCCAGTGTGTGCCAAGAGTATTGTACTGTTGTTATTTGCTATGCTTAACCTTATTTTACAGGGGGTCCCCAGGGTCAAGCTAGAGGAACCAGCCCTGGTGGTAAGTGCAAACGGTGTGAGTAATTGCCTGGTGAATAAGGGTCTTTGTGAAAGTGATTATTGTATATTGTTCAGGCCACTAGAAGGGAAAGAGGGGGGTTACACGGTCCTGGAGGGCTGTGCCCAGGTTAGCTTGACCACTAACAACCCTGACCTCCGGGTGGAGGCACCCGTTTCATTACCTAGACCCCTTAACCTGCTACTAGCCAAGCAGGCAGGGGTAGTAGCCCTTGGGATAGTGCCACTTAGGGTTTTTATATATATATATATATATATATATATATATTTTTTTAATATAAAACTCCCCAGAGAGAAAAACTTGTATCCACAGGCCCCAGCAATGCTGCTACTTCTTGAGCTCTTCCTTGCTAGAGCCCACCTCTACCAAATGGAATGCCCTGCACACCAGTGCCATGTGGTCAGGCCCAAGTGTGGCAGCCTCCTCTGTAGCCCTGTTTCCATTTGATTACATGCATGCCCCCCCCCACCCGCTACCTGCTTCTTTTCAAAAAATATATATTTTTTTTTATCACACTTGCTGGCAGCATTCACAGCTGTCTGTATCCAACCTTGCCCTTTGTCCCTGATCCCTTAGGGGCTGACTGGCATCTCGTGTGGCACACCTCTCGATGGCATCCTTGCTACAAGCCAGGCCCAAAAACCCTCCCAAGATAAAAATTTCCCCCATACTGGTGTGGCCACAACATGCTCGTGAAAAACAAGTACCATGCTCATCATTGGTCTTAGACCACAGAACACAGTGAGTAGGTAAGGAAGTCCCCCCCCCCCGTCCACAACAGCTGACTGGAGAGTCCCCACATATCTGTATGTGCTCTTAGACTGCAACCATTTGCTGCTTCTTATTCCGCCTTCTTTTCTTATTATTTATTTTCTTTTCAACAATGGAGGCCATAAACAGGTTGGGGAGTCGCATCCAACTACTCCCCAGTGGCTGCCCCGAGGGCTCAATTCAAAAGGGTTTTGGGTGCCAAACCACCAAAACCAGACAAAAGGATCATAACAAGCCATAATGACCTATGCACCCAGCCCCCAAAAGCTTTCTGTTCTTTGATGCCACTGGGCGCCTGATCCTTGCTTGATATGACCTGGAGCCTAAATGAGGAAAAACAAAGGCCACCACACTGCCATGTGCACAAAGATGCCCCAGAATTTTCTAAACTACCACAAAACTCCATTCCCTCCAATCTGAAAAAGCCAGGTCACCCAATCTTAAGCAAATACTTTTTACCTTACCTTAAGACTCCGAATTTGGCTCACCAGTCAGGTGCTGCTGCAGTGCTGTGCACTCATATATCTATAAAAATGCTAGCGCTGGTTATTTTATATATTTTTTTAGAGCTGTACCAACTGATAAATACAAGTATTTCCAGTTCTGCCCTAGGCCAATTATATTAAAATCGGCCTACACAAAATCTAAAAATAGGCTTGCAGATAAAATTATGCACTGCTGTTTGCCAATCAGACGTGCTGACTAGAGACAATCTAAAAATCTCTAAATGCAGCAAAAAGTGAAGTGTGAGACCTCTTGCAGCTGCTTTTTAAACCCCTTAGCCCCTCCCTTTCTGCCCCATCCCTCATCCAACCATGTTTGTTCTCTCGCACTTCTAAGTTCCTCTACCTGGTGACCTCAATTATGAGGTTACCATTCCTCCACCCCTCCTGCAGTTGCCACCAGGCCACCCCCATTAGCTGAGGCCCCTGAGGACAACAGGGCTTGCCCTTTAACCTGGCAAACCTCAATAGGCCTGCTTCTTGATTTCAAGTAATACTTCAATTCTCCATCTCCCTAATTCAGTCCTCAAGATTTCTACTGGTATAGTTTCAGATGTCTGTAGGACTATAATGACCAAATTGATTAAATGGAGATTCAATAATTCTAAAATTCTAAACAGACCAATTCTCTGCCATGGTAGGCAAAGCACTTCATTGTCATCCCTACTGCTCTCGGGGTTGGAATTAAAGTGCCCCCCCTCACTTCCTATTGAATCAGATTAGGGCATCCTTCACCTGGGTTAGTTTATTTTTTACGTATTGGGAATTGTAACATTTTCTATTTACCATTATACAATGGCAAGAAAGAATCTTGGACTGTGATTGGTCAGTTTGGGGCTGGACCCATGACGTTATCCCAGCATGACGCCACAGGTCTAGTCTCAGCACTGTGAACCTGCAGATGATCTTGACCACATTGAGCATCTTGAGCTTGATTGTTTCATCTGCTCGTAAAAAACAAAAATATTTTTCCACACAAAAACATCTTTAAAATATATATTTTTTTATTCTGTATAACAACGAGCCATTGTATAATAGGAATAATGCACTCCAGGGTGTGTGTTGTTTGGGATAACGCCACGCCTGGGGCATTGGACGCACTCGGCCTGTGGCCTCGTGCCCAACCCCCCAGGCGTGGTGTTATTCCCAGCATGACACACACCCTGTTATGCATTATTCCTTTATTTTATGCTTAATTTCTTCTTACTATACATCATTATCTTGCTCTTATTATCTAGTATCTAATATCTTCTTATCAAATATTTGTATACCCCAGGAATTCCACACAACTGGGACCGTCAACCACAATCCACCTGAGCCTGCTATCCAGTTAGCATACACACCGCCATCCTCAGGCCACACAGTCACTGCTGTGTGCAAAATGGTGGTACTGCATGTGCACTGTGATCCTAGAATACACAGAGCCACGCACAGATGTTTCTTGTGCACCCTGCTGCATGCACCTTGCCATCATTAATGGATTCATTTGTAGCTGGTACAATAACATTGGAGCGCCAGCAAGGTGCATGCAGCATTATGACTCTCTTCAAATAGAAGGACATCAGCAGAAAATAAGGAGAACAAGCTTAAATAAAATATGGGTAAACAGCCATCAACGTCCCACGCTCTTAACTCCAAGCCTGCAGAGGGACTTGGTGCCATATCACTTTCTACATAATGGGTCATTCACAGACATTTTAGCAGTATGTTTTTCAAGCACAAATCTGGTAACAGAGTAAAATCCATCATGTAGGAAATCTGTACAGTACAGAGAAGAGTTCAAGAATTACAAGTAAGACTGAGCTACCTGGAAGACCAAATGAAGAATGAATATTAAGAAAGGGTGGGTCATTTGTGCAAAACGGGCAAAAAGAAGTACAAACTGGAAAATCTGGAGGAGACTGACCTTTTAAATCAGTTTCAGAGTGTAGGTTTGCAGACAGTTTAGAAAGTCCTGACACAATTCATTTTATAGGTTTGCAGCCATCAGATACTGCCTACATGACTGAAAGAAAGCACAGGGTGCCTTGTACTGATTTTAAGCAAACAGACAGACGAAGAGCAATTATCCAAAGACTACATTACTTTCAACATAAAGTCTGCTTTCAAATAACACAGAGATATTTTAGTAATTGAATATGTGGGCCAAAATTATGGTCTCTGGTGATCTGAGTTTGGAACAACAAAAAGACCAGGCTGCCTTTATCTTACCACAGTTAATGGAATGAAATCGTAAGCATAAAGCATGACAGAAAGAACGTGTCCAAGGCTGAATACATGAACCAGCTTAAGACCCTTGAACATTTTTTAATTGACTGTCTTTTGTTCAGAGATTGTGGTACTTTCTTACATGTACTGTAGATGTGGCATGTGATGTCTGAAATGGCTCCATATACAAAAATACTGTTTTGGGTGGTTTTCCTTCAAAGTGCTAAAAAATATCATTACAGCAACTTGGTTGTCAGCTTTGCCTACACTATTGTCTGTCTGTGGCAGACAAGATGTCATTAAGTGCTACGTCAATTGCAAACATCATATCTTTCTATTATACAACAGGTGGAAACATCATTTAGAAACATTTACTGTAAAGAACAACACTCTTCATCTATTGGTAAGGTACAGGATCTTTGATAGGTTGTTGTTTGACTTTAATGCAAAAGGTAAGATTGTCCTTAAAGGGTTTTTGATCTTGAAAAGATTCAGATTCTGGTTTGTCACTTCTAGATTGTCCTTAGTTAATTAAAGAGCCCCTGACACCACTTAAAGAACTGCAAAAGACATAAGATTCAGGCACAATGCAGTATATGTTTCATATACTTGCTGTAATTCTTCCCACTTTTTTCTTTATTACTGAGGATAATTGCATAAAAATAAGATTTCTGTCCCCTAAACATTATCTGTGTTGACTGTGTATCTACACCTGACATCATAATCCCCTAATTATGCCATCATAATTATCTCCACAACAACAGATTGTGATGTCATAAACAGAATTGTGATGTCAGGTGTTGGCAAAGGATTGTATATCGTATATAATGAGTGTACATCTCTGAAAAGATGATGTCAACTCACAGCGACGAAAATGGGTGACAACCAAAAAGGTTGCTCTGAGGGGGACTGTGCCCCTGCACCCCCCTAAATGTAGATTACTAACTCGCGGAGGGGCACATCAGGGAGTGAGTGAAACTCTGGACAAAAAAAAAACAAAGTACCAGAAAAAAAATGCAAAAATCTGTAGCCCTCCCCAGCCCCTGCACCCTCCCCACTGTAGCCAGTAACCCTCACCAGTACACCAAATCACCAGCTCAACAGCCTTCCACCACTCTACCCCTTACATACCCTCCCTCCTCTTCCTCTCCCCTTCCCTTTCTTCCTGTTGCACTGCTGTAACCATTGCTGCTTTTGAAAGGTAGACCACTTAACAGGCACTGAAAATGAGTTGCTCATATTCAAGTCGTTCACTTTCAGTCACGCTTTTGATGGGATACCTTCATGAACAGACAGTGCAGACAAGGCAGAGATCCTGTTTTCATGCAAATGCTCATAGTAGTAAAGAAATAAGAGAGAGAGAGAGAGAATTAGAAAAACAAATATGATGTATAAGCTGAATTATGTCCAAACATTACATTTTTTTAAAGTTGCCCCAGTATCATTGGATCTTTAATAATGGATTGTACAATATTCTTTTGCTTTTGTTTCTTGTACTATGACTATATCCAACTTATGAGTTGTTCTTTGGTCTGTATTCCTGGCTCTTGTCTTTTAATAAAAATTCACCTACTCTTTTTTGTGAAGCACCATGGGACCTTTAACATCCACCAAATCAACCACCACAGAAGGCAGACAGAACCTCTGCCTAATGCCTTATCTAAAGGATGGTGCATTCTGACAGTACAGTATCCCCTTAATACTGCACCCATGTTCCAGTGTTTATGGTTTGAGTCCAGCCTGGTGAGGGACTAAAACCCTCAAACCTCTGTGGTTGCTATGGTAGGAAAGGGTAGACATGAGTTGCTATGACCCTTCGTGCACACCTCCACCGGCTATACAGAGGCTGTCATCAAGATCTTGCCTCTGTTCATGTCATGTCCAATATTTTTTTGAAACTATTAACACTAGTGGCAATAATAACTTCATGTAGTAATCTGTTTCAGAGTGTACTACCCTTTGGGTATAATAAGAGCCTCTCTTGTTACTTTTATGTGTCCCCCTCCTAAAGTTGTTTGCTATGACCTCTGTTATAGTGTCTGCTCTCCTTATATTCCAGGCCCATTTCCTCACATAAGATATAATCATTCAACAGCTTGTACAATAAAATAAATCTCCTCTTGGTCTTTTCCTCTTCCTCTTCCTCTCCAGATGATGCAGTCCCAACACTTCTAATCTTGCTTCACAATCAAGATCTTTAAATCCATGTACAGATTTTGTGAATCTTCTCTGAATCCTTTCCAGAGTGTTTATTTCCCCTCTAAGATGTGTCAACCAGAACTGGGATCTGTAGTCTAATTGGAATCTTACTAGGATTTTGTGGAGAGGAATAATGATATTTTTATGTCTACTTGTAAAGTTTTACTTGAAGCATCCTAGAATTCTTAATGCATTGCAACTTGCAATTTTGTTACTAGAGGTGAATATAAAGTTTGACTGCATTAATATACCCAATTTTTCCCTCACATATACACCTTAATATTGTATCTCCCAATTTATATGTTTTGAAAGTATTGTTATCTAGGTTTAACACTACACACTTAAAGCTGGAGTCACAGAGCCCCACAAAGCCCTGCAGCTGTTGGAGAAACCTGGCGCAATTGGGTTGCCGCTTGCTGAGCCACAGTTTTTCCCACAGCTGTGGTATTCACAAAGGTGGAGCTGGTTTACAACCATCTCCATGATTTAAGGAAGATTGCAGGTGTTTTTGCCCACGGCTGTGGAAAAATGTTATGCCCAGTGGAACCAGGTATAACATCTCCCACAGCTGCAATGGACTGAAAATACAAATCTCCTCAGCTGCAGAGAGTTTGGTCAGCAACTGTAGTTGCTCAGTGGGATTTAGTCCCATGTAGTGCTGTGTGGAACATTCAAATTCCAGCCTAATGAAATTCCACAGAATTTTCAAAATTCCCCCCGGAAGTCTACCGAATTTCGCCACAAACGAAATGGCAAAATTCTGCAGTAGAAAACAGTTGTAGAATTATTTTCCACACAAGAAATTGCTGTTTTGCTGAATTTTATTCTGCTATCTTAATATTTTCTGTGGAAATTGTTGCAGAATAATTTTCCATGAAAAAATTGCTTTTCCGCGGAATATGGTGGAATTCTGCTGAAGAACAAGCAGAATTCTGGTAGAAATTCCTACAGCAGAATGGCCATTCTGTGCTAATTCCACTGGTGGAATTCCACATTCCGCACAGCACTAATCCCATGTCATTTTGTGAATCCGGCCCATAGTCTTGTTAAATTCCATACCTCACACTGTCGCCTACTGTAATTTATC